>VDFB02000017.1:80000553-80169029 GCA_007258455.2 Sequoia sempervirens
CCAACAAGAACGTATGTGGAATCTGAAAATAATCCCAATGATGAAGAAAATGAAACAGAATATTCAACATCATTCACGTTTAGCCTACCAAATAAACCTCGTGAGTTACAAATCATAAAGGAATCTATACATATAGAAAATAACAACCACCCCATCATTTATTGGCCTCATATAAGCTCAAACCCCATCAATGAATACACTACTGAGGGCCTATTTGATATGGCATTTCCCACTCTCTTTCCACATGGAACTGCACTACCCATGCAACCTCGAGCTAGGGAGGTGCAACTTCATGAATATTCCTTGCATCTTATGTGATACCATGACAGCAGATTTGGACAGCATCCACGATTTAGATACTTCATTCTCAATCTGATGATGCATCATCGTAGCCAAGTACTACTAAGCAAATCTCAACGTGTCATGCTTACAACAAACCTATGGATCCAAGGTGGACTTGTAAATGGATCCTTTGGAGAGATCAAAGACATTGTATATCCCATCGGATCTAAATCACCTGAATTACTAGCATATGATATAGTCACATTCGATAACTATAGTGGTCCACCATGGGATGAAACAAACCCAAAAACTATACCAATACAACCAGTATCACGAGGCACCCGTAGACAGATACCACTAACTATGGAATGGGAAATCACTATACACAAATCACAAGGCGTCACACTAAATAAGGCCACAATTGATATTGGAAAAACAGAAAGACAAGTCCTCACATTCACAACAATGTCTAGAGTCAAATCCATACTAGGCATTCACATAGAACCAACATTTTCTTTCGAGCGCTATGCCAAAATGAAGAAGAACCCATACAACATTATTAGAAAGAAAGAAGAGGCTTGCCTTCAACTCCTTTCTTAATAACATATTCAGGTATGTACATTTACTACTTTTCTTACAAACTTAAAGAATTCCATATATTCCCTCCTTTGCTATAGGACAACCACTCAAACTAATCAATTTCAACCTTTTCTTGTTGTATAGGTGGCCACTGAGATGCAGAACAAACGCACAAATCCAAATTCCTCCTCTTCATCCAAACAGTCTTTTCATTTCTTTTTACAATCGCTTTAATTACATATTTCATAGGATCTTTACAAGTACAAATATTGCTCATCTAACAACTCTTTATTGCAATAAACCTGCCAAACTAACTAGAATCACCTGTTGCAGGGTCAACTACTCAGTCAAGAAACACAAAGAAAAAACTGATTAATGAGGAATGTGCGCAGGTTTCCATTTGGGTGTGGAAGAAATGCTCCTCATATTAGTAAAGAAAAATCTGTGTAAAAGCCAAATTTGTAACTATCCTTTAGGGATCTGTGTGAAATCCAAAATTCTTAATACCCTCTAATGTATATAAAAACCTAAACTTAAGCATTTTTAGATTGGAAGTGTTACATATGTAAATATACTACTGATGTAAATAAAAGGAAGAAAGAATCTTGTTTTAAATGCTTAAGAATTGAATTTTGAATTTATCTCTTGTACAGTTTTAGGTGGCTTTCAATACGGAGGCTCAGTTGATCTTATAATTCTATATGAAGATAGTACACAAGCCTAAAACTTATAAATATCCTAGCTTTGAATTTTATTGCTTTTTTCCCGGTATTCACTCTACTCGCCCCAGAATGGATGATTTGGAACAATGTGGATGCATCGACAAAGCATATGAATCCTTGGACAGAAAAATGTGAAAGCATAGACAAGGCGTGTGAACTGTTGACAGCAAAATATGGAAGCATAGGCAAGGCGTGTGAGCTATTGACCCAGAATCCCAAGAAGATGTGATCTCATGAAATTGCAATGATTGCAAGAAATGCATAAAATAGATTTGTTTAGAGGCTTTAGTGACACTCAAGCAAATACAAATTGCTGCTGTAAGCCAGATTCCACAGACTTCTCCAACATCCTCTCTGCTTTTCATTAAAAATAGGAGCCTTAGAACAACGTATATACTTCTATGAAAGAATAACAGAAGGTTGTTTTCTGTCTTGTTATGTTTGGAAATGCATAATTTATCTTATTTGTAATAGGGGCTTTTCAGACTCACACCTCAAAAACATACTTATGCAGCAATATTGTAAACTAGAATCATTAGTCATGTAAGCAGCTTGGTATTAACAGCATATCCAGAAAGCATCTCTCCATCCATATCTTAAAACCATGTCACCAAGAAATACACATTACAGAGTAAGATGGTAAATAAAATTAAATTTTGGAAACTGCATATTTAGTTTAATGCGAAACATGTAGTAGGAAAACTGCCAACCGACATGCTTGTTAACAGATCTATCATGGATAGAGTTGATCAACACAAACCTTCTCAACACCAACTGCAAAGCACTGGGTTTGATAAATTGGTTTCCTCACATTTTAAGACACCAATTCTATTCAATTTTTAAAACTCCAGAGAGGATTCCCAATATCTAGATTAATTACAGACTTCTCAGCGTTGGTGGAAGTGATAGAATAGGGGATAAAATAAAGATTAATTAGCTATATGTGATACAATGAAAGATTGAAACTCAAGTTCTACCACTATAGTGAATTGGACAGTAGAGTGAAAAATTGAACAGCAGAGTGAGAAATTGAACAACAGATTGAACTGGACAGCAGATTGAAGAATTGCACAGCTGATTGAAAAATTGAACAGCAGATTGAATTGGACAGCAGATTGAAAAATTCAACAGTAATAAATTGTACATTTGTATTCAAAGTATACTTTGACTTTGTAATGTTAATTTTTTTCACTTCCACACCTTTACAATCCTATCGGCGCCTTCCTTGAACCCCCCCTGGGTGCAAGTGCTAGTATACACAATTTAATCACTCTAGTGCCTAGTGGCATCAGCATCTTTATCATCTCATTTTTTATCCATAATTTAGGAAACTACACTTTTTTGAAGGTCGTTAATATTGCATTGAACGACTTCATCTGGAGGGATGTATTCAATCGTCTGAACTTGAAGATTCTTAGACCACCACTGTTGAATGCCATGGTGGTTATGTAAAAGATGTCTAGCTACGATAAATACCCTAGCAGATGGAACTATATGCCAAGGAGTTTTATTTGTCGCGAACTCATAACAGAAGAGGTACTTCATGCTTTCATGGACCAAATGACTTTTCTGCTTATATATACCCTTCCATACCTCTTAATAGTGAAGGTAACTGAGACAAATGGGATCCTTGTTATTCACATATAAATTGGGGATCCAATGACTATACCCAAGGAAATCACCATACAACTCAAGTAATTTAGTCTCATCATTCAACCCCATCTGAAATGCCAAAGCCTCAAAAGTGCCTTTAACATATTTGCAAACTTCCTGTGAACATTGAACGGAAGGGGCACCTTTACGTGCGGCAACTAAATTCTTTGCAATTTTTTCAAACGCTTTCAACTGAGGATATGTAGGAAAAAAAAATGGAGGATTGAAAAGATGCGCTTCAAGTTCATGACGTTCTTCCCTCTTCAATTTTCTTGCGACAGCCAGTGCAATGGCAGCTCCCAACGAATGCCCTGCTACCCACATATTTTGGCTTCCATTCCTCTGAAGGGATTTTCTCAGGAATAATAAGCCCTTATCAACCCTGCCTATTGATTCCAAGAATGCAAAGGCTACCTTCAAATTTAGGATGATGTCTTGCAACATAGTCTTGGGTCGAAGAAGTGTACCTCTGAATGCAACCACTTCTGAGGGAGGTCCACCCGGACCTGCTTTCGCTCTTCCACGCCACTGAAAAACAGCCGCAAATATAGAATTGTCATGCTCGTCGATTGCAGTTTCCTTCACTTCAAATTGAAGCAAGCAACACAATTCATTAGCTTGATTTCGGTTGGTTTCGAGAAGGGATACAATCTTCACTAGCCCTGCAGCAATACTTCTCCTGTCCACTGGATCTTCCCTGTAATCACCCCATTACTTTATACCATTGTACATAAAAATAATTGCATGCCAAAGAATTATCAGAATATAATGTGCATTACTTTTTTTCCAACTTTTTTTCCAACTGTTAAAGTCATGATTGAGTTATAGTTGAATCTTTATAAAGTCAATTTTAGACACTGTTCAATAGATGTGCTGATTTGATAAGTTGCATGATGAGTCACAACTCCAAATCTTAATTATAAAGAGATAAGAAAAATACCACAATTAAAAAAAAATCCAAATTTCTAAATATTCCAATTAATCTCTAACCTAATTTAAACACTAAATTACTGTTGGGTTACCTGTTTTGTGACCTCAAAACAACTTTAAATATAGTACGGTATGATTAGAAGATAATGACACTTTGTCAGTCTAATAAGCAAAATAAATACTGACGAGAATTATACCAAGCGGACATATCCCTATATAAAATCGAGTTCTTTCTTTGCAAGGGATAATCGAGGGAGAGGCATCTCCTGTTATAGCAGAACATTTTTATAGCTTGAAGTCCCATCAATCAAAAATTGTTAAAAATGTTTGTTCTTTTTATTAAATTTAATGGTAAAATAGAAGATGCCACTTTAAAATATGCTTAAAATTTAAGTTAACAATTTACTTACATTTTTAATTTAAAAATTATAAATCATGCAGTGGTAAATTTTAATATAACCTAAAACAGTAAGTTCATGAAAGTTTTACTAATCCTTTTTTTAACTCCCATAGCCCCCTGGAAGGCTGCGAACACAATATGTTTCGAGAGTCCAATAAAATAATAATAGAAATTTTATGTTATAATCCCTTGGGAGAATCAAACTAGATCTGAATGTTCTCAATCTAAGTGTATAATAATAATCTATCGCCATATGCTCCTGATGATAAGTCATTTGTTCAGACCGAAAGTTTAGTTTGATTGTGTCCTTTTTGTGATGAAAGTAATATGGTTTTTTTTTTTTTTTGGTAAAATTAAGTAGGGAAAGGTCCTGAACATATAATAGCAAAGAGAAACAAGTCAAGAAAAATTAGAGCTTGAATCTAACAATTTTGCATTCAAGGGTTTGATATGTAAGATAGAGTCTATGTTAGGAAGACATTTCTCCTTCTATTGCACAACTGTCCGAGAAGAGTCATCAATAAATTTTGTATCCTTTAGACAAAAGGGACAGATGCTCCTCAGATTGAGTTACTCATGAAACATACCAAAAAAAACAAGGTGGAGAAGAAGAAACAACCTTTTCCAGAACCAAAACATCAGAAACAATAGGAAAAATAAATTTTTGAGCAGCAGGATTATTAGTCATTTGAGAAAGAGGAGGATGAGCAGACACAAGAGGCGAGTGAAGCTCCAAATCCTCACAAAGAACAATAGAATCTTAAGGTTTCATTGTAAGATGGTCAGGAAAACCATTTTTCCGCCAAGTGGAAGAAGACACCTTATGGGAGCCATGGAGGCAGTACAAGTTAGGAGTCTAGTAGCAAAATAGTGCCTACGACGGAAAGGGATTACCTCATAATCCACAAGATGAGACCAAGACCAATAATTAATCTGTAACACAACCTCTTTAGATAATGCTTTCACATATCAACTTCAATCAAGATAAACAAAATAAATTAGGAGAAAGTAATTAGAAGTAAAATCCACTTTCAAGAACCTACCAAGAACATTACCAATGACCTCATAAATAGAGGAACACCAAAATTGAAAGGAGAGATAAGACAATCTCAACCAAACAAATAAAATATCAATGGATTCCTTCAAAAGATTAGAAAAAGCAGTCCAAAGTCAAATCAAAAGAATATAGAATCTCGTTCCCAATTATCATTTTCTAGGACAACCTATCTATCCTTAGGAAAATTCAAAACGGATAAAACCAAAAAATCTAGCAAAAGGATAGAATTGGATCTTACCCTCCACCAAAGGCGTCCAATGCTTCAAAATTCAATGATGCGGATCAGAAAGAAAAGGCCACAATCGACAAAATCTACTTGATGAAACCATTTCTAGAGAAGAAATCTATACATTTGTTTACGTCCTGGCCTACGGAAATCACAGGGGCCCAACACCACCTTATTAGTCTTCATTACATCAGCAAAGAAGCCAAGCAACGGGATCCCACCCACAGTCTAAACAGAAACAACAACAAACACATCCTGTCCAGCACACAGAGAAGCACATGCACCCAAAGGAACGTACCTCTCCATCGTAGGGGACACGTCCTGTAGCAGAAGCTGAGTAACAATCGTACCACCAGAAGCAGGGAGCACCAAGTCAACCAAAATCATACGCAGGAGGAGAGACAAAACTATTGAGCAGGAAAGAATTGTTTGAACGAGCAGGAGATCGGGAGGATCAGGTCGAGAGGAGAGAGGAAGCGCCATGAAAATAGATATATGAAAGTAATATGTTGTAATGATTTATTGCTAGTTTAATTGTGTCTTTCTTCAAATTTAGTTACACATTTACACGGTCAAATTTCAGAAAATTCTATCATTTCAATTCCTAATGTATATTAAAAGATGCTAGAGTCCATCGTACACAGCCTTGACAACAAAGAGATCTCACGTAAGAGAGGGTAGTTTGCATTTAATTTTCATATTTTTCAATTAAAAGCAAGAGCTACACATTATTTAGCAAGTAAAGGTTATTCTTAACTTTCTCTCGAGTTTACACTTCCTGCCTTGTTTGATTTACATAAAATTTAAATATCTAAAAATTAGTAGAAGGGTTCTGAGTAATTTGATAATTCAACTTCAAACAAGAGTAAGAATATTGAACGTTTCCCACTTAAATTTAAACCCAACTGTATCCATGACTAAATATCTGTGTTAATGTAAAATGCAACTAAGAATTATATCAACTTAGAAAAATTAAATAATCAGAAGGTAGCATTAGTAGAGTAGAATTAGTGAAAACATAAAATAACTGTACTGTAAAATCAGTCGACATATATATTTGTTTAACAATGTAAATTCGAATTGGAAAGTTATATAGTACAATAGACAACTAAATTATATAATTTCAGAAAACATAAAATAGTCCATCGTTATTCAAATGTTAAAACCAAAGGAAAAAATTAGATTGCAGAAAAACAGAATTTTACCAGTTTGGAATCGCGAGGTGGGTAAGCTCTGTTACATCTATGCCATTCTCGTTAGCCATTGCACTTCTAATTCTCACAAACCTGAGACCGTTTGCGTTATCGACGTCCTTTTGACGTGGAACTTAAATAGGCAACAAAAGCCTCTATCTACAAAACATAGATTCCTCCCCTATAAAATGAAATCTTATCTCTACAGAGAAATAAAGGCTAACCCAACAAAACACATTCCTTAGTCGAAGCAGAAAGAACATATGACGTGTTTCCTGCCAGTAACAGCAAAAAGAAGAAAATTCTTAAACTTTTAATATTCTTAAATTTTTTTAGAGGGTGTGACGCATTATTAATGTCCTTAACTTGTGTTGCAGTTATAAGAGATATAAAACATTCTCATTAACTTGTGTTGCAGTTATAAGAGATATAAAAAATTCTTACTGGGAGTACTGTGTAAATTATGCATAGAGATCAAAGTGAATCGGTACGGTCACCGTCCAGACGATTTTCAGGTTCCTTAAAATAAGGAGAATCTTCTTTAAGCATCATTTATGAACACCTTTCTTGACGATGTTCGAAATATTTCGTCTTCGAATGGAGGCATCTGCGTATTCATTGCATTTGGATTACGTCATCCTATATCCTTGCCATCGGAACAATAATCTTTTGGATTGAACCTTTGATTTTTCCTTGTAGTGGCTATCGAATAAATTATGATGGCTTAAGGGGTCCTCATAGAATCACTAAAGGTTGTAATAGGATGTTTTAACGGGATTTATGAATTAAGGTCATAGGACAAAATGATGGCTTAAGGAGATAAAATTTAGTGAAGATGTTCAAGGAAATCAAATTTTATTAAGTTACATATAATATATTTTAAAATGTATATTTAGGTGATGATTAATAACATATGATAGCCTCCTATTGTTAATGTATAATCACTTTATCATTATGGCAAGCAAGGGGATCAAATTTGGTGACATTGGTGTGGCACATGTACTTGAGTAATATGATTTAGTAGGAATTCAGAGGCGCATATTTGAATTATACACTTGTTCATTAGATCTCTTCATTAGCATCTTTGTGCTCAAGGAATGACAACAATCTTGTTCAATAATTATAGGTGCTTGGCTTGTGACTAAGATACTTGTCTAAGTCTTCTCTTCTTGTCTTGAAAACACTCATAAGATGGCTTAGGGGGTCGTAAGCATAGTTTTAAGGGGATCTATGAATTAACTGTCCTAGGAAAAAATGATGGCTTAAGGGGATAAAATTTGGTGAAGTTGCCCAAGGCAACCAAATTTCATTAAGTTACATATACTATATTTTATAATGTGCATTTAGGAGGTAATTGATAACATATGATGGCCTCCTATTGTTAATGTATAATCACTTTATCATGATGGCAAGCAAGGGGATCAAATTTGGTGAAGTTGGTGTGGAACATATACTTGAGTAATACAATTTATGAGGAATTTAGAGGCACATACTTTCATTATACACTTGTTCATTAGATCTCTTCATTAGCATATTTGAGCTCAAGGAATGACAACAATCATGTTTGATAATTATAGGTGATTGGCTTGTGACTAAGATACTTGTCTAGGTCTTCTCCTTTTATCTTGAAAACGATCTTGCTATAATTTTTGGCACAAAACTTTGTCACAAATGGGTCAAGACACATATGCACATAGATCCCTACAAGTTACATTAGAATTAGACTAGGCTTCACTTGAAAGAATAGGTCATATGATGAAACCTTGTTCAAGACCAAGCCACAAACATGACCTCATTTGTAAAATCTAAGATTGTTCGCTCTTAGTAAATGAATGACCTCCTCACATTTTATATTATGTTGAAAAATGGTTCCATATTTGAATCAAACTTAAGCTTTATTTGATCATGGATCTAATGAAAAAATTTATATTAAGGAATTTTTTAGATGCCATCAAAGTTGACTCTATTAAATTGTAACCACATTTTGAACTTATCATCAAAGAATTTGATAGTGTATTCAATGAAATTTATGTTTTAAATTACTTTACCTATGACTTCGGGATCCATTTCACCTAATATTATGTTTTGTGTAATGTACATAACTATGCTTATATGTTTGAAATTTTTTTAGGTTGTTGAGATTGGATTCATGCCATATGTGTTGTATGTTGTAAACTTTAGTATAACCTAAAGTAATATAGATTGAAAAGAGTATATATATATTTAATAGAGTTCAAACAAGATGTAATGAGGATCAAAAGAAATATTTAGGCAATAGGAAAATGAAAGAGAAATTCTAGATTTGAACCATGATCCTATAACAAGGGTCCTAGACAATGGGATAAAGAAACTAAGGTTATATGCATTCCAATAATGGAAAGAGGATAAAACAAACTAGGAGATGATCAAATTTGATGAGGAATAAAATAGATCCATGATACAATAATTCAATAATTCCCCTAATATTTATTAATTTATAACTCTAATATTTAACTCCACTTTTTACTTTTTATTTATAATTCCTCGTGAAATGAGAGAATCTATATAGATAGATGTTTTTAATTCTTGTATTAACAAGGCATGCAATGTGTTTTAAGTACCAAATTTTATATCAATCACTACCAAGTTTTTAGGGAAATGAAATTTATAAACTTGATCAAATTAGGGAACAAAAGAGAGGGAAAACAACCATTTGACAAAATTCTATAGGGGTTCTAGCATTAGACAGTGCTACATGTTGTGGGCTAAAGTTCCCAAGGGTGCTAGTGTAGATTTCTAATATATTTGATCTTGAAAATTTATAACGACTTTGATTATGATTTCTTGAGTTTAAGGCTCTTGTTAAGTTTATTGGATTGATTAATTTTATTGGTTTGATTCTAGATTGATTGATTTGATCAAATTTTAGGTATTTACCTGAGTGTTTTTTAAACCTTTCATAGAGGAGGTTCAAAGATTACACTGGTAGAAAACTATATGTATGTTAATCTATTAGATAGTAGTTGTTTGTGCATACAAATTTAAAACATAAAGCAATACAAATTAAATATTTCCATTTTGAAATATTTGCATACATATTTAAACATAAAGCAATGAAAATAAAATATTTCCATTTTGAAATATTTAAAACATAAAGAAATGAAAATTAAAATTGATAGGTAAATTTTTTTGTTTTGAAAGGTAATTTTTTTTATTTTGAAAGGTAATTCTTTTTGTTTGGATTCAATTAAACGTTTTTCTTTGTGTGTAGGTAATTTTTTTCCCTAAGCCCTAAATTGAATGTAGGGTTTCATTATTTTGCAAGAAAAATTCAAATGAAAAAACCTAAATATAAATATAAATAAAAATACAAAAAAGGAGCTAAATACATAGCTAAATACCAAAAAATGAGAATAAATGAGAAACAATGGAGAGAAGACTCACCTAAAATCCATAAATGTCTCTCTCTCACTCGAGATCCCATTCGCAATGTAGGTAGAAATGGGATCATAGTTGATATTTTAAAAAATATATACTTCTACAAAACGAGATCCTACTTATTACATCAGGATCATGTCTTCTATAAATAAGGATCTTGTTTAGTAAATCCATATTTGAGACATCAAAACAAAATGAGATCTCATTTTTTAAAAAATGGGATCCCATTTTAATTTTACGATTGGGACCCCAAAGTGAAATGGGATCCTGTTTCATTTTTCCTAATTTTAGGATTTTTTCTAAGGCCAAAACTTCCACCTTAAGTGGACTCAACTTTGTTCTTTCACCCATAAGTAGGGAAGCAAAAACTCGAAAGCCCAAAAAATTAGGACTACTCTTGAATCTATTGAATTGTTAACTCCCCATAATTACTATATGTGGAAGATGAAAATGTGTAGGCTACTTTAGTCTCAAGGTTTGTGGTCCACACTGAGTAATATTCAACCCACTCTTACCAAGGAACTTGAAATATTTTCTTATAGAAATAAGTGTGACCAAGCTATGGGTTTGATGAAATTGAATGTTTTTGATAGTCTCCTCTTTCATATTGATGAGTTGGATACACCCAAGGAGATATGGGACAAGTTACATAACTTGTTTGGTTAGGTCAGTGAGTTTCGTGTCCTGCAACTAGAGGCTGAATTAACCACTCTTACCCCTAAAGAATTTCCTTCTATTGATTACTTTATAGTGAAATTCAAATATTTAAGGTCACAATTAGAGGGATGTGGGAAGATCAAAACTGATAAGGAATCCATCTTTTTGATACTGTCTAAGTTGAGATTCCCATTTGTTGTGTTTTCTTCTACCTTCTACTCCACAATGGATGCTTTGGGTAGTGCATTCCAAATGCCTTCTTTTGAGACTTTCTATGACTGGTTGACAAGGGAGCAAGAAAAACTTGTCTAGTTGTAGGGGGTCCCTACAAATCATGCATTGGTTTGACATAGCTCTTAGAGTAAAGGGAAGAAGAAGCCTAAACCTAAAACATAGTCGAATGAGACTTCCACCTCTTCAAAAGAGGACACACCTAAGAAGGAGAAATTTAGTTGTGTATATTGCATAAAGAAAGGGCATGATGAGAATCATTGTTATATAAAGAAGATTGATGAACTTTCACACCTTCAAAAAAAAATATCCCATTTCCTTCATCTGTAACTCCTCTTTCTACAACCATCGGTGATATTGGGCTCCACCTACATATACAAATTATGGAATTTTTTATAATAAAACCAATCAATTCTCTATTCAAATGACACCTTCTAAGAACTCTATCATAGGAATTATAAGACACCAATTAGATGGGATAGATAGGAAAAATAGTACATAAAGGGTCTGATATGCCTAATGTGTATGAATGACAAGAACATATTATCAAGGAAAGATTAAAGGAGTCAAATTATCAAAATAAAAATGAAAATAAAAAGATAACTCAAGAGAATTTGAAGTAGGGGACAAGGTGTGCATTTTTGTTAAACCTTAAAATATTTTAATCAAATTTGGAAAGGTTATAAATTTTTTGCATGAATCATCAGCCCATTTACAATTATAGGTAATATTAGTCATGTGGCTCACAATCCCATTTTTCCTCCCTCCCTCTCTCACATACATAACATATTTCATTTGTCTTTTCTTAAGAAATATGTTTCTAATAGAACCCATGCAATTGATTTGTAGACACTATAAGAAGAGGAGGCAAAGTAAATCCTCCTAAGCCATCTTGCAATCGTGTATAGGTGTAATATCATACTATAGAACCACACTATTGTAGTAACGAAAAAAGTAAGCCTTTTTCCCTTACTTGGTTTGATAATTGACATTAAAAATGAATTAATGATGTCTTGGAGTGGTGTTGTAATGTGTTGTACACATTCACACTATTCTAGGACCTTTATTTGACTAAAATATGCCTTAATTGATCCTTTGCAAGGGTTTTGTAAAGTGTTGTAACACACTTTCACACTTTTCTAGGATGTATTTACTTAATTAAGCCTTATGGACCCCTTTTTGAATAAAATGTACATAATGTGTACCTTATCAAGTATTGTAAATTGTTATAAGGCACTTTCACATTTATTTAGGTGGTTATTAATTAATTATGGGTAACTTGAGTAATTAAATCCTTTTTAATTGAAATTTAATCCCTTTTAATTTTGACACCTCCCGAAGATCATCCTGAAACCCATTTTTAATTAATAAAATATTTCATTGGGAAAAGTTAGGTCCTAGAAAATGGTGCTAGGACCCATTTTATCTAGGTGGCAAATGGGTCCTCCCATAACATGACCCCCCTTTTTTAGTTGATCTAAAATGGGTTTTTAGTCCTCTTTCAATTCCTCAAGGTTAGGTCTTGGAAAACTGAGACAAGATGCATTCGTCCAAGGCAGAGAATGGGTAATCCTTTAATGAGACCCCCTCTATTTGAATTTCATCTTGGCAGGAATTTAATAATATTTTTTTCTAGATCTGGTGTTGGCTTGAATTGTTTGGATTTTGGGGTTAATCTCCTAAATTATTATAAATAAGGGGGTTAATTCACATTGTTTCTCCTAGCAATTCATTGTAAGTCTCCAAGAATTCAAGTTTACAAGTATTAGAGAATTTCAAGAGCATTCATAAGAAGTTTTGAGGTAGATTTCAAGAGTTCATTGTAGTAATTCAAGATCATATCATCATGTCAAGGGTTTGATGTATGCATTTATGTTGTTGAGCTAATATTGCGAGTGTAGCATTGAAGATCTACTTGAAAAATTTGTTCAAATCACATTCAAGGCTACAAGATACACATTCTTCATGGCCACTACATGTTATATTGTAGATTTGTTTCACAAGACATCATCCAAGGTTCAATATCAATTATATTATTTCATATTCACACTTCATTTGGTTCATTTCATCATTTGGTTTAATTACCTACTATAGGTATGTGGTGAATGATCATTCTATATTGTACACTCATCATGTATCCTCGTCGGGGTCCATTTGCACTACCCAATTTTTTTTCCCATTTTTCACTTCGTCACCAAGAAAAGAAAAAGTTTTGACTTTGTAGAACCCTAATTTTGGAAGCTTCTAAAAAGCTTGTTATAAGCAATTAGGATGGGGGCTGTAGTAGGGAATTATTAGTGAGATTGTAATATGCTTTACAATGGATTATAAAATCATTGGATGGCTATGTTTTTGTGGATGTAGCCCAAATTGGGTGAACCATGTTAATTTCTTTGTGTTGTCTTATTTCTGCTATAATTTTGTGTGTGTTTTATTTCTCTATTTATTGATCAAATATGCATTTAATTATTAGATATCTACCTTCTAACCCTAACAAGTAGTATTAGTGTGGGTTGTGTTCAATTATCATCTACAAGAAAGTCTCATAGTTGAATGGGAGTCTCATAGTTAAGTGGGAGCAATGGTAGATGAGGGCAAATTGAAGGTAGATAAATTCAATGCACAGAACTATCAGCTATGGAAGATAAAAATGGAGGATTATCTCTATCAGAATGATTTATGGAGGTCGTTGGAAGGAATATCCAAGAAACCAACAACAATGAGTGATGACGATTGTAATCTTTTGGATAGAAATGCACTAGCAGCCATTCGTTTGTGCCTGGCACAATTGGTGGAATTCAATATTACAACAACAAAGAAAAATCAAGAGTTGATGGAAATCCTAGCAAAGTTATATGAAAAGCTTTCCACTTTGAATAAGGTATTTCTAATGAAGCATTTATTTAATATGATAATGGTAGAAGGTGGGTCAATTGCTGATCATTTAATGAGTTTAATACAGTTACCAGTCAATTAATTTCTGTAAATGTGAAATTTGATGAAGAAGTTAGGGCTCTTTTGATTTTGTGTTCTTTACCTAAAATCTAGAATATCTTGGTAATGGCTATTAGAAATTTTATTTTTGGTTCGAATACATTGAAATTTGATGATGTTGTTGGTGTTATTTTGAGCAAGGAAAATCGTAGGAAAAGTTTAGGTGGAACATCCACATGAGGTAGTGTTTTGAATGCAAAAAGAAAAGGAAGAACAAAGGAGAGAGGAAACAATTTTGGAAGTTGTGGGAAGTCACAAGGAAAATCAAAGGACAAAAGGTCACAATCTAGAGACAAGAGGGATTGTTGGTACTGTGGTAACCTAGGTCATTTAAAGAAAGATTACTAGTCTCAGAAAAATAAAGGAGACAAAAAGGAAGGAAATAAAGAGGAAAATGTGGTAAGTAACAAATCTGATGAGGATGCTTTGATTATTTCCCTTGATAATGCTTATGATTCTTGGGTGTTAGATTTAGGGGATTCATTTCATGCTACAACCCATAGAAGTTATTTTCTTGATTATGTCCAAGGGGATTTTGGGCTGGTTTATTTGGGAGATAATGAACCTTACCAGATTGTTGGAAATGGAAGAATCATGATTAAGTTGTGGAATGGGAATTATTGGCTACTACATGAGGTAAGACATGTTCCAAAGTTAAAATGAAATTTAATTTCAATAAGGCAACTAGATGATGAAGGTTGTGTTGTTAGATTTAGTGATAAAAATTGGAAGGTTACAAAAGGTGCCTTAGTGGTAGCAAAAGGTGTGAAAGTAGGAATATTATATCTTTGTATAGGTCATACCATTATTTCTACTTTAGCTATTGTAGATAAAAATCAATGTTCAGGAATAGTTGCCATAGTTCAATAGGAAAAAAATTAGACAGCTGCCATGGATTCTGAATCAACACTGTGGCATAATAGACTTGGGCATATGAGTGCAAAAGGTATGAAAGTACTTCATTCAAAGAATGTTTGACCAGGTCTAAAATGTGTTAATATGGATTTCTGTGAAAGTTGTGTGTATGGCAAACAAAAGAGAGTTAGCTTTCTCAAGGATGAGAAGCAAAAGAAAGATAATAAATTGGAGCTTGTGCATATGGATGTATGAGGAACAACTCAAATATCTTCTCTTGATGGATCTTGATATTATGTCACTTTTATTGATGATGCAATAAGGAAGGTATGGATTTATTTCTTGAGGCAGAAATCTAATGTATTTGAAACTTTTAAGAAATGGAGAAGCTTGGTTGAGAATGAGATAGGTTAAAAGTTAAAATGTTTCAGATCTGATAATGGTGGTCAGTATTCCGAAAAAGAGTTTGAAGATTATTCTTCCTCTAATGGAATTCGTAAGCAGAAAACAGTTCCAAGGACTCCACAAGAAAATGGAGTGGCTGAGGGCATGAACAAAAAAATAATGGAGCATGCACATATGATGAGATTACATGTTGGGATCCCTTTAAACATGTGGGAAGATGTTGTAAAAACTTCTATTTATTTAATCAATAGATGTCCCTCTAATCCTTTAGGTTGCGGTATTCCAGAGGAAGCATGGACAAGTAAGAATGAGTTATTCTTTTCTCAAGAATTTTAGTTGTGAAGCATTTGCACATGTAGACTCTAAAAATATAACCAAGCTTGATGTAAAATCAAAGAAATGCATATTTGTTGGATATGGAATTGATGAATTTGGTTATAGGATTTCATATTTTGAAAAAAAAAAAAATTGAGAGAAATAGGGATGCCATATTCAATGAGAAATTGTTGTACAAAGATCAGTTGCAACAGCATGAGAATAAAGAAAATGATTATGTAGTGCTGGATGATACACCAAACAATGATGTTCTAGTGGTTCCTCATGCTTTACAACAAGAAGAACAACAAATACCACAAACTCCAGTGAATGTTAGACGATCTTCAAGGATAAGTAGACCTCAAAAAAGATTTTATCTCTCTTTGTATTCTATTTTATTAACTAATGCTAGTGAACTAGAATGTTATGATGAAGCTATGCAAGTGGATACCAAGGTTCAGTGGGAGAATGGAATGGAAGAATAAATGGACTCCTTGTTGAAAAAACCAAACTTGGGAATTTTACAAGTTGCCTGCAGGTAAAAAGGATTTACCAAAAAAATGGGTTTATGTAATGACCCTACTCAAATATGACCTCAAAATGCTAATAAAGAGCCCAAGGAATACTGTCAAACAATTCACTTGCAACCTCCCAGCTTGCTGGTTTGAGTTATCAGTCTGATATAAATTCTTGAAGATGATATCAAAGTACTCTAAATGCTTGGAAGTCAAAACTACAATGCATAAACTATATCCTAGATTCATCAATGACTTAGTTTCATCATTTACAATGCTCATATATGATTTCTACATGTGAAATATCCACCTACAACCAACTGGTAATTTTATCAAATAGTTGGCATGCAACGTGTATGCTGATAAGAACATCTACAACCACTGGCATTATGTCAAATAGTTAGCATGCATAAGCTGATTACAACATGATATTTGATTACACAATTGCAACATGAATTTGAGAAACTACTTATCACTCCTTGATTGCCAATGTTTATTTAATACAAAGCTGATTACAAATTGGCCAAGACTCTTGGCATCATACTTATGCAAATTAATAATTTTTGAGTACAAATTTCAGCCTCTTATAAATGTTCATATATGCATAAAATGGAATATAAGACAACATAAAAGAACCTGGTTGAGTCGCCTTGTGTGGGAGCTGAAGTAGCAAACATATATCAATAAATAAACACCTTGTATGTGATGAATAATGACCCAAAGCTGAGCCACCCCTGCTGCAACTTTCAGACCATCAAAATAAATATATCACAACTACAACCTTCAATTACTATCATCAATCTTCATTGCCAAGCTTCAAGAAGGTGATAGCTCAAATACCCATGTGCCAAAGATGTGTGAATGAATTTCTATGAATTTTTTTTTTCTCTCATGCCCAAATCACCCTTGTATTGCAAACCTCAAAAAATTAATTATTGAGCAACCTATAAAGATCTCATGAAGCTCCAACGAGAGTTTCCAACTCTTGGAATTCAAGCGCTCTAACTCAAGACCAAAATTGATGAATATTGTAGCTTCAATAAACAAAATCATGGCTCCAAGAGAATAATATGATGACTGTAATAATATATATCAGAATTGATAAATGCAGATTGAACCTTGAATAGAAAACTTGATGAAGTCTCAACACACCAAAATGACTCCAACAATGCACCAATTGATCTCTTCAAATTGATACAACCAAAATTTGGCCAAAGGCCATAAAATTTTGCTTTGAAGTACAAGTAGAAAGTCTAAAGCAACTTCCTCAACTTTTGAATAATTCATGTGATATTTCACACCCTCAAAATTTCTTACCAATTGAGAGTTTTTGTTCTCAATGACCAAAGACAACTACAAAAACCCTAGGCTCCATAACCATCAAACATCAACATGAACAACAACAAATCTAGATGATGAGAATGAAGCCCATGATGTCTATACTTTTTCCTCAAGAGGTTGACCTCCTTCTAAAACTTTCCCAAGTCACCTTCTAGAAGGAATGTTATAATATTATTTTATTATTTTATTTTATTATTGCACTTTATAATAATACAAAATATTAATCAACTCCTAAAGTGCAATATAACATTGTAATATAAAATAAAGGTTTCTATAAATAGAAATATCCATGATGATACTAGGAAAACCTTCATGAAGTCACAAAATGAGCCAACCAATCAACTGGGTAACTTCCAAATGACCCTCTTATCAAGCTCCATTAGCCTACGAGGATCAGGAATAGGCTAATTCCTCTAAACTCCATCGCTCATGAAGAAGGGGACATTTTAATCTACCCTCTTTGAAATTGCTTGTCCCAAAGCAATCTCAACAACAAGTACAATTATCCTCCACCTAGATCCCAAGTGAATATTTTTGTAATGTCCCAAACATCACCAAACAACTCTTGTAGCACAAGCACATCTTGCTAAATCAACTCAACCCCAAAACTACGATGATAAATTTGATGCACCCATACTATTGGAAAAACACCACCCAATGCTTCCCATTGTCCCACTCTGATACCTCCCATCTCCAAAAGGTAGCAAGTCCCGAAGTCTTGAATCAAATGGTAATCATCATGAGAGAACAAAGTAAAAGACCTACCAAACTTGGAATCACCATCTGAGATTGGAAGTAAGTCACCAACCAACAAGTATATAGCTTCCCTATCATATGAAATAGGTAACCAATCCAAATATGAGTTGTAGATGCCTTCATTACCCTCCAAGGACAACTCTTGAGTGGATGATCCACTAAGAGTGTCATCACTAACATCAACATCCTCCTCAAAATAATGATCAACCTCCCCACCACATGAAGAAACCTCAAATTGTACCAAGTCCTTTGATTGATCAAGCTTATCATCTTCATCACTTACATTAGAAAATAGAGAAGAATCATCCTTCATTTGAATAAGGAGTATTCTAATGTTATATATTCCTTTTTGTCTTGCCATGTTGGAAAGATTGAATTTTTCTTTCACATCTTGAAGATGTTTCCTTGCATTTGCAGCCACTAATCTAGCCTTCTTGGCCTCTCTCAACCATTCTTCATTCAACATTTCAGACCTTTTCACCTATTGAGTGCCAAAATACACAAAATCAGTCCTATAATGCTTGATATCTTCATACCCACCAATGGATGTAGGACTGCCATCAAAGGATGATATCATATCATTGGCTTGCACATGAACACAAGCCTCCTTTTCATGAGGATGATGATGCATCATGTTTTTTTCCTTAAAAAAATCCATGATGACATCATACCATTTTAAAATGCCTCCAACATCATGTGAAGACAAAACACTAGTGGCTGCTCCACTAAGTAGAGGAAAAATCTCCACATCCTCTTTAATATCTTTGGCCTCCAATAAAATTTCATGTGAATGAGCATCATTCATTGAACTACTATCATGAGAGGAAGAAGCAATGCTAACCTCACCTATTGAAGCATCAAAAGAAACCATATCCTCAGGTGGCTACTCCAAAGAAACTAATTTGTCTTCAAACACCTCTTTCTCTTCTTCAACCTTGAAGTCCTCGTGAAGTGTCTTGTGACCAATTTCTTCCTCTACGTTGGTATAATTGTTGTCCTCCATATGATCACCTACATGTTGGTCATCAACTGTTGCAAACTCATTGTAGAGGTTTCTAGATACCTCACTTGTAGAGACCTCTTGTTCTTCCTCCTTTTCATTTTGTTTTGTAGATTTCTTAGAAATGGAAGTCATAAATCAAGATAAATTTCCTCTCGTTGTAGGGTCTCTAAGCAATTTACTTATTTCTACAAACTCTTTCAAAAGATTATTCATACTTTTGTCCCACTACTTATGAGGACTTGAAGTAGCCATGATCAATGCCCAACAGGATGTCAGGAAACTACTTTGATACCACTGTAATGACCCTACTCAAATCTAACCTCAAAATGCTAATAAAGAGCTCAAGGAATACCGCCAAACAATTCACTTGCAACCTCCCAGCTTGCTGGTTTGAGTTATCAGTCTGATATAAATTCTTGAAGATGATATCAAAGTACTCTAAATGCTTAGAAGTCAAAACTACAATGCATAAACTATATCCTAGATTCATCAATGACTTAGTTTCATCATTTACAATGCTCATATATGATTTCTACATGTGAAATATCCACCTACAACCAACTGGTAATTTTATCAAATAGTTGGCATGCAACGTGTATGCTGATAAGAACATCTACAACCACTGGCATTATGTCAAATAGTTAGCATGCATAAGCTAATTACAACATGATATTTGATTACACAATTGCAACATGAATTTAAAAAACTACTTATCACTCCTTGATTGCCAATGTTTATTTAATACAAAACTGATTACAAATTGGCCAAGACTCTTGGCATCATACTTATGCAACTTAATAATTTATGAGTACAAATTGTATCCTCTTACAAATGTTCATATATGCATAAAATGGAATACAAGACAACATAAAAGAACTTGGTTGAGTCACCTTGTGTGGGAGATGAAGTAGCCAACATATATCAATAAATAAACACCTTCTATGTGATGAATAATGAACCAAACCTGAGCCACTCCTACTGTAGCTTTCAGACCTTCAAAATAAATATATCATAGCTGCAACCTTCAATTACTACCTTCAATTACTATCATCAATCTTCATTGCCAAGCTTCAAGAAGGTGATTTCCCAAATACCCATGTGCCAAAGATGTGTGAATGAATTTATATGAATTTATTTGTGCTCTCATGCCCAAATTTCCATGTATTGCAGACCTCAGAAAATTAATTATTGAGCAGCCTCTAAAGATCCCATGAAGCTCCAACGATAGTTTCCAGCTCTTGGAATTCAAGCACTCTAACTCAAGACAATAATTGATGAATATTGTAGCTTCAATAAACAAAATCATGGCTCCAAGAGAATAATATGATGACTATAATAATATATATCAGAATTGATAAATGCAGATTGAACCTTGAATAGCAAACTTGATGAAGTTTCAACACAACAAAATGACTCCAACAATGCACCAATTGATCTCTTCAAATTGATACAACCAAAATTTGGCCAAAGGCCATAAAATTTTGCTTTGAAGTACAAGTAGAAAGTCTGAAGCAACTTCCTCAACTTTGGAATAATTCAAGTGATATTTCACACCCTCAAATTGCTTACCAATTGAGAGTTTTCGTTCTCAATGGCCAAAGACAAGCACATAAACCCTAGGCTCCACAACCATCAAACATCAACATCAACAACAACAAATCTAGATGATGAGAATGAAGCCCATGATGTCTATTTATACTTTTTCCTTAAGAGGTTGGCTTCCTTCTAGAACTTTCCCAAGTCACCTTCTAGAAGGAATATTATAATATTATTTTATTATTGCACTTTATAATAAAACAAAATATTAATCAACTCCTAAAGTGCAATATAACATTGTAATATAAAATAAAGGTTTCCATAAATGGAAATATGCATGATGATACTAGGAAAACCTTCATGAAGTCACAAAATGAGCCAACCAATCAACTAGGTATCTGCAAAATGACCCTCTTATCAATCTCCATTAGCTATGAGGATCAAGAATAGGCTAATTCCTCTAAACTCCATCACTCATGAAAAAGGGGACACTACAGTTTATAGGCTGAAAGATGAGGATGTAGGTAAAAAAATATTTAAAGTCAGATTAGTTGTAAAGGGATTTGCACAAAAAAAGGGTATTGATTTTTATGAAATCTTTTCTCTAGTTGTTAAAATGACTTCTATTGGTACTATTTTAAGTATTCTAGCTATTGAAGATTTTCATTTAGAACAACTTGATGTTACAACCACCTTTCTCCATGGTGATTTTGAAGAGGAAATACATATGGAACAACCTCAAGGATTTGAGGTCAAAGGTCATGAGAAATTGGTGTGTAAATTGAAGAAAAGTTTATATGGATTGAAGAAAGCACCTTGACAATGGTATATTAAATTTGATAGATTTATGGCTGAGCGTTTCAACAGTCAATGTAATTCAAGACATTATATTTATTTTAAGAGGTTGGATGATGATAGCTACATTATGTTATGTTTATATGTTGATGATATGCTTGTAGTGGGGTCTAACATGGATCATGTAAAGGAATTAAAACAACAATTAGAAATTTCATTTGCTATGAAGGATTTTAGGGAAACAAAGAAAATCCTTGGTATGAAGATTACACGAGATAGGAAAAAAAAAATTGTTTTTATCTCAGGCTGATTATGTTGAAAAGGTGTTGCAAAAATTTCATATGGAGAATGCAAAATTTGTAAACATACCTTTGCTCAGTCATGTTAAATTGACTAAGGATATGTGTCCAAAGACATAAGAGGAGGAACAAAAAATCTCCAAGGTACCATATTCTTTAGCTATAGGTCATTTAATGTATGCCATGGTATGCATCAGACCAGATATTGCATATGTTGTAGGAGTTGTTAGCAGGTATATGAGTCATCCCGAACTTGAGCATTCTAATGCTGTTAAATGGATTTTTAGGTATTTGAGAGGCACATCCAATAATTTTTTATGTTTTGGGGACTCTAATATTGATTTGAAAGGCTATGTTGACTCATATTTGGAAGGGGATGTAGATACTAGGAAGAGTACCATAGGTTATGTATTTACAATTGGTGGGACAACAGTGAGCTAAATTTCTCGATTGCAAAAGGCGGTTGCTTTATCCACCATGGAGGCATATTATGTTGCTACAAAAAAGGTAAAAAATGAGATGATATGGCTACAAAAGAAAGAATTGACTTTGTAGAACCCTAATTTTGGAAGCTTCTAAAAAGCTTGTTATAAGGGGTTTAGATAGGGGTTGTAGTAGAACATTATTAGCAAGATTGTAATATGTTTTACACTAGATAGTAAAATCATTGGATGGCTTCGGTTTTGTGGATGTAGCTCGAATTAGTGAATCACGTTAAATTCTCTATGTTGTCTTGTTTCTACTATAATCTTCTGTGTGTTTTATTTCTCTGTTTTATTGATCAAATCTGTATTTAATTGTTAGATATATGCCTTCTAACCCTAACACCTACAAGGGGTTTAACCAAGGAAAAACCCCATTCACTAACAATGAACAAGTATTTCTTATTTTTGAATGTGCATTTGTAGATTTATAGGTTGAAGATCAAGTGGAGAAAATTTGGAGCAAAATGGTCAAAGTTGTCAAGTTGCAAAAGTTGTCATTCAAAGTGAAAAATCGAAGAATTGAAGCTACATAATTGCATACAAACTTCCAAAAATTGATAATAGGAATTTTGAGAGTGTAGAAATCAAGGAATAAGACCCTAATATTCATTTTAGAAACACTAACAAGGACCCATTTGGCATTGAAGGCAAATAAGTCTTCTATAGCTTAAAAATAACAAGTTTTTGATTAGGTACATAGCTTTTTATTCTCTAAAAAATTCCACCATATTGCTATGGTAGTTAAGTAGCATTTCTAATTGTTATTTGCATCTTTTTGCTCTCATAATTACATCTAATTGAGTGTTTTAATAAGGAAAATGTTTAGTGGTTTATCACCTTGTTAATTCATGGTGGTAAACCCTACTTTTTCTATTAAATTTTTTGGTGAACCTGACATGAATCGAACATGCAACTTTTAATTTTTTTGGAGAATATCATTGCATCTTAAGTTAGATTTTGCATTCATTTGCATTTAATTAAATATCTCATTTAGAGTTTCTTGTTTTCCATTGCAATCTTGCATCTCATTTAGGGTTTAGAATTGTATTGTTTTGTATTTCTTAAATCTGAAAAAACACAAAAACAAGTTACTCACTTTGCATATCATTTAAACCATATAAATTTGCATTTGAAAATAAAAAAAAAGAAATTTCATTTCAAACGGTGTTATTTACCCTTCATTTCACTTGCATTAGGTCATCAAATTTTGGAAATTTCTACCATAGGAGTTATAGTTTGAAACTAGGGATGAAAAGCAAATAAAAAAAATCAAAATTTGTAGTTTTCACCTCTTTAAGACCTTGATTTTGGACCCATTCACCTTTCATAGTGAATGAGTCCTTGATCAGGTTGAGCTCGTACCTTTTGGCATCTAAAAAGCATAAAAAATCACTCAAAAATCACCAAAAATATTTCAAAAATACCTAACCAAGACCCATTTTCCCTTACTAACGAATGAGTCCCTATTAGATACTGAAACATTTTCTGGGATTTGAAACGTCTATTTTAGGCTTTTGTTTTCAACTGTTACTTTCCTATTTCAATTTTGTGATTTGTTGTTTCATCAATTTCATTGAATTTAGCTTAATTTGCTTCTTTTAGTGCATTGTCAAAATTCAAAATTACAGTTACAACATTTCATTTTTAGTTTATTGCATAATTTCCTTGTTTAGAATATGGAAATTGCATAGTTTTCTTTTTCATGTTAGCATGTTTTCTTTTCAAGCACTTAGTGTTCATAAAGTATCACATGACATGTATGATTCTATTTTCTCTACTCATGAGCATAGTCTAGGAAAGCAAAGTAAAGAATTTGATAAGCATGTGGGATACCCTCCTACCATCTATTGAATTTGTAAGAATGTCATAACATAAGAGGGTGCAAGTGTAGACAATTATAACAATCATAATTGTTCCTCTCCTAATACCTCTCCTATTAGTGATGAAGGTATCTTGGTTAAATAAGATACAATCATTGAGAGTCTTGATTGTCCATCTCCTCCTTCCCCTTGAGAAGATATTAGGAAATAAGAAGATGAGATCATTAACAAAACTTTACTTAGTCTCCATTTATCTCGCAACACCTCCCCTACTTGTGAGAATGCTTTAGTGAAAGAGGTAAAAATCTTTGACAATCATAAAAAAAAATTGTAAAGAGGACATGTTAGTGTTAAGAGATCCAATGATTGGGAGTTATAGCATTATTTCTCTCCTTCCTAATGTCCCTAAGATTTGGAAAGATCTATTTCAACAAGATGATCCAATCATTGGTAGCAAGAAAATCATTGTTTTCCTTCCCTTGATGCCTCCCCTATTTTTGATGAAGTTACGTTACAAAATATAATCATGGAATGTGATGAACCTCTTGAAAGCTCTCCCAATAGAGTAGATATCATGGAAAAATTGAATGAGACCTTAGAAAAGATGGATGAAATCATTGGAAATCATAACAATAAAATTTTTCCTTCTAATATCTCTCCTATTTATGATGAAGATACTTTTGTGTTATAAAATCCAATTGATGAGAGTTGTGAGAGTCCTATTTTCCTCTCTTCCCCTAGGAAAAAAATTATTGAACAAGAGAATGTCATCATTGATAAGAAAAACAATCCAACCTTGATCTTTCCTTTACTTATGATGAAGAAATTTTAGAAGAAGCAAACAATGAATGTCACAATCATCCATTCTATGGCTCTCCTAAAAAATTTCCTACTATTGACGACGATTTCACTTGCATAAAACAAGTTGAATTAAATCTCCACAGACAAGACCACGAAGAGCCTATCCTTCTTGAAAGATATGGAATAAAGACAACCTAAAGGGAAATTTTGCATTCACAAGACAAAGATTGGATTTTGTTCAATCCCAAGTCTCGCATAACCAGGTCATGGTTGCACTTGGGTCGCTCTCGGGTAATGATGTGATATTGCTATCTCAAAGGGAATATGGTTGGTCTTTGAACACTTTAGATAACATTCAAAATTGAAATGATACACTCAAACATCATGAAACCAAAATATTTACCATAAAATTTCATGAAATATCAAAAATTCCTTGCTATCACTTAAGTAGATTTAGCATTAAGCATTCAATAAAATTATGGAAAATAAAATATTTTCAACAAAAAATTCTTTCCATTCATTTAATTAATGTTTTTTGAACATTTTCAAATATAAAACATCTATTCTAAAACAAAGTATAAAAATACTGAAAGATTAAAGTTTCTCCCGATTATTCTCCATGGATACCCCAAAGAATTAATTAAAATAGAGTGAACCGCTTTATATTTTACCAGATTTCTTCATAGCTACGTATAAAAAGGTGCAAGATTTTAAAGAGAGGGTTTCATTTATGGAAACTTAGTAGGTTTTGTATGGACCCTTAAATGACCCAACATACAGTCGTGTTCGACTGAACTTACAAAAATAGCTACAAAAGATACTGAGATAGGTAACTATCTATTAAGCTTTGATATCAATTAATGTTTACGTGCATACAAAGTTTTAGGCCAGAATGCTTCAAAAAATAGGTAAAAATAACGAAACATAAAAAAAAAATTATGCTCCTCCGACATCCACAAATTTTGAACTTAAAATCGAAATGAAGCATCCTCTAGCCTTTTATAGAACACGAGGCTTAGATAGGATAAAATGACTACATGAGAGGAAATCTAAGGGACCAGTCTCATCAAGGCATGCGGAATATTGTGACCAATAGGAGAATTACAATTGAAGTCAATGGAAGTCAACTCCAATTACTTGTTGAACCTCTTTAGGTGTTGATCTTGAATCTTCACCAGGATTATACTTCTAATCATGATAATATGTAGGGGGTTCCAATACATTTAGAATGAAAAGGTAGAATATTTTCCCCCACACAAATCTTGGCTCTGGCTTTGTCACTCTCGGGAATGGGCTCTCCCAAAGATTGGCATTACTTCCCACCGCATGTGAAATACTGAGATCCCCAACATTTCAATGAACTCAAATTCATCTGCATTATCACATCCTAGAGTGATTGAACTAGATTGAAAGTTATTCCTTCCATGATTCAAGTTTTCCTAATTTTCCATACTCAAGCTTTTCATCACAATCAATATCTCCTGCAATCATAAATTCCATATATTAAATCCCTTTTTAAAACATTTACAACATCTCATGTAAATAAAACCATTATTCAAATGTTAGTTCAAAAATCCCATAATTAACACACCTTTCAAAAAGCATATCATAAATCCTTGTACATATATTGGATCATCGGGATCATTAAATAAGTTTAAAATTTTAACATTACATTTCACATTGCAACTCGGTACCCAGTATTCAGCTTTACCCACTTACTTTCTTGGACCTCGGTTATATTGGGACTCCACTATACTGGACTCCCTCTTACCAGAATGCTTCATATTAGGTTGTTTCATATTGGACCAAAGTCTTTCACTTAAACTTCACATTACCTTTCACCTTTTTTATGTTTCTAGTACCTAGTATTTGGTGCACGAAACACTTACAATATGAAGTAATTTCTTATTATCACATATTTCTCTTCCTTTCATCACTTTCGGTGATCTTCCAATTTGTTAGCTTCTGCCATAAGAGTTATATTTTTCACTTGGGTCCCCAAGTCTTTTCAGTCTTGGGGTGTGTTGTTGTTGTGAGACCACACAACAACTTGCAACCAATAAAACCAAATTTAAATCAAACTTGAAATTAAATCACTAGTTGCAAATTAAAACTTATACATATTTTAAAACAATAAATTTCCACCTTTACCTAGATTCTAGCGTAAAAAAATGTAAAACTCTACCAGAAACATCATTGTGTGCTCTGATTAATTCCAATTTTTAGAATTTAGTGAAAAGAATCAGTTCATTAAAATTGAACTACATAATATAACTTAATCCTCCAAAGCCAACCCGGGATAGGGCCTTGTTGCTAGTCAAGTTTCCATAGCCTCGCCAAGGTTATCTCCGTAATTCGCCCAAACATGGCTCTACTACCGATCAGGCATCCATAGCCCTGGTAGAGTTATTTGGATAGCCTAAAGAGTTTGTATCATTTTTCTTTTTGATATAGGAATGATAGCTCATTTTTCACTTTTGATATTGCAATAATATCTCTTTTATCAACTTGCAAGCAGTGAAGCACCGCTATTAGGTTGGGAATTATAGTGGTAGTGAAGGTTACTTCTTGATTTTTCATTCAATGT
The DNA here is from genome assembly GCA_007258455.2 of Sequoia sempervirens. NCBI lineage: Eukaryota > Viridiplantae > Streptophyta > Pinopsida > Cupressales > Cupressaceae > Sequoia > Sequoia sempervirens. The sequence goes on from VDFB02000017.1 coordinate 80,028,408, forward strand.
AAATCCCTTCATCAATTCACTACTTCCCAAAGGCTTATTTAATGATTCCATGTAGGTGTGTGTTTCCAGCTAAATTTCACTAATTTATGACAAATCCTAGCTAACTATAGCTCACTATATGTTAAAAAATATGCATAAATTAAAATTTAGTAGTAGAAAACTTAATCACCAAATTTAAATCTAAATTTAGAAACATTAGTTACCACCCTTCCAATTAAATTTTATGTCAACTACTAAAATTTATGGTAACTATCTCAACTTGAGGACGTTGCACTTCATTAATAGACCAAAATGCCATGATTACCTTGAGACACAATCACATTATTTTGCATTATATTCACACATCTTACTCAACACGTATTATCCCTTAAACTTACTTGGGTGATGACGTGTACTACCTTGCCGAATTCATTTTCATGTATAGTCCACACACATAACACCTCCATAATTAATACGACTCTTTTAAACAATTTGAAATGACCACTATTAATTTCAAAATCTTCAACTTGCTTGATTCACAATCTCCGTACTGCTCAAATTTGAAGCAATTTCGCTAAATATGTGTAAAGAATTTATTTGATTCAAATTTTAATCCTAAAGATTATTGTTCAACTGCCACTTTGCATACAATTTCCCAAAACAAAATTACTCAAGGCAACTATGTACCACAACTTTCTCATGACTCTATAAATTCATGCATTTTTTCTTGAATTCTCCACACTTCTCTTTTCTTTTCCTTTTGTTTATTTTATTTTCTATAAATATTCTTTGTTATGTGTCTTTGCATTTGCTTCTTAGCCATGGATACTCCAATTTTCTTAGGTTTTTCTTGTAGATAGAATGTTTTCTTAGGGAGAATCACACCACAAAGTCTTGAAAAAGTCTTCATCATTAGGATTCTAGTTTCACTGTGTCAAACTCATGCTTAGTCCTTGGGGAAAGATATGTTGCATCTAACCACTACTTTCATTTTTACTCTAACATAGCTTCTCACTTTGTAGCATCACTTTTGGACATTGGGCTACCTATTGAAGACGTTCACACTACTACCAACTTAATAATGAAGCCTGAATTCTTGGAGAATTTGGATACCATCTTAGCTGTTTCACATCAACCCATTAGGATTCTCTCCATGGATGATATTCCTCAGTTCCTGGAACATAGGGAAGTGGTTCCACTTTGGCCATTTCTTATTGATCTCCATATCTAAGACTGTGAAACTCACCTACATAGGGTATTTAGCCCTGATAGAAGAGGCATCCCAAATTGACTAAATGACTACTATCATCCACAACTTTTCTCACTCTCTTTTTGAATATTTTTTGATATTTTTGAACAAGTATTTTGATATCTGATGTATATACATGATACACACACCCACACACATAAATATATATGTATATATGTCCCTTTTTTGTATCTTTTTAAAAAGCATGTGTTATTGTGCCTGGCTTTATTATTTCTCTTTTTCAATTAAGTTTTGCAAAATGTTTGAAATTTAGTCACGTGTAAGATAAATTTAAGCAGAATTTGCTAATGTAGAGGCCAGGAAAAAGAAAAGAAAAAAACAAAACAAGCAAAAATAAAAAAAACCACTAAAAAAATACTAAATAAAACTAAACTAAACCTAACTACCCTAACTCTATCATCACAAAAAGATTAACTATAATAAAAAAAATTATTTGAATTTCTATTGCCATTTCCTCTATAGTTTTAGTGCAAATTACAATAGATTTGTCTTTAAATTCTCTTATCAAAATTTTCAATATTCTACTGTAGCAATGGAATATCTTAAATTTTTTGTGTTTAAATATCATACATTCAAAAGTGTACTTACCCAAAATTTGGCTTAAATGTATGAAAACAATCTCATTAGAGACCAATTGTACACATTTCATCTGATGTGGCAATATTGTACATTCTCGCAGCCCTGGTCCATTTCCATGAATGTCTGCAGCATTTATTTCTATGTTTCCTTCTCTTTTGAAGATTTTCATATCTTCATCCTTATCTTCACTTTGCAATTTTTTTTAAAGACTAAGATATATCGCTATTTATATTGCTATCAGAAAAAGAAAAAGTAAAAACTTGATTTCTATATCTTGTATAAAATTAGGATAATGTCTTTTTATAGCTGGTGAATTCCCAACTTGAAGCACAATACATGCATTTCCCGCTCAATTTTCCCACTCCATCTTGTTATGTACGTTTTCCATGTATAGAAGGAATGACGATTCATCCATGTCATCTCCTTGTTTGTGCTTAAATATCTCTGAATCTTGACATTCTCACCTATTCCCCTGCAAAGCATTAGAATTTTCTTTATAATAATCACATTTTTCTAACTGTCTCAGTTTATCGGTTAATTTTTTAATATTTCGAACTCCACTAGGGAATAAAATTTTTCTCATTAACAATCCCTTTCTTTTAGTGGTTAAAACTTCTTTTGTTAACAAAATTGTTCCACTTATGGCCAAACTTACACTAGTTAAAAAAAAATCACACTTAAGTTCACAATGATTAGTTGTATCATGAATTCTACACTCGATGACTCCCAAAAGTAAAAAAATTCAAAGGATGTAGTTTCTGATTAAAGATTTTACAAAGTTTTCCAATTTCCATTATAAAAACTAGTTTGCATTCAATTTATCATTTACAAGCTTCTTGCCAAACTTAGAAATAACATTTGAAAGCATAATTTTCCAATTCCAAAGGATGAAACCTAAAATATCAAAGAAAGACCCTCCTTCTAGCACCAATTCCTGTTGATGACGATTTCACTCATAGAAAACAGGTCGAATAAAATCTCCATAGACAAGATCGTGAAGAGCCTATCCTTCTTGAAAGATATGGAAAAAAGACAACCTAAAGGGAAATTCTGCATTCACAGGACAAAGATTGGTTTTCTTTCAATCCGAAGTCTCCAATAACCAGGTCATGGTTGAACTAGGGTCGCTCTCAAGTAATGATGTGATATTGTTGTTAATCTCAAAGGGACTATGGTTAGTCTTTGAACATTTTAGATAACATTCTGAATTGAAATGATAAGCTCGAACATCATGAAACCAAAATATTTTCCATAAAATTTCATGAAATATCACAAATTCCTTACTATCACTTAAGTAGGTTTAGCATTAAGCATTCAACAACTTTATGGAAAGTAAAATATTTTCAACAAAAAAATTCTTTCCATTTATTTAATTAATTTTTTTTGAACATTTTCAAATATTAAACATCTATTCTAAAACAAAGTATAAAAATACTGAAAAATAAAAGTTTCTCCAGGTTATTCTCCATGTATTCCCTAAAGAAGTAATTAAAAAAAAGCAAACTGCTTTAGATTTCACCAGATTGCTTCACAGCTATGTATAAAATGGTGCAAGATTTTAATGACGGTTTCATTTATGGACACTGAGTAGGTTCTGTATGCACCCTTAAATGGCACAACATATAGTCTTATTAGACCGAACTTACAAAACTAGCTACAAAAGATATTGAGATAGGTAGCTATCTATTAAGCTCTGATATCAATTGATGTCTACGTGCATACAAAATTTTATGTCAGAATGGTTTAGAAAATAGGAAAAAAGAACAAAAATTAAAAAAAAAGTTTATACTCCTTCGACATCGACAAATTCCAAACTTAAAACCAAAATGAAGCATCCTCTTGCCTTTTATAGAACACAAGGCTCGGATAGGATAAGACAACTACATGAGAGGAAATCTAAGGGACCAATCCAATCAAGGCACATGGAATATTATGACCAATAGGAGAATTGCAATTGAAGTCAATGGAAGTCAAATCCAATTACTCGTTGAAGTTCTTCATGTGTTGATCCTAATCTTCGCAAGGATGATACTTCTAATCATGACAATATGTAGGGGTTTCCCATACATTCAAAACAAAAAGGTATAATTTTTACCCCCACACATCTCTTGGCTCTAGTTCTGTCACTCTCGGGAATGGGCTCTCCCAAAGGTTGGCATTTGTTCCCATTGCATGCAAAATATTGAGATCCCCAACATTCTAGTGGACTCAAATCCATCTACATTATCACCCCCTAGAGTGATCAAATAGGACTAAAAATTATTCCTTCCATGATTCAAGTTTGCTTGACTGTCCATACCTGAGCTTGGCATCACAATCGATATCTCCTACAATCAAGAAATCCATATATTAAATCCCTTTAAAAAAAAAAACCTTTACAATATCTCATGTAAATAAAACCATTATTCAAATGTTAGTACAAAAATCCCATAATTAACACACCTTTCAAAAATCATATTATAAATGCTTGTACATATACCGAATCACCAAGATCATTAAATAAATTTAAAATTTTAACATTATATTTCACATTGCAACTCGGTACCTGGTACTCGGTGTTCAACTTTACCCACTTACTTTCTTGGACCTTAGTTATACTAGAACTCCACTATATTGGACTCCCTATTACCAAAAAGCTTCATACCAGACCAAAGTCTTTCACTTAAACTTCACAAATTACCTTTCTCCTTTTCTATGTTTCCGGTACTCGGTATCTGGTGCACAAAACACTTACAATATGAAGTACTTTCTTATTATCAAATATTTCTCTTCCTTTCTTCACTTCTGGTGATCTTCCAATTTGTTAGATCCTCCCATAAGAGTTATATTTTTCACTTGGGTCCCCAAGTCTTTTTACTCTTGGGGCATGTTGTGAGACCATACAATACCTACAAGGGAAGATATCGTGATGCAAGCAAATGAGAACATTGGCACATGTCTTTAAATAAATAGTGATGTGACTTCCTCAGACAAAGATGATGAAATAACATTAGAATCTCCTTCGCTAAGATATCATGAAAACAAGGACGTGTGTTGAAGTTATGAACATTAGATCTCCTTCGAGTCCTCTAATTATCATTCATCCACTCTCACAACAACCACAAGTTCAAACTAAATAGGTGCTCATCTTATAACCACCTCAAAAGAAACTTTCAATGATGATAATGTTTCACATCAACCAAGTTACAATAAAATTTATCACATATATAACAAGGTGTATACAATCAAGACTAATCCTAAACCCCAAGGTTGTTTGTATGACTAGAATGAAAAACAAAAGCTTATTGAAGAAGTCACAAAATTATTGGAAGATTCTTTGAGTTCCTTTGATTTTATACCTATGTTCATGGGAAAGTACAAGATCATAACAAAAGAGTCTACAAAGGGAAACAAAAAAGTTGTAATGTCAATAAAAAATTCAAAAGCTTCCACTTCAACTACATTACAAAAGTTGATAAAGGTGATTATGAAAAACCTCCAAATTTGAAAGAAATGAAGAAGTTTTATGGAAGAAGTGACGAACTTATGAAGCAACTTGGTTATAGTGGAAAATGATGTGGTGCTAGAGAACAAGGTATTCATCTGCCTATAGAGCCTAACACACAAGAAACAACTCATGGTCTTGGCTATTGTCCTTTGATAGAAATAAATCCATCAAACAAACCTTCACTTAATTTTAACAACCTTACAAAAGATTCTTCCAAGGAAAGTTTAACTTTGGTGCATCATGAATTGATAGATACTACATGTGGGAACATTTTATTAGACATGCATCAATTTGATACATTGTTTACTCATCATAATCAATAAAAATAGTTGTTGCTCCTTGTCATGTAATGGTTGTAGAATCACAACATTCTCACTATTACATGTTTTTACACTTATTGAAAATCATTTTATTTAATGCAAGGAGCTCATTGTCATCACCTATCTTGGCTCATTCTTGCCTTGCACAAAGTGGGGGCAGGCATTTTATAGACTTGTCCTAGTAATAAATGTGTCACTTTCCCTTTAGCTAGTTTCCTACCTTTTGTTTATACCAACCGAGATTGGGAGGTAGATGACCTACTTTAGGTTGACTTTCATGTTCCTGATTAGTCTTTTGTTTTTTTATTTTTTTTTATGTGATTACATGTGCGTAATATGATCCCCTGTGATGTTTTGTTTGACGTGTATCTCATTTTGTGCATTCCTCTATATGTATCTTCATTCTTATCTATGTTGTAAGCATTTTTCATTTTTCTTGTATTCTCCTTTTGGGGATGATGCAAGGCATCAAGAAATTTAGGTCTCTTCCATGTTGACCCAAAGGCTTTTCCTTTATATTTTTCATTTGTCTTGTGTTTTCCTTTTGGGGATGATACAAGGCATTGAGACATTTATTTCTCTTCCATGTTGACCCAAAATATTTTCCTTTATGTTTTTTATTTGTCTTGTGTTTTCCTTTTGGGGATGATGCAAGGCATTGAGACATTTATGTCTCTTCCATGCTAACCCAAAATATTTTCCTTTATCTTTTTCATTTGTCTTCTATTTTCCTTTTGGAGATGACACAAGCGTCGAGAAATTTATGTCTCTTCCATGTTGAACCAAAATATTTTCCTTTATCTTTTTTATTTGTCTTGTTTTTTCTTTTTGGGGATAAAGCAAGGCATTGAGACATTTATGTCTCTTCCATGTTAACCAAAAATATTTTCCTTTATCTTTTTCATTTTTCTTTTGTTTTCCTTTTGGGGATGACAGAAGGCATCAAGACATTTATATCTCTTCCATGTTGACCCAAAATGTTTTTCTTTATCTTTTCACTTGTCTTGAGTTTTCCTTTTGGGGATGACGCAAGGCATAAAGAAATTTAGGTCTCTTCCATGTTGACCCAAAAGGATTTTTCCTTGTTTTTGCTCTCATTATGTCATTCTTCCAACTCTATGAGTATCCGGGGAATGATGACAGTTCCATGCTCTATGAAAAAAATGTAGCACAAACATACTGACCCAAAATCCATGATCCCTTATGTATTTATGGGGGAAACCCTTTCTTCCTATTACATGACACAACATATTTTGGAAACATATGACTTGGCATAGGATTTTCTGAGGAAATCTCTCATGTCTTAGGATCAGAACATTAGCTATTTTAAAGAAATTTCTCACAATGATGGTGTAGCAACCTCTTTAAAGTGGGGGCATACATGCTATATTTTTGCAAATTTCATGGCATGATTTTTCTATTTTATTGTGTTGTGTCCTCTTCTTGGTGGTGTCATTCAGTTTGATTCCATCCAAGAGTGTACAATCTACTAAGATGGCATGATGCGAATGAGACATCACATGGGCGATGATTTGACACTTTTTACTTGTCCTCTCTTGGAGATGTTAGGCACAATGCTCCCTAAGAGGAATACCATTACACAGACAAAGAAAAATCCCCTTTAACTAAATTTTTACATGATATTCAAAAATAATTTACCAAACAAAAGAATTTACATCATTGTGCCTTATTAAAGTTAACAAGAGGATAACTTTTGTATGGTTAGTATGATGGGAAGTTGATACACTGGCATGACTTTCTCATTATACGGTGAGAAGGCAATACAATAGAATTTCTTTCTCACTAAAAAACTCCATTGGTACAACTCACCTAGTGGATAGACTGATGTTCAACTACCCTAGAGTGAGCAACATGTGTTATAGACAAACAACCCTATTCTGCATCACATTGTTATGGTTGTGCTTGATCCTTTGTTTTTATTTATTTTTCTTCACCTTTGGCAGGGTATCATCATGTATCTTTGTTATTGCTGCATACTTAGGTGTCTTGGATGTCTACTTTAACTAGTGTGAGATTGACATGGGGTCATTCTCTCACTAAAGTGGGGGAAAAATGTAATGGAAAAAGTAAGTCTTTTTCCCTTGGTTTGATAATTGACACTAAAAATGAATTAATGATGTCTTGGAGTGGTGTTGTAATGTGTTGTACACATTCACACTATTCTAGGACCTTTATTTGACTAAAATATGCCTTAATTGATCCTTTGCAAAGGTGTTGTAAAGTGTTGTAACTCACTTTCACACTTTTCTAGGATGTATTTACTTAATTAAACCTTATGATCCTCTTTTTTAATAAAATGTACATAATGTGTACCTTATTTAAGTGTTTCAAAGTGTTGTAAGGCACTTTCACATTTATCTAGGTGGTCATTAACTAATTGTGGGTAATTGGAGTAATTAACTCCCTTTTAATTCAAATTTAAGCCTTACTTTTGACACCTCTTGAAGATCTATTCCAACACCCATAATTTAATTAATAAAATGTTTCATTGGGAAAAGTTAGGTCCAAGAAAATGGTGCCAAGACCCATTCGCCTCAGGTGGCGAATCGTTCCTCCCTTAATAGGACCCCTTGTTTTAATTTCATCATGGCAAGAATTTAATATTGTTTGTTTCTAGATCTGGTGTTGGCTTGAATTGTTTGAATTTCATCATTAATCTCCTAATTTAGTATAAATAAGGAGTTAATTCACTTTGTTTCTCCTAGAAATTCATTCCAAGTCTCCAAGCATTCAATTTTACAAGCATTACAACATTTACAAGGTATTTCAAGGAAAATTTCAAGAGTTCATTGCAACAATTTAAGGTCATATGATCATGTCAAGGGTTTGATGCATGCATTCATGTTGTTGAGCTAAGATTGTGAGTGTATCATTGAAGATCTACTTGCAACCATTGTTCAAATCACATTCAAGTATCTAAGATCTACATTCTTCATGGATAGTACATGTTAGATTGTAGATTTGTTTCACAAGACATCATCTAGGGTGATATCAATTATACTATTTCATATTCATGCTTCATTTCATTCATTTCATCATTTGGTTTAATTACCTACAATGAGGTTTGACCAAGGAAAACCTCCATTCACTAGCAATAAACAAGTCTTTCTTCATTTTGAATGTGTATATGCAGATTTACAATTTGAAGAGAAAGTGGAGAAAGTTTGGAGCAAAATTGTCAAAGTTGTCAAGTTGCAAAAGTTGTCATTCAAAGTGCAAAATCAAAGAATTAAAGCTACAAAATTGCATACAGACTTCTAGAGTTGATAACAGGGATTTTGAGAGTGTAGAAATCAAGGAACAAGATCTTGGTCTCAATTTTAGAAACCCTAATAGGGACCCATTTGCCACTGAAGGAGAATGAGTCCTCTATAGATTTTTTTTTTTTTTTTTGACCAGGTACATGGCTTTTTACGCTCTAAAAAATTCCCCCATAGTTGCTATAATAGATAGCATTTTTTATTTATATTTGCATATTTTGGATCTCATAATTACATCTAATTAAGTGTTTTAAAGAGGAGATTTAGTGGTTTATCACCTTCTTCATTCATGGTGGTAAAACCTACTTTTTCTATTAAACCACTGCACAACATCTTAAGGTCTTTTGGGACTAGTATATGAGCATGCAACCATATAGGAACACAAATAAATTAATTAACACAAATATCCCTATATATTTGACTAAGTTATGATGGCTTAGCCCTAAGGGAGGAAGGATGTCACATTTTCATAGTCTCTATACTTTATTTTGTGTTAGTTACCTATCATCCCAATATAATTTCAATGAAGGGAAACCACTATTATGAAGATGATGATCCAAACATTATTTTGATTCTTGTATAGAATTAATTATTAACTATTGTAATTTCTAAATGATTGAAAGTGGCAAATTTGATGGTTCTATTTTCTTAATTATGACATAGTTTTACTTATACCTATATATTAGATATATCAAACTAAAATGATGTGAAGAGGGGGAAATATACCATAAATAGGGTGTACTAGGTCCTTGATACAAAGAAATAAGACACTAACGATGTCCCTCTTTCCACAATTTCATTAAACCAAATAGATTTCATGGTGTAGATATTGACTATCAACCCTAAGGTGAGCCAATCAAACCCAATATCTAGGTTTCTTTAGGATAATAGAATTTGGAACTAAACAAAAAAGACTTGATGCAACTAAACCTAATGAACAATATGACCTGCATGATAAAATGCAAGATCTTGAAGCTACAAAATTCAAATTGACATTTTTTAGGTAGATTTGAGAAGGTTTGGACACATGTACTTAGCATTGAAATTCTATTATAAGCACTGGTGAAGGACAGGTTCGCCCTAGGGAAAATGGGTCCTAGGAAGGGTGTCCAAAAAAGTCTTTGACAGTCCTCGAATGCTGGATCTTGGCTTCATTTTGACATAGGTCACACTATCATAAAGTCAACAATAAAATTTTTAATCAAGTTTTTGTTGATTGACAAAAATGGTGCAAACTTATGCAATGTTGCAAAATTTGTCTTTGAGATCCTTCCAGTCTTTCTTTTAGCTAAAAAATTGCACATACAAAAGGAAGAAAAAATAATTGTTTTCGAATTGGGGTTTTCCTTAGTCAAACCCCATGTTTGGTATTTAAACCTTGATAGAAAGATAATGAAAACTTGCTTGTTACAACTCACCAAACCTTTAATGGCTTTTGTTAGAGGATTGTAGTTGAAAACACATTAAACTCTAAGGAATCAGATCTTTCTTTTCTTGATTTTTTGGATACTTGAATGTTTGGATGCTTTTAGGATCAAAATGCATATTATCCTTCACAAGATGACAAAAAAATGTGATAAGCTTGAACATGATGATAGGATCTTGAATTTTGCAACAAATGACTGCAAAACCTACTCTTGATTGCTCTTGAAAATAATATTTGATCTTGAATTGATCTCTTGATGTCACTTATATTTCAAATGATAAAAAATATTATGTATTTATAGGTGTTACCTAATTTCCTGAAAAATAAATTCCAAAAGCCAACAATTGCATATGAAATTTGAATCATTAAAATACCACCAAAAAAATATTAAAATTTGTGACCTAGGAATTAGTGAGGATGCATTCACCCTTTGGGAAATGGGTCCTATCCAAAAATTCTAGGAAAAATTAATTTAAGGGTGATTAAAATATTAATTGCATTAATTAAATATAGGTTTTCCCTTTGAAAAGAAAGAAAATTAGGGCATTGAAATGCTTAATTTGAAATATAAGCAGCATAATTAAGTTCAATTAATTAACAGACCCAAACATAGTGTGAAATTGTAAAGGTATATAATTTCCTATGTTACATTTATCCGCACTTTAGTGACAGTAGATGATCCCATTCTTAAACTCTCACTAAAGTAGACAAATTTGTGTGAAGAGAGGTCCAATTTAAATAATGATGGAAATATAGGATATCAAATATCAAGGAGGTTCCCAAGCCCCCAATATCAAAGATCCCATAGAAAACCAACATAAGGACAAAGGGACACATACAATGTGTAACATATGTGCATCAAGACAAGATACACAAGCATGCAGTGTTAAAGCTAATGCAAAAAGGGAAAAAAGAAAAGAAAGGATGGATGAGACACGGTTGTGTTGCTTTCTATAAAACCATTAGAAAAATGATGGAATAGACGTGGTTGTGTTGTTGTCCATGAAAAAATTCACAAGTGAAAACTTGCTGTCCACTATGGGAACAAAATATATACTCATGGGCTAAGGAAAATTCATTGTTCACTAGGTGAGGAAAAAAGAGAAAAATGGTCAAGATTTTATGCCAATGCTACACTAAGTTCAACCTCTATGAACAAATTGAAGAAATAAATGTCAAAATGTTAATTACAAAATGAAATAATGCTAATGTATTCTCCCACTCTAAAGGAATTGCTAAACACCATGTTGTGAGAAATTAGTTTAAAGTAGAAATGATATATGCCAATTGATAAAAGGGAAATAAAAGATTATTTGGAAATCCCTATTCCAAACATATGCTTCCAAATAAATCCATGTCATAAAAAATGAGGTTTCTCCCACATGAAATCCAAAGATAACACATAAGGGATCCACATATTTGAGGTCAACGAATGTCTTTGTTACAATGACATTATAGATCTTGGAACTGTCATCATTACCCAAATACGTGTAGAACTATAAACACAAAGGAAGAGTGACACATTGAGAGAGAAAAAAAAGAAAAGGATTTTGGGTCAACATGGAAGAGACCTGGATGTCTTGATGCTTTGCATCATCCCCAAAAGGAAAACACAAGGCAATGAAAAGGATAATGTTTATGATAGATAGAAGAATTTAGATAATAATAATAATGTCAAAATAGATTCAATTCCTTTATATCCTTGCACCAATAGAGTAAAAAGGCTCATCCAAAGAAATATCACATACATAAAGACATGCCAAGAAGGAAAATACAGGGATCAGATTATACACGTACTATCACAAAAAACATAGAAAGAACAAAGCTAGTATGACACATGCGAGCCAACCTAAAGCAAGTCATCCACATCCTGATCTTGTTCATCATATGTAGAATGTGGATTCTAGCTAAAGGATCAACAATGAGTGTTGTCCTAGAATAAGGCTACAAAACCTCCTTTCCCCCAAAAATATAGGACAAGGATGAGTTAAGATAAGTGGTGAGAAGGTGCTCCTTGCAATATGGAAATAATGATTTATAGAAAGTGCAATACATATAATAGTGAGTATACTATGATTCTACAACTATCACGTGGCAATGAGAAAATTGTGTGCATGCTATCCAATTATATCAATAATATCACTTTCATCTAAAGCCTTTCTTAAAGAATGACACTCATCATTACAAAGCTTTAGTTTTTGGGTTACACGAATCTGTGAATGAAGTTCACTTTGCACTTTTAACATTGTAGTGTAGAAAAATAGAGCCCTTTACATTTCACACTTGTTTGGGACCTTGTGAACTAAATGGACTTAATTTTGCCTTATTTAAGGTGTTGTAAAGTGTTTTCTCACACTTTCACACTAATCTAGGGTTTTATTAATTAATTAGGCTTCTTTATGCTTTAGTTGAGCTTATTTTGCATCTAGAAGCCTCAATTAATGCATCTTTCTAAGGATAATCCCAACATATATCAAGTAACCAATCATAATTTAATGATTTTGGATTGTAATACCAAAATTTAGTGATCTGGGACTCATATTCCACCTTGGACATATGGGTCCCACCTAAGTTTTGGGCCCTCGATCTAAATTTAACATTAAACTAAGCCTTTCTTGAAAAATGTGTCCCAGGCATGTGCAGGATCATGATGGGCTGAAAAGTGGTGATATGATGGTTATGTGTAGGGTATGTGTTTGATGACCTTGTTTTTACCCAAAATTGATGAAATTAAAAGGGTTTTTAAAGGACATTCTTAGATTTCGACCAATATAAATTATGCTTTACTTGAATTTAATAAATTATAATTATTATTCATTTTCTATTTGAATTATGAATAAAGTCCTGATTGATAGGCTGACTGAAAAAAAAAAAATCTTTCAAATGGTATCACATTTTTTGAATCCAAAATATGTGTCAAATTCTATTCTTCACATACTATAGGATTAAAAGAAAAAATTGAATTTCATGAAGTTTTGACCAAGTTAAGGTGGTTAGACATACGGGTTTTATATTAATTATTTACTTGGAAAAAAATTACAAAAAAATATGCATCAAAATGAGACATTAGTCCTCTACTTATATATAAAATATTATAAAAAACTATTATCATTTTATTGTGGTTAGGGTGGTTAAGAAGACACCTACTTATTATTTTTTTCCTGAAATTTAAGTACTCTGCATTGAAATTTCAAAATTTCACAAAATAGATTTTTAAAATAAACCTATTAGTTTAGAAACTAAATTAAATTTGCTACAAATTCTATTCTTACATATTTTTGAAAGAATATAGATAACTTATTCAAATTTTTACGTCAAGTTTCCTAACTCTATTTTTTTTGAATTTTATCGCCACTTAAGGGCCTATTTTTTCCATGATGATTCTGTACATACCCAAAGGAATTTAATGATCAAGGTGCTCTTGCACCATACAACCAACCAACTGAACCTTTCCAAGTCCCTTGGAAACATATCAACCTTCTTTGTACCTACAAAAAAAATTCAACTTGGCTTGGACTGTTTATTCTTCATCTTCTTGACTCTCTCTTCCTGAATCTTCATTTGTCTTTTCCTTTGTCTTCATCACTTGTCTTCACTCTATCATTTTCCTTATCTTTTTCCTTTCTCATTCTCTATCATCAAGTTCAAATTATTCTTTTCTTCCTCAAAAGGACACAAGACTTCCCTTTTATCACTCTCTTCTTTTCACCAACTCTTTTTTCAACCAAGGACACAAGAATGTCCTTGCAAACTACTTCTCTTCAGCAATCATCCTTGACCTTCTCGAACCAATATTTTTTTCATCTTCTCAACTAGTCCCATCAGTGGAGTATCCTTCAACATGGTTGCAACCTCAAGTGATTCCTTAGAAAACTATCCATCTCTCTTCAACCTACAAACAAAAACTAAAACACCAACTTAGCAAACCATCCATCTTACCCAACAACAGATCCTATAAGATGCCTCCATATTTTTCCCCTGCACCTTCTACCCAGCTTAATCTCCATTGGAGGATGGTGACCATAGAGCTTTCCTTGTCTGCCAACACACACAACTTAGAAACCTTCCTCTTTGCAGTGTAGATGGACCAAGCACCTACAACCAACCAACATTCTCAACCAACTATTAGCCACAACAACTTCAACAAACAATCATTTCAACCAACCAACAAAACCTTGCTAGCTATGATACCAATTTGATGCAATATCAAATCCAAAACAACACAAACTAAGGGTACAACTAACCCAATTCAATTAGGAGAAGATCAAATTGAACAAGCAACAAATTCACTTAACTTTTTATTAAAGTCTCTACAAATTCACCATTCATTTCATCAATTTCACTTATCAACTTAACAACATCCTCAATTTTCCCTAGCCATTCACAAGGAAACAATCATCTATCTTACTAATTACTAATTCACATCTTTCTCAGAAAAAAGATGCAACTTAACCAGCAACATATGACTATATAAATACAAAACCTGATTTTGACACGTAAACAATCCATTCTTTCATTATTCACCAAGACACTCTTCCATTCCATTTGCTTTTCCCAAGGAAAAAAATTACTAAATCATTGCTTCCTACTACAAACCAATTATCAAACATCCATTTCATAGAATTTATCATGTTTTTAAGTGAAAATAAACCTATCAAATGCTCACATAACTCTGGTTATTAGATTCATTTATTCAACTCACATAGCCATGCACCAACATTCTTCAAGAAACACAAGATACAAGGGAATCATTGATGGAATTTAAATTCCCAACTCTGACCTCATAAATCACATTAAAACATCATACTTTGTTAGAAATAAATAGAACATACTACCCACAACTCTATTTTGTTAGAAAATTTGGATTTTATACATTTTATCACCCTAGTTCCATATCAACTCACCTTGCTCAATTCATCAAATACAACAAATCTACCTTTTTACTCACATCCAAACATAAAAATGTCTATAACAACATCAAATAGATAGTAACCAAATGTTTACCTTCACCCTTTACACTGTTTCTTCATATTTCTATTTTTTAGGCTTTCAAGCACCATTTGTCTTATAGGACATCCAACCCTTGAATCCAGTGATATGATTCAAATCCTTTTGTATCATCAAAAAATCCATACAGATCTAGAACCCCATTTCAATCCACTATCACGAACCACAAAAACATCCACACTTGTTTTAAAAAACTTAGAAGAAACAACTCGTTGTCCATTGGTAAAAGCCCCCAATTAGGTGATTTTATCAAAGAAAGTACTTTTAAATCATCACCAAAACAATCAAAACCTTAAAAAAGTCTTGCATGATGCTTCAAAATTGAGGATGCTTCATTTTTTAAGGATTGCGAGGCCCATTTACTCGCTAAACATTAAAACCCTTAATTTTAGGCAATTATATGGGGATTTCTTGGAAACATCAATTACAAACCTCCAAATCACCAACCATTGTTACTAACACTTTTAAATAAGTCTACATGAACATTATAATCAATCTCCATACCTTGGTAAGTGTTAATTCACCTTTTCATATCATGGAGGCACCATTTTTGAAGGAAAAACTCAAAAATTTTCTTTGAAATAGCATCATATGCTATATTCTTGTTTAACCTTGCACAACACAACTTCAAAACAACAAATAACCTTAAAAAATACTCCATTCCACCGACCTAATTAGTTTCCATCGGTGGAATGGGGATTAAGAACCTAATAGACTCTCAAAATCCTCTGTTTCAAGAACATAGATCGAGGCTCAAATGATTTTCCTCTATTTTTTTTCCTAAAAAACTAACCTCCCAACTATTTTAAATTAAATTTAACTCCTTCCCAAATGAGATCACATGATTATTAGCCTTTGATATTCCTAACCAATTTGTACAAGATAAAAACAATGTAAAGAATGCTGCAAAATCAAAAAACATGAGTATTATTCTCTATTTTATTCAAGAATACAAAAAAAATCTTCCTCTTCTCGGCCTTTTACATTGTTCTTATAGATATTTCTAAACTAGTAACTTCCTCTTCAACTACCTTGAATGACCTATTCCTTCATATCCCACTTTGTCTTTTTATATTCCTATTTTTTTGCTCTTTTTACATATTGGACAATATACAATTTTTGCATATTTTCATCTCTTTGACCACCTTGGACCTATTACATAGCTCAATGAATACATACAAATTATTTTTTACATGGCCTTGACATATTATTTTAGACATGAACACACAAAGTTGAAAAATTATCCTTTTGAAGGCATTTAATGATCAAGGTGCTCATGCACCAATCATCTCCTATTAATTAAATAAAAACTTTGTTTAATTAATACTATAGTCCCTCTTTTCATTAAATAATTCATTTTATTTAATTAATCTCTCAAGCCATCTCATTTAAATTAAATAAATTTATGTTTATTTGATTTAAAACTAACATCATCCTCTTTAATTAAATAAATCACTTTATTTAATTAAGTTTCAAATCGTTATTCCTCTCATTTTTATTTATTTAAATCCTAAAATCTAAATCAAAATTTCAAATCAACTAATCTCCTTTTAAATTAATCAAATCCTAATTAATCTTAATCTTAATCCATCCAATCCTCTAGCTTTTGCAACTTGCACAATAAATCAATTTTTTTGATTTATTAAATCCCCTTTTTCATTCAAAAAGGAATCAAAGGATGGAATATTCTTCAAATTCAAAAATTACCTCCAAAAGGAATTTTCCTCTCCAACAAGGCATTAAAATCCTCTTACATGTCCTTTTCCTTGAGCCAAGTGGCATTTAACTCTTCTTACACCCCCAATAAACACATCAATGTCACTTCTTCAAATTCAAATTTCAAATGCATGAACATTGATCAAAATGTGCTCAACCTCCTTACATTAGCATCTTGATAAATGGCACAATTCCATTGGTCCATCTTTAATCCCACATATATCTTATTCTTCAATCCTATATCCTTCTTTGTTATAAATAGAGGCCTCCTCTATTACATTTGATCATCCACAATCCATGTAAGATCACCATGCTCATTTGGATCCACAACTTCATCCAAAGACACTATCTTGAGATTTTGAATTTTCTCATCCATTGTTCATCCATTTTCACATCTTCATAGCTAGGTTATGCGGGAATTTCAACAAGGAAGCATCAAATCTTCATCAAGTCATCATTCAAGATTACAAGGGATTGGGAAAGGGCCATTTTCCACATCAAAATGACACCATTTCTCCCATGGGATTGAGAGTTTGTTTGCATTAGATAGGATTTAATAGCCTTCTTATAGTATTCTTCACTTATTTCTTGTTTATTTGCATTTCAAATGAATTCCATGTGGAATGTTGATTTAGCTTGCGTAATGGACTAATTGTGTGATTTTTCTTTGTGTTTGTGTAGGCCTAACATCACTATTCACATTTTGGCACTAGAAGGAGGGCATAATATTTCAAAATTAACATGTTTTTTTGTCAAATTCCACTATTTTTTATTTATTTTTCTCTTTCCAGGTCAAATAGCACAGCTGGTTTGAATTACGACGCATTTGTGGTTTCTTTTTTTCCAAATATTGTCTCTAGTTTCACCAGAGCACTGTTGAAATCCTCATATAGTGCCACTTTCATTTGAGTGTCGTTGTTTGGACCCAAACAATGCTGCTGCAAAGAGCACCGCCTTTGCTTTCTTGCTTTTTCACTGAATCTTAAAATGGCTATATCTTTGTCATGTTTTGGTCCTTTTTTGGAGATTTTTGTTTGAAATGCGGTATAATTTCATAAACTATCTAATGGTTTAGGTGTTTCTCAAATTTTATTGAGTTAAAAGTTTAAAATTTTCACCTAATGTCAAATCATAATGAAAATTGGTCTAAATTTTAGGGTTTTTATGCTTAATCATTTATCTAACCCTCATATCTTCTTGTTTCTTGATTTCATCTAACATTTGGAGCTTGCATTGTAGCTTTTAATGGATCATGGAGCATGGAAAAAAAAAAAAAAGAACTATCACATAATTGTAACAAGTGTTTTCAAATGCTTTGGGAGCAATTATAATCCCTTTCTTAAGGCTTTGTTATCTTCAAGTTTTAGAACTCAATAATTTTCATTTGAGCTTAAAAAGAACAATCAAAGGGATTAAAAATAACCTTAGGCAAGGGTATGTGTAGGATAATGATGGGCCAAAAAGTGGCGATATGATGGGTATGTGGTTGATGACTTTTTTTTTTAATCCAAAATTGATGAAACAAAAAAGGTTTTTAAAGGAGATTCTCAGATTTCCACCAATACAAATTATGCTTTACTTTAAATTTAATAAATAATTATTATTCATTTTCTATTTGAATTACAATGAAAGTCTTGATTGATATGTTGATTGAAAAACACTTATAGCTTTCAAATGGTATCAAATGTTTTGAATCCAAAACATGAGTCACATTCTATGCTTCACACACTATAAGATTAAAACAAATAAAATTGAATTTCATTAATTTTTGACCAAGTTAAGGTGGTCATACATATGATTTTTTATATTTTTTTTTAAAGTTCTAACAAGGTATGTGCAAGATCATGATGGGCCAAAAAGTGGCAATATGATGGGTATGTGAAGAGTATGTGGCTGACAACTTTTTTTTTACCCAAAATTGATGAAACAAAAGGGTTTTTAAAGGAGATTCTCAGATTTCCACCAATATAAATTATGTTTTAATTTGAATTTAATAAGTAATTATAATTTATTTTCTATTTGAATTATGACTAAAGTCCGATTGATAGGCTGATTGAAAAACATCTATAGCTTTCAAGCAATATCATTTTTTGAATCCAAAACATCGTCACATTCTATGCTTCACATAGTATAGGATTAAAAAAATGAATTTCATGAAGTTTTGACCAAGTTAAGGTGGTTAGACATACGATTTTTATATTTTTAAAAGTTGTAGTTTAAAAAATTCATAATTAATCATTTACTTGGAAAAAATAAAAAAAATATGCATCACATTGAGACATGAGTCCTCTACTTGTATCTAAAAAAATTATAAAAAAATATCATTTTATTATGGTTAGGTGGTCAGTGATTAACCTACTTCTTTATTTTTCCAAATTACTGACTGAAATTTGAAATTTTCTAAATATATTTTATTTATTTTAAATAAACCATAAGTTTAGAAACTACATTCAATTCTATAGATTCTATTCTTACATTTTTTTGAAATAATATAGATAACTTACTCAAATTTTTATGTCAAGTTGCCTAATTTTGATTTTTGAATTTTTGCCAAGGGCTTGTTTTTCCATGATGATCCTGCACATACCCAATAAAAATCATAATTAATTATTGAAATGGAAAAAATTGCAAAAAATATGCATCGATCAGGACATGAGTCCTCTACTTATGTCTAAAATCTTATAAAAAATATTATCATTTTATTATGGTTAGGTGGGATAGACACCTACTTCTTATTTTTTCCTTGAAATTTAAGTACTACTACATTGAAATTTCAAATTTTCACTAAATAGATTTTTAAAAAATAAAATAAACCTAATAGTTTAGAAACTACATTCAATTTTCTACAGATTCTATTCTTACATATTTTTGAAATAATATAGATAACTTATTCAAATTTTTATGTCAAGTTTCCTAACTTTGATTTTTCTAATTTTTTTGCCACTTAAGGGCTTGTTTTTTCTATGATGATCTTGCACATACTTACTAAATTTTTTTGGGCTTAAAAATAAAACAAGAAAACTTCAAATTTCAATCTTGGTTCTTAAAAAGAACCCATTCTTGCTTTGAAGGTTAAAATGAACATGCATCCTTTGTGTTTTGTAATATTTTACAAAAAGTAATCTCATTTAAAAGGGAGTATGCACTTCTCTTGCACTTCATGATGATTTTGAGAATCAAAAGTACTTTTGGTGATATTAAGTTGTATAAAATATTTCTTCCATATTTCAATTTGGGCTCTTAAAATTGAACAAAATCCTGCTAGTGTGAGTGGAGTATATCATGTGTGTTCTCTCTTTGTTTCTCAACAAAGATTGATCAAACTACAGATGTGCTTGCTTTCTTTTGTTAATCCTTAGAGGGCCTTCCTAGTGGGAAAAAGTAATCACCCTAAGGAATGACCCAACCGGGAACATAGTAAGGCCAAGCGACTTACACTCAAGTGGTATAGAAGTGTGGGCACTTGAGGAAAGTTCAAGTATTACAAGGATTGTTTCGACAAGAATTGAAGAAATGGTCTCTTGCCATATGGATGATCCCCCATGAATGAAATGCCTATACTAGAACCTTTTGTTTAGAATTCCAAATCCTTATCTATTTGTTGGTGCAAGAACAACTATTCTGAAGCTGTCCCACATTTTTATAGCTCTTAGTAGAGATGAGAAGTATACCATGGGAGTTTCATGGGTATTGATGCTTGGTTGACTCGAGAAGTGAGTGCATTGTAAGGGGGAGCCTGTGTGGTCAAGCATCTAATCATACCCTAAGAGTAGGCATGGATGGATTTATCCAAGTGGGAATTAAATAAATATTTCCTTTTTATCCATAGGGTTGCACATGTTCTTCGATGAAAACACTTTGCTTGAATCTTAAAACATTAGGAAATAAATATTCAACATGATCATAAAATTTCAAACCCTTTAGAGGAAGCAAATACTTTTGACAAAATTCAAGTGATATTGCTTTCCCTAGGGATTTTATCCTTAGAGGCTTCTAAGTATTTGGATTTATATCCCACATTTCTCTCACTAAAGTCAACATTAGGAAACTATTGCCTTAATTTCCTTGATTTCCACATAATGGATTTTGTGGGATGAAAATAAATTTTGACATTAGAAATTTAGAATATAAGAAAGACATGGGATGTGGTAAAATCCATTCATTAATCAAGATAAAATCAATTGAACCTCACACATGTGCTTGTTTATCTTTTGTCTTATGGTCTTTTGAGAAAACATTGATCTTTTGGTTTGAAGTACTCTTAGGGAAAAACATGTTGTTCAAAACCTTGGTCTTGTAAATAAGTCCCTCTTAGGCTCATTTAGGATAAAAAAAACCAATCATTTCATCCATCTCAAACATCAATGAAATCCAATCTCACAAACAACTATTAGAAATATTGGAAAAATCCTTCATACTAGACTTTGGTAAAATGCATTAAATCAAATCAAAGTCATCTTGTTTGAATAGGTGTGTTCAGATGAATCCTTCTTCATAGACTTAGTTAAATTATCACCTTGTGGAAAAATTTATTCCAAGAAAACATATAACCTCTTGGAGTTTATGAGTTCATTACCAAATCCAAATCAAATCCAAATCAAATCCAAAATTAAAAAATCTAATGAATCCTAAAGTCTAGTATTCCTGCAAGGATCCTAAAGTTCAACACCCATATAATTCACCCCTTTCATCCTTCATCTCATCATTGGTCCTAAGTCCCTTAGAGGTCAAAAAGGTAAAAACACAAGAAGAACATGAAATATAAACTTGATTCATACATCATAAGTGGTCTAAATCAACCAAACTATCAAATCCTTACAAAACCAATGGATTATCAAAACTAACATTTATACAATCCATACATGGGATCACTATCTCCTACAAACCTCAATGGTACAACAAATGTGAGCATGCCCAATCTAAGTTTTTGAACATCTTTCCCTATGGTAGATTTAAATCAAAGTCCAAACCTACAAATCTATCAACCAAACAATCAATGCATGAGTCTTCAACAAAACAACATTATCCCACCAAATCCATACATGCCAAATGTGAATATACCAAGTAAAATTTTACCAAACACGAACATTTTGAATCCACACTTGGTAAAATTTGGGATAGATATGTTTACAAATCATGAAAATGCTTTTCAAAGTCCAATTAAAATGTTAACAACTCCATGTATTGATCCAAGTTGAGGTAACACCATGCAAAATCAAAGTTACCTAAATCAAGGAAATGCGATTCCCAACCACAACAATGTTAAATTTCAACCTATAATGCCAAATCTAAGCATCATCCCAAATTAGAACATTGTCCAAAATCAAATTTTCCCCGATTCCATACAAACACCACAAGTATACATTCCAAATCCGCTTGAACAAAAACCAAATCAACTATATCAAGGGTGTCAAGATCAAAATCAAGATAAAATTTGGTGAGATCAAATTGCTTCACTTACCAAAATAGTTTATTCATTGTGCCAAGAGACATATCCACCCCAAAATCAATACACTCTTCCATTGGTTAAACCATGTCATCAAAGCATTGAGTTGTGGCCACAACCACATTAAGAAAAATATAGATCCAATGTCAATAAGTTGGATATCAAGATCAACAACATCAACAAAAAACTCAATTACCACATCCCAAAGATCAATCACCACAAGGTAAATTTAAAGTAAAAATATCACAAGGTAACAAATGAAAATACACACCACTTTGGGAACCAATTGAATCAGTCATGCAACAGTTAATACAAGAAAATATCATCAAAATCCTCGTTTATGAAAATTATCGAGAGCCTCAAGTTAAACCACCAGGGTATAACAAGAAGCACCTTTGTTATTTTCACAAAATAAAGGGACACACAACATCAAATTGTATTCAACTCAAAAATCTCATCCAAGACCTTATTGATCAAAAAATAATAACTATTAAGGACAATGATGAAGATTCAACCACTAGTGATAGCATTGACAATCTCCCCACCACAATTGTTGAAAAAAATGATCAAGATCTATCCATCAATGATCACCTTGAAGATGTTTCTACCTCATCCAAAGATCAACTTAACACACATCAAGAGTCATTTTTTGATCATGATAAGAATCCCTCAATAATATCCAAAAATGATCTATTCCAAGGAGTGTTAATATTATTTGATCCTATAATCAGTGATCCCTCCACCAATGATAATTTTGAAAATACTTCTGCATCATCCAATGAGCTAGAAGACATATCTCAAAAATTTAATCCAAATCATGATCAACATTTTTCACCAAAGTCTAGCAATGGTCCTTTCCAAGACATATTGACATCTTTTGACCTCATGGTTGCCAATATTGAAGGAATCTTCAACTTCACACTTGATCCAAATCCACTCAAAGATCAAGAGGGTATTGAGCCATTTCCTATGCCTAATGAAGACATCTAAGAACCCTTTGTAAGAAATCCATCCTTTGAAACTGACCCATGTCAAGAACTTGAACCAAAGTATGTCAAAAGCAATTCCAAAATTAATAAAGATTAAGAATTTGTATCTCCAAGCTACAACAATGATCTAATGGACACTCTCCTATCTATACGATATGTCTCAAATGATGATCACATCCACATAGCACCTACTCCTCCATATACCCATGTGATTCTTTTTTTGGACAGACATGTAGATTATCTTCATTCATGAGAAGATTCCTTTACTCCTGATATTATTACACAGAAAGAGCAGGTTATTGATTCCTACAGTCAAACTGAGTTGTCAACATCGGGATCATATATATCCAAAATTCAAACTAAGGACATCATGTATGAAGGTATCCAACATTATTCACTCAAGGAAATAGGTGAGATGGAAAAGGATATTCAAGACTCGGTAGAGCAACAAATTGAAATAACGTCATCTACAGTGATCATTTATCAGAGAATGCATTCTAAATAGGAACTCTTGAAACAAGAAAAATCAAAGAACAAAGGTGCTAATACCACCACATTGCCAACAACTTCATGTCAAGAAAACATCAACATAAGGAGCATGAAGAATCCTTATGATGAAACTAATGCCAATACTACAACCAACCACGTCATGAATCTTCATCCACCCATAACCCCATCCAGGAATTGGGACCAACATCAAAAGAAGGGTGTAAATCAAAGAAAGATAACATCATCAAAGAAAAAGAAGCTGAGAAGAATAACAGACAAATAAAATATGCATGGATACCAAAAAAAAGAAAGAAATATTATCACTATCCAACTCCATTAGTCAAAGAAACTATGGGGAAAAATAAAAAAAGGAAAATTATCCGTCAAAGATGTCCACAAAGGAAAAAGCAGGCTTCTCAAGAAGTTGGTCTTAATTCCACACACACTTTTGTATCCACCCATTATTGCCCATCTTCCTAAGTTTGGAGAGTCAAAGGTTCCAAACTATCAACCAATCCATCTTTTATTCCTAAACACACTCCATCCATGCCTACATGTATGATATCCAATTCTCAAATTGACTAGGTATTGGCAACCACCCTTCATCATAAGGATTCAAAAGGCACTCTATCACGATGTGCACACAAAGACAAAGTTAACTCTGGAATCAACAAATTAGATCAAGAATCTCAAAAATTGCATGCAAGTGCATGTATCTTGGGAAAACAACTTCTTCAAGTAGGATATTGATGGAACATTATGATAGAAGCATCTACATCAACACCACTAGGTGGTTTAGCATGAGTTTAAAATATTTGAGAAAAAATTTAAAATAAAAAAATATAAAAAACCAAAAAAATTAGAAAAAGGATTGAAAAAAGTAAAGAATATTTTTTTTCCTCTAGTGAAAACCACTACAGTGGTGCTTTGGATAGGTACCATGATGAAAACCTGGAAAATAGGCATCATGTGTAGAATCAAGCATCTACATGTACTAGTTCAGGTGAAAAAATCTCATCTCATCCATAATAAACTTCAACATTCCATCCATCTTATCAATAATAAATCCATTTCATCCATGAACCATTTATACAATCCATTTTCATCTATCTGCATCCATCTTCCACATTATCTTGATCTTGAAAAAGTTTGGTACAGACTTTTCACTTGCTTATGGCAGACATCTTGACATGAGTCATTTTCATTGATCCTTTCCTACTAGATAATCCATGAAGCGCTATCAAAATGACCATCCTCTATTTGAACCTATTATCTTATCACAAGATAATTCTTGGCATCCTTTGTGTGCTTACCATATCCATCCATCCATACTTCTATCCAAGCATCCATACATGGCATTCCAAACATTGCTAGACACTGGGGGTAGATATTTACATCTTGCTTTGGGAATAAATCTTGATCTATATCCTCTAATTTATATGGTGATCTAAACATTAGCAAATGTGAAATCAAATTGGTCAAAGAATTTGTGAGAAAAATCCAAATCACTAGCCCATGGCATATTTTGACAAGAAGATATTTCTTATCAAGATTTATCTTTCATCGAACATCAATCCAAACAATCAATATTAGTTGATCTAATTTGCACATCAACGTCACATCAAATTATTCAAACAAATTTTGTTCCAAATCAAGCTTCACAATCTTGATCAATCAAATCCAATCAATCCATCATCATCCTAGCCTTCGTGTTGCTTAACACTATCTTTGCATTGTTATGTATCCTCAACAATGTTATCATCATCAATCCAGATCAATCAAATCCAATCAATCCATCATCATCTTGGGATATCCATCCTAATCCTCATGTTGCTTAACACTATCCTTGCATTGTTGTGTATCCTCAACAATGTTATCATCATCAATCCATCAATCAGATCAATCAACCGTAGCTTGGTTTTCAAAAAAATCTCAAATAAAGCACTAATATCATCATACATATCCAAAAGATCAAAATCGTGCAAACAATTCCAAAAACATTCAAAAAGCCAAGAAAATCCAAAAACATCCAAAATCACATCAAAATCCAAAAACATTTACAAAAATAGAAAAAGTAAAAAAAAAAAAACATCTGAACTATGTTGTCTCTAAGCTTAAATGTAGGCAAGGCTAATATTTTATTAGCCCTCGAGACACAAAATCCAAAAACATTCATAAAATGTCATAAAATCCAAAAACATGGAAAATTTTGAAAATCAAAACACTTGTAAAACATCTCAAAAATACCAAAAAGAACCTCAAAACATTTGAAAAACATCAAAAACATTCAAAAAACCCAAAAAAATCCATCTGTCCCATCTTGTTTTCACCTGCAATAAACATCCACTCAAAATAAATCAATCATCATCATCAACCTTTGGTGAAACAATCAGAAATAGGTCTAGCAGGTTAAAAGTGAAAACTCAAACATCCAGGTCTCAGGTCTAGGTCAGTAAGTAAACAAGTTGGTCAACTCTTGATACTAATAGGAATATGTGCAGGATTATCATGGAAAAAACTGGCCCTTAAGTGGCAAAAAATTAAAAAAAATCAGAGTTAGGCAACTTGATGTAAAAATTTGAACAAGTTATCTATATTATTTCAAAAATATGTAAGAATAGAATCTGTGGAAAATTTAATGTAGTTTCTAAACTACTAGGTTTATTTTTAAAAGAAAATCTATTTAGTGAAAATTTGAAATTTCAATGGTAGTACTTAAATTTTAGGGAAAAAATAAGTAGGTGTCTATCGATCACCCTAACCACGATAAAATGATAATATTTTAGATATAAGTAGAGGACTCATGTCCTAATGTGATGCATATTTTTTTGTAACTTTTTCCAAGCAAATAATTAATTATGAATTTTTATTACAACTTTTAAAAAATATAAAACTTGTATGTTTGACCACCTTAACTTGGTCAAAACTTCACAAAATTCAATTTAGTTTTAATCCTATAGTATCGGCATAAAATGTGATGCATGTTTCATATTCAAAAATGTGATATAGTTTGAAAGCTATAGATGTTTTTCAATCAGCCTATCAATCAGGGCTTTAGTCATAATTCAAATAGAAAATGAATAAAATTATTTATTAAATTCAAAGTAAAGCATAATTTATATTGGTGGAAAGTTGAGAATCTCCTTTAAAAACCCTTTTCGTTTCATCCATTTTGGTTAAATAAATCATCAGCTACATACCCTACACATACTCAATTCATATCGTCACTTTTTGGCCCATCATGATCCTACACATACCAATAGCTCATTATCCAGTTTGTCCCAAATCATTTGATAACATTATGTACTAGGATGCATCCTTACTACAATGGAAATCAACATTAGGCATCACCATAGTTTAGTCTTGGCTAGTGGTATGAAGAACATTAGCTTGTTTGTTTACTTGATCTTTTTCTTGTTGATTTATCTTATGGTGATCCCACAATAGTGGTTTACAAATTTTGGTCAAATTGGACACTGAAATTATTATTTTTAACTAAATCTTCACCTTCGGGCACCTATAGTGGCTAAATTGTGAAGAATTTGAAGATGATGAAGACTAGAGTCTCGTCACATTTTGTCTATAGATTCTAAAATTATTTTTTTCAAATTTTTTGGAATCAGATTGCACTTCTTTTTCCATCTCCCACAAAAACTGAATTTTTTCAAAAAATAGCATTTTTAAAAAGTGACACACACCGTATAACACATAACTTTTTTCCATGAAGGATAAAATTATAATTATTTTGAATTTAGATTCATAACTCTGATATCTAGTGCTTCCACTTGGTTAGATAGTTTTTTTATTGAATATTTTTTCTTTAATCAAGTTTCGAAGTCAAACCAATTACAATTCAGACATAGCGCGACTGTATAATGCATAACTTCTATTGTATATATCAAAATTCTTCTTTTTTTTTGTTGGATCAAGGACTTCAATATCTGGTGCACTCATATTTT
Source organism: Sequoia sempervirens (assembly GCA_007258455.2). Classification (NCBI taxonomy): domain Eukaryota; kingdom Viridiplantae; phylum Streptophyta; class Pinopsida; order Cupressales; family Cupressaceae; genus Sequoia; species Sequoia sempervirens. The sequence goes on from VDFB02000017.1 coordinate 80,056,356, forward strand.
TCAATTTTTTTTTTGATAATCTGCCATTTTTCCACATGTGCATATCATAGACCTTCATTTTCGATGAAAAACCTATGTTTTTAATAAAAGTAAAAAAACAAATACATAATAAAACAAAAACATATTAAAATTATATTCATTAGATAGGTCGTTCTGAGGACTACCTCATTCCAGTTGGGTTTGTGAAGATTCATCCATTTTCATCCTCAACTCGAGCTTTGAAGTGCCAAAATTCAAGGTTTTTTTGTGTCTCAAGGGGGATGAGGAATAAGGGGAGTTCGAATGAACCCCTAGGGGTTCGAGCAAACTCCTAGGGGTTCGCTTGAACCAAGGTTCATTCGAACGCCCCTTTTCTAAGGGGTTTTTTTGGATTTTTTGGTAGGAAAGCATTAAAAGGGTTCACCCAAACCCAGGATCTAGCGAACCCCTAATGGGTTCGGTCGAACCCTTATTGTACTCATTTCAATGACCTCTCAATGATGTCCCAAACAAAGGGATTTAGAGAGAAAGGAATGGGGCAGCAATCATTATCTTTTTATTTGTTGTGCTTGTTGGATGTTCTTGTAATATATCATTGGTCATGCATTATTTGTTTAGTTTGTATGGAGGGTGTTTTAGGTGTCTTGTTGACCACATAGGAAGGCTTTCCTTTGTATGTTTTGGTCCAAGATATTTGAAAAATCTGAATTGCATTTTAAATAAGGTTTTGTATGCCAGGTGTGAATAGGGATAGTCCTATTTTTTTGTCGAGTCAAAGTCCATCACACTAGGTACAACACCATCCTAGTTCTTTATACCTTGATGCATCGTGCCTACATGTGTTATCAAACATAAGGTAAATAGCCCTTTTAAAATCCCAATTCCTAATAAGAAAAACATCATCATCATCATCCATCATCATATCTAATAATGTCTTCTAGATCATGGACTTGTTGGATCGTCTTGTCTCCATATTATTCTTCTACTTCTATCCATCTTATTCTTCTTATTCTTCTATCTTTACTAACATTTCTATCTAAGAATTGGATCTGTGTGATATATCAAAATATACATGAGGCTACCCATGGCTGATGAAGTGTCTACATCTTCAAATCTGTCTACATCAAACATGTGACATGAATTGATCTTGAACCTCTTTATCGTGAGATCACCCAAAAATCCAAATTTTCGTCTAATCTCTTGAGGGGGCAGTGTACCAGCATAATTCTTCTTGTTGGGGCAGCAATGGGGTATTTGAAAAAAAAATCAATATTTTTTGAATTTTGATCATGATAAGGCTATTCTTTGAACCCACACAATAGGTGCATTGCTTCGAAGAGGGAAAAAATGTAGACACATAAAATGTACCGATTGATCCTATACACATGATCCTAATTTTACTAACACCGCTTCATCCTGAAACATCTCCTTTGCTAGTCATTTAATTAAATAATCTTTATTTAATTAAATTCGTCACATTTCATCTATTAATTAAATAAATCAATTTTATCTGATTAAGTCATCATCTCCTATTAATTAAATAAATCACTTTATTTAATTAATCATATAGTCCCTCCTTTAATTAAATAATTCATTTTATTTAATTAATCTCTAAAGTTATCTCATTTAAATTAAAAAAAATTATCTTTATTTCATTTAAAATGAACATCATCCTCTTTAACTAAATAAATCAAACTTTATTTAATTAAGTCTAAAATCATTATTTCTCTCATTTTGATTTATTTGAATCATAAAATCTAAATCAAATTGTCAAATTAACTAATCTCCTTTTTCCAGATTAATCTTATTCTTAATCTTAATACAACCAATCCTCTAGCTTTTACAACCTGCAAAATAAATCAATTTTTTTGATTTAGTAAATCCCCTTTTTCATTCAAAAAGGCATCAAAGGATGGAATATTCTTCAAATTCAAAAAGTCCCTCCAAAAGGAATTGTCCTCTCCAACAAGGAATTAAAAGCCTCTTACATGTCTTTTACCTTGAGCCAAGTGGCATTCAACTCTTCTTACATGTCCCCTAAACATGTCACTTCTTCAAATTCAAATTTCAAATGCATGCACATTGATCAAAATGTGCTCAACCTCCTTCCATTAGCATCTTGACAAGTGGCACAATGCCATCGGTCTGTCTTTAATCCTACACATTCATCCTATTCTTCAATACTCCATCTTTCTTTGTTATAAATAGAGTCCTACTCTATTGCATTTGATCATTCAAAATCCATATAAAATCACCATGCTCATTTGGATCCACATCTTCATGCAAAGACACTATCTTGAGATTTTGAATTTTCTTATCCATTGTTCATCTATTTTCATATTTTCATAGCTAGATTATGTAGGAATTTTTATGAAGGAAACATCAAATCTTCATCAATTCATCATTCAAGCTTACAATGGATTGGGAAAGGGCCATTTTCCACATCAAAATGACACCAATTCCTCCATGGGATTGAGATTTTGTTTGTATTAGATAGGATTTAATATCTTTCTTTTTGTGTTCATCAATTATTTCTTGTTTATTTGCATTTAAAATGAATTCCATCGGGAATGTTGATTTAGCTTGCATAATGGACTAATTGTGTGATTGTTCTTTGTGTTTGTGCAAGTCTAACATCACCATTCATAGTTGCATTTTTTCCTCTTGCATCATTAACTTTCATTTAGAAACTATAATTGCACTTAGTCTAGACATCATTAAAACAAGAAAAACTAACATTCATTTAGAATTTTCTGAAATTTGTACAAAAACCCTAATCTAGGACTCATATGCCCCTCTTGGAAATTTAGTCCTAGTATAGGTGGTTTTTTATGACTTTTGGGTATTTTGTGTTGACTATTTATTATCATTTGAATCCCTGAAAAATATTTATTGGTACCCATACACCCCTCTGGGTGATCTAGTCCCGTGTCAGATCTTAAACTACATTTTATAGCATTACAAACCTCAATTTTGTGTTTTAGTTTTTTGTTATTATTTTTTTTTTTCAATTTACTAAATTTCTATTTCATTCATTCGATTGCATCTAGATGAATCTTATTTGAATTAGAATTAAATAATATCATTTATCTTGCATTCATTGATTGTCCCTTACATGATCTTCAAGACTCATGTCATCCCATGATAACACAATCATCATGGATCTTGGGATATCTAGCACTTTCACTACAAGTGTTGACACTAGTTCACTAGGTATGGACTATACCCTTAAAAACTCTTTGTCTTCAATTAGTGTGACAAGTGTTGAGACAATGGTTGCTATAATTCTACAAGAAAGCATAATTCAAATCCATGAAGACTTAGGAAACCTACAACATCAAGGAGTATTGAAAAAATTTCAACCATTGCTATCCCTACCATAGATAACATACACCACATGATTGAAATTGAAGATGGAGTAGAACTTTCTTGTAACCTAGCTCATTTTTTTGGCTAATCTACTAGTTATGCTCAACCTTCAAACAATGTCCAAATTCAAGGAGGAACCCAAATTCCTCTCACAACCATTTCCTCTATTCCTACCTATACCAACCCTCAAGTTACAATAACAATGCAACTTACTAGTAATGTCATTCCTACCTTGGATATTTCTGCTAGCATTCCTAGTACCTTTGTGGAATTGCACATCATATCTCCTACCATTTCACCTCCTATAAGCATTCCATTCACTTCCACCTTGAACACATACACACCTCCACCATAGTCACCTCTATCTCAAAACACAAACAATGATGCCATTCTCAGCCAACTTTTGCAAAATGTTTCATCCCTTCAAAATCAAATTTCCACCATAAACCAAAATCAAAATGGCCAACCTACATACTATGTCAAAAAAAAATCATTTATCCTTAGAGATATTGAGAACACTGATACCACAAGGTCAAGATATTCCTATATTTGAGAAATATGGGGGGAAAGGATATCCTTCTAACCATGTTTCTGCTTATACTATCTATGTAGTGATTTTTTCCTTCAGCATAAGCTCTTAGCTAAAATTTTCCATAGGTCATTGAAAAATACCACCTTAGAATGGTTTTCCTTGTTACCCAATAACTCAATCCATTCTTTCAATGAAATTTTTGAGGCCTTTATTAACCATTTCCAAGTGCACATGACTCCTAATGTAACTTTAGCTGATTTGATGAGATGTAAGGAAAAGGACGATGAAAAGGCTACTGACTTTATTTCATGCTACCAATTGCTTTATTCCCAAATCAACATAAATATTCCTAACCCTCACCTTCAACATATGTTCATTGAGAACATGCAAATTAAGATACAAGATAAGCTTGGCATGATGAAATTTTCTTCCTTTGTACACTTGTGTACCACCCTTCATTATTGTCAAAAATCAGTTAGTATTCATGACACAAAAACCCATCTCTAGCTGACTTGAGTAGTCTGAATCTACAAATCAAAATAGTTATCAACATTTTAGAAAGAAAATAAAGACTTCCTTCAACTCAATCCCTCTCAATCGACTCAACATGTTGATACCCAAGTGGCTAATATAAAGAAGACAACTCCTTTTACATTTGGGGATCTAGCTAGGAAATTTACTCCCTTACATGATACCATCCATAAAATAATGTTACAACTTCTAGAACATAAAATGATCACCTTATCTCTCATTAAAAATTATGATCCTAATAAACCTTTACCTCCAAAATTTAGATCAAATGTTTATTGCCATTATCATTGAAAAAATGGACATGACATGAAACATTGTAAGCATCTTAAACATCTTGTGGAAGACCTCATTGATTTTGGTTGACTTTCAATTGGAGGTGTTAATGATCAAGGAAATAAGTCTATTTCCCCTCCTAATCAAAACTTACAAATCTTTACCAACCCTATGCCTAATCATAACATTTCATTTGTCAAAGCTAGTAAAATCAAGAAGAATGATGTGATGAATGTGGAAACAGATGATGACAACACAGATACTGTTGAAAAAGGTCCTATAGATATTGATGGACAAGATCCTATGGATGATATGGTTGGACTGATCAAAATTCTATGTCATAAGGGATGAACTAAAAAGCCTCTTAACATTTCTTTCTCATCTAAATATATAATTAGAAATGCACCTAATGGTTCTCTTTACATAGTCATCCTAATCAATGACAAGCCCGCTAATGGGATATTAATTGATCATGTCTATAGAGAGAATGTGATCATTGAGGAATTCTTACTTGTGCATGAGCTCTATCAAGAAATGTATGATAAACCAAAAGAATGGATAAAAAATCATAATGGTTTAGTTTTCCCTATGATGGGATTGATCACCATTCCTTTAAAAGTCAAACCAAAATAATTAGATGTCCCATTTTCCATCATCTCGATGTCAGAACAATTTTTTGTGAAGCTTGGTTATCCATGGATATGCTCCATGGAAGTCATCCTGTTGATTGTGCATAAATGCTTGCAATTTCCCTTTGACAATGAAATCTTCACTATGCACCATAGTGGCTTTAATCCTCTATCTTCCCATGGGAATTTTTTGTTGGATTTCTTGTAGCCTAAGGCTATGAAACCTATAAAACCTCATGAGGACTTCTTTTTAAAATCCTATGAAAATTTTATGGAAAATTGCATAGAAAAACTATCCCTCACAAACATGCCTCAACCTATGATTGAACCTAAGGACATTACAAACCACCAAGACCAACCTAAGATAAATCCTTTGCATATCTCCTACAAAATACCAAGAGATAACGAAAGTAATTCCGTAATGCCTTCTAAGAAAAGGCAAGTTTATAAAGCTAAAGAGAAAGTGGTTGAATATCCTCCTCTGGTTCCTTCCATTCATCTCCTTAGGGAAGAAATGAAACTTATGGTTGATAAAACTGCTCCTACACATACACAAATTGAAAATTGTACTAAAAGAAATAGAAATGTTAGAGACCATAGGAATAGATTTTGTGTTCTTGCTAGAAGGATAAATGAAAAAAACAACAAAGAAAATAATAATCCAAACTTGATTGAGGAAATACATGATGAGTCTCTCTCTTCTCCTCAACAAAACTATCCTATACCACAACAAAACCTAAATCATTCTTTGGACATTATCATTTGACCTCCCATTGTGATCAACTTTGATGATGATGAAAAGGTTGCTATAATTGATTAAGTTCATAATGAATTGAATACACTATTTTCCTCTTCTATGAGCTTAAATGATAATTCTGCTATGAAGGTGTTGAACTTGGTAATGACCCTAGTTTGGCACTTGCTTGTCCGTTTGGCTATTTTTCCTCCTTTTGTATATGATTAAAAAGATTGGGATGTAGATGAATTGATAGACATTGACTTGCATGCACCTTAATAGTCTTTCCTTCATTTTATTTTACATGTTATGTGTCATTGCATGTGCATAATGTGATCCACCATACTATTTTGTTTGATGTACCTCTGTATTTGTGACATTCCTCTATTTGTACCTACATTCTTCTATATGTCATAAACATTTATCCATTTCATTTGCATTTTTTTTTACTTTTGGGGATGACATAAGGAATCGAAACATCTAGGTCTCTTCCATGTTGACCCAAAATATTTTCCTTTTATCTTTTCTTTGGTCTTGTGTTTTCATTTCGGGGATGACACAAGGAATCAAGAAATTTAGTTCTCTTCCATGTTGACCCAAAGGTTTTTTTTTTTTGTTTTCTCTCTTTGTGTCATTCTTCCTATTCCATGAGGATTTTGGGAATAATGACATTTATGAGCTCACTAAAACCATTATAGCAAAGACATACTGACCTTGAATCTGTGGATCCCTTATGTGATTTTTGGATTTCAGTTTGGGGCAACCCTTATTCATGATGTAGCTTCATTTGGAAACATATGAATTGGCATAAGGGTATTTCTAGGATCATCATGGAAAACATAAGCCCTTAAGTGGCAAAAAATTTAGAAAAGTTAGAGTTATGCAACTTGACATAAAAATTTGAATAAGTTATCTAAATATTTTCAAAAATATGTAAGAATAGAATGTGTATAAAATTGAATGTAGTTTCTAAACTACTAGGTTTATTTTTAAAAAATATATATTTGGTGAAAATTTTAAATTTCAATGTTGTAGCACTTAATTTCAAGGAAAAAATAAGAAGTAGGTGTCTGTCTAACCACCCTAACCAAAATAAAATGATAATATTTTTTTATAATATTTTAGATATAAGTAGAGGACTCATGTCCCAATATGATGCATATTTTTTTGTAATTTTTTTCCAAGTAAGTAATTAATTATGACTTTTTTGTTACAAATTTTTAAAAATATAAAAAATCGTATATCTGACCACCTTAACTTGGTTAAGACTTCATGAAATTCATTTTTTTTAATCCTTTACTATACAAAGCATATAATGTGACATATGTTTTAGATTCAAAAAATGTGATACCATTTGAAAGCTATAGATTTTTTTCAATCAACCTATCAATTAGAACTTTAGTCATAATTCAAATAGAAAATGAATAAAATTATTTATTAAATTCAAAGTAAAGCATAATTTATATTGGTGGAAAGTTGAGAATCTCCTTTAAAAACCCTTTTCATTTCATCAATTTTGGGTAAGAAAAAAGTCGACAGCCACATACCCTACACATACCCATCATATTGCCACTTTTTGGACCATTATGATCTTGTACATACCCATAAGGATTTTTGAATAAGCTCACATTTCCTCTTTATTCTAAGCATTGATCTTTTGCTACTTTAAATTAATTTCTCACAACATGGTGTTTAGCAATTTCCTTAAAGTGGGGGCATCCATTGACATTATTCTTTTGCATTTCCTATTTCATTATGTAGTCTTCTTACTTCATGTGATGCTATTTTTCCTGTGGTGAAATTGGGTGTGATGCCATTCAAGAGCATGATCTCTCTTAGCATATTATATTCCTCTTAGTGGCTTGATGTGACACACTGCATCCCCTAAGTTGTGAATCTTCTATTGTCTGATTGGTCCTCTCTTAGAGACATTAGGCATGATTTTCCCTAAGACCTTACATGAACTAAGAAAAACTCGTTGGAATGTAGCTTACACTATATTTTGCATTTAAAATTTTGGTTATATATCCACCTTGCATAAAAAACTTTTCTTGCATATGGTACCATATTATTTATTCATGAGTGTCAAGCATACAAATCTTTTCTTTCCTCATGGAGCTTGAAGTTCATTGTTGTGTGGCACCTTGTCAAAGTTATCAGGAGGTATAATTTTGGTCTAGTTGTATGTATGGGAATTAAAATTAGGCATGAATTTCCTATATCCACTTGCTTGTTTGTGTGAGTGCATACCATCCACATGCATATGTGTCTCACTAGGGGGCTCACCTAGTGGATGACCTGAGGTTCCACTAGCCCTTGTGAGTGTGTGTTGGTTTGCATAGTGTACATATTGTTCCACTTGTAAAATTTCTTGGACAAATAGCTAAGATCTAATCCACAATGTATGAGACAAACAGTTGAAGCTTGATCCACCCCTTTTGTTTTTTCTTTTTCTTTATTTTTTTCTCTTTGTCTTTGGTAGTGTATGCTTGTGCCTTGTTATTGCTCCTTAGATAATTTTCATTTTTGTTCCTATCTTGGTTTACCATAGGATCATTATCTTTGGGGCTTGATCACTCCTCTTGTTCCTTGTCATCCTATTTTACTAGCATTGGTACACTTGGACCCCTCTTGATGCAATTTTATCTACTTTAGTGTTAGTACTCAAGTTCATCCTCTCACTAAAGTGGGGGCTAAATATAGTGTATAAAAATGTATCCCTTTACATTTTCACACTTGTTTGGTCCCTTGTGAACTAAATGGACTTAATTTTTCCTTATATAGGGTTTTGTAAAGTTTTTTCCTACACTTTCACACTAATCTAGGGTTTTATTAATTAATTAGGTTTCTTTATGTTTTAATTGGCCTTATTTTGGATCCACAAGCCTTTATTGATGGATCTATCCAAGTATAATCCTAACATATATCTAGTGACCAATCATAATTTAATGATATTGGATTGTAAGTCATAGATTTAGTGTTTTGGGACTCATACGCCACCTTGGGTGTATGAGTCCCACCTAAGTTTTGGGGCCTAGATTTGAATTTAACATTAAACTAAGCCTTTCTTGAAAAATGTGTCCCAAGCTTATCCTAATGTGACTGATGTGCCATAGTTGGAATATGAGTACCACTTGAAGCTTATACCTAATTTAAACTCAAATTCTTGTTGGGATTTTATTCTCCTAGATATGATGTCATCTTGTATTGTTTTAATTTCAAGAAATTTTGCATAAACAAGTTTAAATACAATGTTATTTCACATATTTTCTCCTAGAAAATCAAGTGATCTTATGATAATTCAAGTGAGTGAATTATAGACCATCCAAGAGCATTCAAGAGTGATTACAAAGCATTTTGGAGAATTATTCAAGTATCAAGCATCATGTCAAAGTTATCATGCATCATATTTGTTTTTGAGCTAACATTTGTGATGTAGGGTTTTAGGATTCAAGAAATCATTCACGTCAAGATCCATATCTTTCAATAAATAATCAAGATCTACATTCATGATATCCATTACATACAAGATTATAGCCTTTATTCCAAGGTTTTGGTGAGTTGCAACATATCTTATTTGTGATTCATCATTCCTTCATTATATTTCTATTCATTTCAAGGTTTGATTACCAAAATGGGGTTTGAACAAGGAAAACCTCTATCCAATAATTTTTTTTTTTCCCTCTTTGATGTGTGATTTTCACATCTAGGTTGAAGATTCATTGAATAGAAATATTGGAGAAGAGTTGAAAAGTTTTCAATTTTTTTATCTTACTTACAAGATCATAGAAAGTCACCTACAGGTTGCAATTTAGTGTTTCAAACTTGGAGATTTGATAAGAGGGAAGCTACCAAAGAAAATTAGGGGATTCTAGAGTTTAATATCAACCCTAATACTGTGAAAAAGTTTCACTTGTGGTGTATGAGTCCCAATATACCTATTTTTCAACCATTTTCTATAGATCTTGGTTTAGTAGCTCCAAATTTTGGTTTCGGCCTGAAACCTTAAATTGGGAAAAAATCTCCCCTACTGGCGTATGAGTCCCAATTTGCATTAAAAGTATATATTTCCATGATTTCATACCTTCATTCAATCCTCTTTACTTCCTAGGTTCACCTCTAAACTTTCATAGTTTATTGTTATGATTTGAGTTCATTTCTAGGTCATTTGTTTAAGTTTTACATATCATTTACATTCCTTGTCTTTCAAATCCCTAGCTTGGTGGTGAAGCCCTTTTTAGTCTTTAATCAAAAGCTAGGAAAACTTATTTTATATCTCTTTCCATCATTCCATCCTTGGATTGAGATCTCTAATGTTTCCCTAAGTGAAACTTGTAGAAATTTAGTTGTTGTATCTCCTAAAACATACATTCATACATACAAAAACCATTTTTGAGGTTTCAAACATTATTTTATTAGTTTTTAGAACTATTTTATTCCATAATTTCATCATTTTGTGGTGCCTAGTTTGAGAGATATAAGTAACAAAATTTTGGCCTCGCAAGTTACAGTTATTTCCTGTACAGTGTATATGAAGAGGGAGTCCATACTTTTCCACGGATAAGTTTTTGGCTTTGCAATTTTAAGGAGATATTGAAATATATGAATAGAGTATGAATTCAATTTCGCTTGTGTTTTGATGTATGTATGTGTCTAAGTATGGATACACAGTTGAAGAATATTTGTATTAGGTCTTCTACAATGCCAACCTAATAAGCATAAAAGTATGCAAAGGATAGATATGTATTGCAGTGTTATATGGGAGCTATTATAGGCCCATGTTGAGCTATTTAAAATAATTTTAAGGATTGAACCTTGGCATGGATTGTATGAGAAAGGATTTGAGCTGACAAGTTACGCTTTCTATATTTTGGATGTTACATCTAATTAGGCCGACCTAATTGATGTTATGCTTGAAAAAGATATATATGCTAGATCATTTTTAGTGTTTTGATGATTGTAATGAATGAGAGACATGTAAGTGATGTGAATATCATCAAAGAAGTGAAAATTTAAGTTGTGAATGTTGAGTAGAATATTATATTAATGTGAATGTAGAGGAAAGAAGAGTGTTAGATCATAATCAAATGTATTTTAAAAAGTCAATATATTGAGCTTCATTGGAATTGTAATAAATGTATATGATAGACGCAATTGTAATAGTTCAAACTAGGGTATGATCTAGAATCTCTCTTCTATATTTTTCTATGTGGGTAGTGAGTCCGCATTGACAGTGAATCCACCTACAATGAGAACTTCTATAAATATATTATAACTAATTATAATATATTGTGAGCTAATCCTCACCATGGTTTTCCCATTTTGGGTTTTCCATGTAAAAACATTCGTGTTCATGTGTTATTTTATGTTTTTGATGTTTCTTTCTTTTTTTCATTTACTGTAATTGAATCTGCTAAGTGGTTTGGATGTTTAAATGTTTGAATGGTTTAAAAGAATATTGATTCATCCCCCCTCTCATTATTCTAAGTGTTCAACAATTGGTATCAGAGATTGGTTCCTTGGGAGGAGCTTAACTACTTGGGGAAGATCTTTGAGGTCAAAAATGTGGTTGTTAGAAGGCTACCTACTCCTTCGAAAAGGATTCCTACTATTGGATTCTTTGAAGAAGATTTCATTCCTGAAAAATATGTAGAACTCAAAGTTTCCCTTGAAGATCTTGAAAGGACTGATGGTAAAAATAAAGATATGAAAGAAAATATCAAAGAAGTAGATGAATGCATCAGAAAATTGACAAAGCAAATCAAGAAGTTCAAAGAAAGGCACAAGGAAGTCAACGAATAATTGAAGCAATCAAATGAAACCATCATTAGCTTTAAGGTCCATGTTGAAGAAACAAAAAGAGTTTACCTGAATATTTGAATGCAATGGTGAGAAAACAATATGAGGAATGAATCACATTTTCTTTCCACAGTCCATAATAGTTAGCTTCAAGATTTTTGGATAAACTATGTGCAAATTTTTACATTGATGTTTCAGATCATACTCCATGATCCATCATCATGATGAAAAGAAGAAAGAGAGAGAAGTCAAAATGATGGATCATGGAGTATGATCTGAAACGTCGATGATGGATCATGGAGTATGATCTGAAACGTCGATGTAAAAATTTGCACACAGTTTATCCAGAAATCTTTAAGCTAATATGATGAATGTACAAGGCTTGAAAAAGAAGTTGTGAATTTGAGATTAGATCTAGAGAAAGCAAGGAGTCATGAATACAAATTCAGGATGAGTTCTACAAAGTTTGATAAAATTATTCCAAATCATAAAGGCTCTAAAGATAAAGAAGGTTTATGATTTGAAAATGGTGAAAGTTCAAGTCAGACATCAAAAGTTGAGGATAAGAAGAAAAATGGAAAGAAGATTTGAAATGAAAGGAATAAATCTAGAAGACCATTGATCGGACAACCAAATACACAAAGGTACCCATCATTTCATGTTTTTTATTATTATTGATATAATTTTGGACATAAGGTTATGGAATGTAGAAGTAGAATTAATCTGAGTGTTACATCCTTTACTAGTTAATACTTTACATGCAAGAAATTTGGTCATAGAGATAGTAAGGGTAGAAGTCAAATGATAAATGGAAATAAAAATGGTAGAATGGTTCAATATTTTAAAGGATACTATTATACATGATATGGATTTGGGAATAAAGCTAATCAATAAAGATCTAGAATGAATGGAAGGAATACTAGTTAAAAGAATTCCACTTGTTACAATTGCAATAGGAATGGACATATTTCTATTTTTTATGAAGGAAAAATATGAAAAAGGATAATCCAGTAAAGAGGAATGAACCAGTGCAAAATATTTATTTGATAGAAATAAATATGAAGATGGAAAATCTTTGGAGAAAGAAGAGACAAAAATTAAGGATAAATTTGTACCATCCTTCAATGCAAATACTTCCTCTAGAAACTAATTTGAGAGCTTTGGCTCAGGGGGAGCTTTAATGAACATATTATATCCCTTGCCAAAGAAGAGGTGTTGATGCCTCAACATGAAGATATGTGATCTATATCGACATTCTTGATCTATTGGTGAAGATTACAAAAGAGAATATGACAATGTAGAATTTTGTAGAGCATCAAAAGTTGATTGTGCATATAGATAGATAGTTTCCAACTTTATTGTTTGAAGCATTAATTGCAAAATTAGGGAAGATTCAAAGGTTTATAAAGTGATTTCACTTAGGAAAATTATTTTACGAAAACATTTGAGAGAAGCAAAGTAGCGAAGGAGTGATCAAAGGTGATTTGTGATATGGTACATGCGATCCCTATTCAGAAAAAGTGAAGAAAATACATTTACAAATATTTGTTTTCTCTTTTTGAATTCATTTGTAATAGATACACTAAGGGTAATAGGAATTAATGAGAAACCATATCCTAAGTTTAAGTAATACCCTACAAAAATAATCAAAGATGATATGTTAGGTACATTTTCACATGTTCTAGATGGTGTTTTTCCAATAGAGGATATAAGGATTTACATTCATGGAAGATGGAATAATATGATCATACTTAGCTAGGAGATATATGGATGAAATAACTTATTGGTGATAATTTTTTCCCTAAAACCAGAATATCAAAACCTAGTCATGAAGAAATTAGATGTATGACATTAGTTTTTGATTATTTGTTTTGATTACAAATGGGTTAGAATTGCACTAAGAAAAATTAATGATAAATTTTTTTAGACTAACATGCCTAGAATGATAACAAAGAAGGTAATTAGAGAGGTTATAGGTCTATGCTCAACCAAACCTCTTCTCATGTTAAAATATGTAGAATGAAGTTGTAATGGAACTAACAGGCTGAACATATGATAAGAGAGCTCTAGCAGTAAATTTCATTAGAAATTTAGTTGTGAGATATGCAACAGTGTTAATTGGTTATGATATCTACTTTTCAAATAGGGAAAACTTAGTATCTAGCACCACAATCAATGTGGCATATGAAATGGTTGAAAAAGGTGTTGACTAGATCATTGTGAGTTTCTAAGGAAAAATTTGATGGAGAATTTGAAGAAATCCAACGCAAAGAAATCTGCATTTAAGTATGGGACTTTGGTTGTGTGTTTTATTTTCTACATCTTGAAGGAGCTTCCTAGAATAAACAGTGTGACCTGGCTACAAGGAAGACTATTAGCTCATTATATTGCACATGCGAAGTATTTTGAATACTCAAAATACTAAGAGCAAGGGTAAATTAGTATTCTATTAAATTATTCAAACATTATCCCTCTAATTACCAAAGCATGGGTATGTGTAGGATCATGATGGGCTAAAAAGTGGCGATCTAATGGGTATTTCTAGACTATGTGGTTGATGACTTTTTTAACCCAAAATTGATGAAATGAAAAGGGTTTTTAAAGGAGATTCTCAGCTTTTCACCAATATAAATTATGCTTTACTTTGAATTTAATAAATAATTATTATTCATTTTCTATTTCAATTACGACTAAATTCCTAATTGATAGGCTCATTGAAAAACATCTATAACTTTCAAATGGTATCACATTTTTGGAATCTAAAAAATGCATCACATTCTATGCTTTGCATACTATAGGATTAAAAAAAGAAAAAATAAATTTCATGAAGTTTTGACCAAGTTAAGGTGGTCAGCCATACGAGTTTTTTTATTTTTAAATTTAAGTTGTAATAAAAAATTCATAATTAATTATTTACTTGAAAAAAAATTAAAAAAAATATTCATCACATCCAGACATGAGTCGTCTACTTATGTATAAAATCTTATAAAAAATATTATCATTTTATTGTGGTTAAGGTGGTCGGACAAACACCTACTTCTTATTTTTTCCACGGTTTAAGTACTACTGCATTGAAATTTCAAATTTTCACCAAATAGGTTTTTTTTTTTTAAGCAAAATAAACCTAGTAGTTTAGAAACTAAATTCAATTTGCTACAGATTCTATTCTTACATATTTTTGAAATAATATAGGTAACTTATTTGAATTTTTATATCAAGTTTTCTAACTCTGATCTTTCTAATTTTTTTGCCACTTAAGGGCTTATTTTTTCCATGATGATCTTGCACATACCCGCATATTCAACTGGAGGAAGGAAAGAAATCATAAAAAAATGAACATCACATAAAACATGAAAGCAAATAATTTTACATGGAAAAACATGAATGGGAAAATCCATGGTGAGGGTTGGCTCACAATATATTATAAATAGTTATATTATATTACAAAAATTCTCATCGTAGGTGGACTCACTATCCAAGCGAACTCACTATTCATAAAGAAAGGGATATAAAAGAGGGGTGGCTCATAACCTATTTTTAAGTATTACAAATTTTATCTACAATAAGTTGGAATATAGTTCCAATGAAGTACAATTTATCAAAATTTACATTAATTTGGATCAATGCTCTGCTCTACTCTGTATTTATACAATTTTGATCTCAATATTTACAAATTAACTCTTCTCTAATAAAATTCACATCACACATCTTCCATCCATCATCTCTTATTAAAAAACATCAAAATAAATCTATTATATATATATTAGTATCAAGTGCAACATCAATTAGGTCAATTGAATTGGATGCAACAAAAAAAATTCAACTAGTCAGCCCCAAAACATTTCAACCAAACTTTGTGCAAAAATTAAAATTTCAAAACTCCTTAAGATAGGTCAAGATGGACCTAAAATAGATCCCATATAAAACCACAACATATAAACCCTTCACATACACATAAAATGTGTTAAGCCGACACATCATAGGACCTAAACTAAAAACCCTTTAAATGTTCATCCAATTCGCAACACGTGGACCTCAAAACATGATACCATTTGGAATTCATAGTCATACTACATTTGGAAGCTTATCTTCAACATTGAAACATCAAGAACTCATCTATGGAGGAGTGAAAAATCTACCACACCAACACAATGTATAGGAAATGACAAAATAATGCCAAACTAACTCTATATCATTCATATATCCCAAAATACTTTGCTAAACAAGATGAAATATTGGATTTAGAATCTTCTAACAACCATAAAAATTAGGTTATAAGCATAGAGAAAAATCTTCTTTTGTACCATACATCATCAGGATTGTTCTCCCTAATATTCTTCAAATCTACTTCAAGTACCATAATGTACTTGACAATAGCCTCAATAATGGTGGCCTTTTACACCTCATTTGATTCCTTTTATAGCTATATGATTTCCTTCAACATACAATTTTTCACAATATTGTTAAACAACGCCTCAAGCTTTATTGTGGAGTGAGGTATTTCCTGTTGTTTCTTCTTGACCTTCACTATGAAAAGAATGCAGGTTAGTGAAAAAAAATTCCAACACTAATATGAGCAAGGGAGAGTTACAAATTTTTTGTTTAACACCTTTTACTATTACAATAAGAGATACACATAGAGAATAAATGAATAAAACAACAATGCATAAAATAGTGACACCAATGATTCACGGGGAAAACTCGTTCGGGTAAAAACCCCCACCCTCCAAAAGCATAGTACTTCTATATTACTTCAAATAATGAATACAAGATATCACCAAGTACAAAGCTTCTTCAACATGTGCTTCAACATGAACACTTGTTCTGAAGTGATACTGGGAGAAATTCATTACTTGCAAACAAACTATACATTATATAATGCAAGGCACTCATTTTATAGAGATATATAAGCTTCAAGAAGTATCTAGAAGGTGAGGGGCATCCAAATCCATATGGAACAATATTCAATGCCATAGACATACAGTTGGACACATGGGACATATTCCCTTACACCCCTTATAATTTTCATACATGCAAATATTCTTCTTCCAAGTTTGGGCAGCTAGAATATGCTAAAAATATGACATGATAGATGCCAAGACACATCTTACAGTTGTCATAGAATCTATCATAGCTGATATCACTTACAACTGTAAGAGAATATATTATAATTGACGAAAAATAGCCAATTCTCTTACATCCTGTCATAACCCAACATGGGCACCAACTTTCTCCAATGCATTCAAAGATGCCTTATGACACGTCATAGAATCTATCATGTATGTCATAGATTTCAATGTGGGATGATTATGTGTCATCCAGTTACCTCCAATGATGATTCCACCTAGCTGGTAGGTCCCAATTAGTGGCATGACACTATGGGAATTTAAATTATACAAATAAATACATTAATTATATCAAAATAAATTAATATTAGGACTCTAATGTTGTGACACCTTAATCCCAAAATTCTCACTTTTTGAAGACCTATCTAGAGTCATACAAAACCATATGCTTATAGCCCCAGGGTCCATGGAATCAGAACACCATATGAATTTCTCTATGCTCACCAGTTTTGTCAGTGCATCTACAACATTCACCAAAGTGTCAACCTTCTTCAGGTTCACCTTTCTATCTTCTACCATATCATAAACAAATGATATTGAACATCAATGTGCTTTGTTTTGGCATGGAAGGTAGGATTCTTTGCTAGGAAAATCGAACTTTGACTGTCGCAACAAAAAAGAATCCATCCTACATAAAAACCAATATCAAAACAAAATATCTTAAGCCAAATGGCTTCTTTACAAGCATGAGTGGCTGCCATATACTCTACCTCTATCATGGACAATGCAACTACAACCTATTGCTTACTCATCCAACTTATAGCACCATCAAACATCATAAACATATAACCACTAGTGGATCTTTTGTTGTCAATGTAACCTACCCAATCTAAATCCATATATCCTTGAAAGCTCATAGAATGTTGAGGTCTAGAAGGATAACCATGATAACACAAGGAATACTCGAAAGTACCCCATAAATATCTGAACACTCTCTTAACCACATCCTAATGCACCCATCGAGGATTAGAAATAAAACCGCTAAGAACCTCCACTGATTGGGAAATTTATAGTCTTATACACACCATCACACACATTAGATTTCCAACTACACTTTCATATGGTACTTTGGTCATGTCCTCCATCTCAGTAGGAGATTTTGGATTATCATACATAGAAAGCTTCATTCCCGACATCATTGGAACAACTAATTGTTTGCAATCTACCATGTTGAATATTTGCAATAAAAATATCACATACTTGCTCTAGCTTAACCAAATATTTCTATTAGCCCTATCTCTCATTATTTCCATTCCCAAAATGTACCTAGCTACACCTATGTCTCTAATCTCAAACTATGCTGACAACTAAAACTTCAAATATGAAATCATACTTTTACGATTCTCAACAAATGACTTATCATCAATGTATAAGAAAATAATGAGAATTTGACCATTATTAGTTTTAAAGTATACACAATGGTTAGATTTAGACCTCTGAAATCCCAATGAAAACACATATGTATCAAAATTTTACCACATTCTAGGAGACTATTTCAAACCATAAAGAGACTTCTTCAATTTTCAAACTAATTTTTCTTTCCCTTTTTCAACAAAATTCTCTAGATGTGAAGTGTAAATCACTTCCTCCAAATCACCATTAAGGAGCGTTGTCTTCACATCCATCTATTCGACTTCTAATTCATATGTAGCTGCAAGTGACAAAAAAAGACATATAGATGTTATCTTCCCTATAGGAGAGAGTATCTCCACATAATCAATTCCCTCCACTTGGGAAAACCCCTTAGCAACCAACTGTGCCTTATACTTCTCAACACTATGATCTAGACCACACTTTTTCTTGAAGGCCCATTTACAACAAACATGTTTACGTCAAGTAGGAAAAGGTACCAGATCCCAAGTCTTATTTTTCTTTAATGAAGCCACTCCTCATCCATGGCTTGTATCCATGAATCTGAATCATTCAAACCCATATCCTCTCTAACCGTCCTAGGCTTACTAGTATTTGTAATCAAGGAAAATATGTAACTGGAATTCAATAATGAATAATCAAACCTTTCTGATTCTCACCTAATTCATGTAGACCTCCTCAAAGGTTGAGGTTGAGTTTTTCCTTCTTTAGAACATTCAAAGCTGCTTGAGCTCCCCTCATTATCAAGTCCAATAGGAGTACCTGGTTCTTCTTTCTATGGAGTAGGGGAAATATGAACCACATCCTTCTTCTATTTCTCCTCTTTCTTTGGTTGTAGCTCAATAGAGGAAGGTTTCATCTCTCTAAAGATCACACTTCTACTATAGAGAACCTTCTGAGCTTTTGGATCCCAAAGAGCTTGTACCCTTTCACACCAACACCATAGCTGATAAAGATACACCTAACAACTTTGCTCTCCAACTTTGACCTCTTCTCAATCGGAACATGAGTGTAAGCTTCACAACCAAATACTTTGGGATGTCTCACCGATGTATTTTTACCAAACCATGCCTCCATGGGTGTCTTACCAACAAGTGTGAATGTAGGATATCTATTGATCAAATAACATGATGTGTCGTGATAATATGCAAACCTTTAACTAAAACCATAGCTCCTCTTGTCATCTTGCATCCTCCACTAGAGAAAAAAACATGCACTCCTAAATCATTCAGTTTACTTACAAAAAAAGTTTTTGTGCCAAACCTGGGATATGCACGACACCATCAATCCCCTTCACTCTTCCATTAGGAAATTTGATTTTGACTCATACACAACCTACAATCTTTATATGAGATTCATCACCTAGGTACACCTCTATGCCATTATACTCCTCATACTTTGAGAACCAATCTCTATGAGAATTCATGTAAAAGGATGCACACAAATCTATTAACTACACATCATCTGATGCATGGGCTGCCAAGGCTACAATAAATGCTTCTCCATAATCTAGAGATGATTTCTCAAATTCAGACTTAGAGAAAGGATTGTTTTTTCTTCTTATCCTCCTTGAAATATTTTTGAATGTGACTAGTTTCATGATATTTCCAACATTTTCCCTTGAAATTCTTACCAGGAGACTTAGATCTCCCCAAAAAAATTGATAGATTTCTTGTCTTTCTTTTTGCTTCTCTCCTTTGGTCTGCCATGAACTGCAAGAGCCTCCTAGGCCATCTTAGAAGACTTCCTTCGCATCTCTTCAAATAATAATGAGGTAACAACCTCATCCATATTGAAGGTGGAAGTAGATCTTCCGATAGCCATTAGGCCGGGTGATCCCAAGAGTCTGACAATGAAAACAAAAGGAGCATGCAACAATCTTGTTCATCTATTTTTTCTCCAATGGAACCAATTGTGCAACCAACATGTTAAATACATTTAAATGATCTACAATGGATCCTCCATCTTCCATTTTTAGAGAATACATCTTCTTTACCAAGAAAATATTTTTTTACCAGGGATTTAGCCTAATAGACATAACCAAGATTCTTCCATAGAGAAGCATAAGTTTTCTCTTCATTGGAAATTTAGGAGGATGGAACAAGCTAAATAGATCTAATAATACCCTTATATTTCCTATCCATGAGATCCCAATCTTCTTGTTTCATGTTTGATGATTTGGTTCCTAAAATAGCAGCCCATAGGTCATGATCTATGAGGATGTCTTCCATTTCGAGTTTCCACAACTCAAAATTACCACCATTAAACTTTTCCATCTCAATCCTCCCAGATGTGTCTTCTATCTCTTTCCTACAACAAGGTAATGAAGAAAACACTTCTACAAAACACCCACTGAAACAAAGATTAGCTCAAAAAACCCTTCTAACCCAACAAAGGAACCAAGGTTGGCAAGGCTCTAATACCAACTAAAAGGAATCTAGGTGAGCAAAAATAGCTTCCAACACTAATCTAAAAGGGGGAGAGTTACAATTTTTTATTCAACACCTTTTAATGTTACAATAAGAGATACACATGAAGAATAAATGAATAAAATAGCAACAATGCATAAAATAGTGACACCAAAGATACGTGGGGAAAACACTTTTGGGTGAAAAACCCAACCTTCCAAAAGTACAATACTTCTATATTACTTCAAATTATGAATATAAGATATCACCAAGAACAAATATTCTTCAACAAGTGCTTCAACACAAACACCTGTTTTGGAGTGATACTGGTAGCACTTCGTTACCTACAAACAATCTATGCATTCTATAATGCAAGGAACTCATTTTATAGAGAGATACAAGCTTCAAGAAGTATCTAGAAGGTGAGGGGCATCCAATTCCACATGGAACAATATTTAATGCCATATACATGCATTTGGAAACATGTGACATATTCCCTTACACCTCTTGCAATTGTCATACATGCAAATATTATTCTTCCAATCTTGGGTGCCTAGAATATGATAAAAATAGGCTATTATAGATTCCTTACACAACTTATAGTTGTCATAGAATCCTTCATAGCTGACAACACTTACAACTATAAGAGAATCTATCATAACTGACTAAAAATAGCCAATTCTCTTACATCCTGTCATAACCCAACTTGGGTGCCAACTTTCTCCCATGCATTTAAAGATGCCTTATGATGCATCATAGAATCTATCATATGTCATAGATTCCATAGTGGGATACCTATGTCCACTTGGGATGATTATGTTTCATCTAGTCACCTCCAACATGGATGCCACCCAGCCAGTGAGTCCCAATTAGTGACATGACACCATATGCATTTAAGTTATACTAATAAATACATTAATTACATAAAAATGAATCAATATTAGGACTGTAAAGGTTGAGACACCTTAATCAAAACACACTGGAAACTTATTTTTTTGAATTGTTTATTTTTTCTTCTTCTTTGGAGGAGCCTTCTTGGATTCCTTCTCCTTTTATCTCATCTAAATCTTGAATGTCTCTTTCTCTTAGTCTCGTCTTCACTCTCTTTATCCACTATGCCAATTGTCCTTCTTTTTGTGCTAACATCACCTTGCGAAGCCTCTTTCCTTCCTCTTTGGATCAATTGTGGTCCTTCTTCAAGTTCCTCTTCTTCATCAACAACAGTAATGTTTATACTCTTTTCCTATGTATCCTTTTTCTTGAATATTCTTCTTCTAAGGGAAGTAGGGGGTGTTGTGGTGGTAGTTTTCTTCCTTTCTATCTAGTGGCATGCACTACAAGAGGGAATTTATCCCTTACTAGATGATTAGTAGTAGAATTTATTTCCTCTACAGTAGATGGTAAAGTCTTAGATGAATTTTTTGTAGAGGGAGGAGTGGTAGATATCCTTCTTGATCTTCTAGTACTCCCTAATGCTTCAATTACACTCTTGTTTTCTCTAGCTCTTGCTCCTGCATACTCCACCTTTTCTTTGAAAAGACCAAAATATTGTGCATATACATCCACCATCTTGTCAAAAAAATTTCCTCATCATAGCTTCATTATGATTCAAATGTTTTTCCATGGATTTTTCTTAATATGTTCCAAACTACCTTTGTCTTTGGATGATTTTTGACTTGTAATCAACTCATCAATAATTTTAGAACTTGTCTTGAATTTATCTTCATGACTTCTTGCTTTCTCCATATTTGATTTTATGTTAACCACTTCTTTTTCAAGCCTCATGCATTCATCAAATTTTCTTTTCACTATTACATTTAGAGATTCCTAAACTCTTTTCTTTTCTTCATCTTGCACTTTCAAACAATTGATGGATTCATCTACTTATTTTAGTTTCTCACTAAATTCCTTATTCCTTTCTCTAAATTTCTTGATTTTCTCTCTCAATTTTCTAATTTATTCATTTTATTCTTTAACATTTTCCTTCAGATCTCTATTTTCATCTTCAACTTTGTGAATATCTTCAAGAGTTACTTTAAGTTATCCATCTTTATCAAGCATGCAATATTCTTGTATGTATCTAACAACAAAAATTTCTTATGGAGGAATAGGGAGCTTCCTATTAAGTACATGTAAAATCTCTAAGATCTTCCCAAAGCGGCTAAGCTCCTTCCAAAGAACCAAGATCTGATACCAATTGTTGAACACTCAGAATACTGAGAGGAGGGTGAATTGTTATTCTATTAAACCATTCAAACATTAGCCATCCAATTACCAAAGCATATTCAATTATAGTAAGGAAAGAAAGAATGAAAACATCCAAAACATCACATAACACATGAACATGAAGATTTTTACATGGAAAAAATAGAATGAGAAAAATAGTAGTGAGGGTTAGCTCACAATATATTATAACCAATTATAGTATATTACAAAAATGGTCACTGTAGGTGGACTCACTATCGAAGTGAACTCACTATTCATAGAGAAAAGGATATAAGATATACGGGTGATTCATAGCCTATTTTTTAATTTTTACAAATTGTATCTACAATATCTAGGAATAGAGTTCTAATGA
The DNA here is from genome assembly GCA_007258455.2 of Sequoia sempervirens. NCBI lineage: Eukaryota > Viridiplantae > Streptophyta > Pinopsida > Cupressales > Cupressaceae > Sequoia > Sequoia sempervirens. Next base: position 80,079,687 of record VDFB02000017.1, read on the forward strand.
AGTGAAATATCAAACTTCACACTGATTTTGATCAATGCTCTACTTTTCTCTACTTTCACACAATTCTAAACTCAACATCCACAACTTATCTTTCCTTTGATCAAATTCACATCACACATCTCACATCCATCATCTCTTATCACAAGACATTGAAATCAATCCATTATATATGTAATACCCCTCCGTGTCGGTTGTTTTGGACTTGTGTGAGTGTGTGTTTCATTGGTTACAGAGTTATTTGATTTTGTGGAAAATATAATATGTTAGAAATCATGTTTAAATAACTAATTAAATCATAAGTGATTTCCAAGGTTATTTAAAATATGATTAGAAATTAAAAATAATAATCAATTAAATTAAATCAAATGATTTAGAGCAAATGATCAAATTAAACTAATTCGTTAAAAAGTAAAGGTGATATTTTTAGATAAATTTGATTTAAATTGTTAAATTGAAATTAATAGTAATTATGAACAAAATAATCTTCAAAAGTTATAATAAGAAATTTATTTGGAAAAGGAGATAGGAAGCTGAAGGGTTTTTTAAACTGGAAAAAGAATTGTTTATTGCTAATAAATGATTTTTGGAAATCGAACGGTTCTCTGATGGGAGTGGAAAAGGCACCATGAAACAAATTAAAAGAGCCAGTATTTGCCTTTCATTTTGAGCGACTGTGATGCACAGGATTGGAGATGGCATTAGATATGTCGATTTGGTCTATTTTATTGGGGGATCTTAGTGATTTTTGGGGAAAATAACCATGGGCAGCGTTGGAAAAGGAGAGGCTTTTGAATGGAAAAATCAAAACTAGATCTCTCGACCCCCTTATGGTGCAACTCTCGAGGTATGTCGCTTAACATGTTTTTAGTTCAATTAGAGGTGTATATCTGTGGTAATAATGGTACTGGTATTTTATCGTTGTAGCTGTAGAATATAAGAGAGTCTGGAACCCTTGGTTAAGCTGTGTAATAAGACATTCATAAGAGAGATTTCGAGCATAATAATGCGAATCAAACATTCACCTCTCATATGAGTCCAGACAGATATGTCTTAGCCTTTCTCGGTACTGTTCGGGTTTACCTCTTTATGATAACACATTAGAGAGACAGTTTTCAAATTTAATGTTTTATTATTGGTTGTGGGCCAGGATTTACATTGGCTAGAGGTAGTTTCATAATAGCTTCTTAACCCAGTTGCAGTTTTTGGGTCCCTTATCATTAACAACTTTTGTGACAGCATGGAGCAATGAATATTTCTGTGTTACGAAGGCTCTTAAGCCTGGCATACCGCCGCCCCTGTCTCCAAGCATTTGCAACACAAGATCGGCTAGTAATCCCTCTGAATTCCTTGGAAACTTGTTCTTCCTGTTGTACTTGAAGATAGAGTGTCATGGAGATTAAATAATCTGCCTGTTTCTCCTGATAATCGCAGCTGCAGTTCTTGGAACAAAATTTTGTCACAGCTTTAACTGCCTTCTTGATCCCATTAGCAATCTGATACAGCTGCAACACTTGAACATAAGAATTAAGCCCTCTGATCCATTGGAAATTTGTCATAGCTGAAGCACATGAAAATAATAGGAAAGTTTAAAGGTTTAAATAGTCTTTCTGATTTCATTGGCAGCCAGTCTCAGCTGCGCAGTTGAATCATTAATTTATTCACTGTTAGTTTTAGGGTTCTGAACTGACAACTTCTTGTTCTCTGCCCCAATCAATTTGAATTGGATCTGGGTCATCTTCCTTTTCACCAAATCGAGCCCTTATGTGAAGCATGTAAACAAATCTTTTTGTTTTTAACCGGTATCGAAAGGATCTAGAATCGTAATTGAAAATCATTTAGAATATAATGAAATCACATGGAATTGTTCCTTGGCTTTTGATAGCATTCGAATCTGAGCTTTTTGCAATATTCTTATACTGGGCTTGGCCGACCGAAGACTCCTTTTGTTGTGAACCTGGTCAGTGACTTAGACTTGTTTTCGGGCTTCTCTTCTTTTATCTGAGTTGGAATAGTGTATTTTCCTTCCTTACTCCGTGTCTTTTAAACAAAGATTAAATGTTAAAAAAAAAAACTGAAGGATCTCCTCACCTTTCTCCTTCTTTGCCGTCTTGTCTAATCATGCAAGTAGATGGCGATATTTCTAGATTCCAATATTCACTTTCTTTTATACTTAGCAATCTGTCGCAGTTACAGCATTTAGAGTTGAGGCGTTGTACAGAATTAAATAGCCTCTCTGATTTCATTGTTAACCTGTCTCCGTGGCTCACTTGAACATGGTAGGATGTATAGATTTAAATAAACTCTCTGTTTTATTGTCAAATCCCAAATGTTATTCACAAGGCTGAAGGAAAATGGCTTCTCACGTTTTTGCAACCGTAACCATCTCAAACTTGAAGGAAACTTGGTTCGTGTGTCTTCTCTGATGCCGTCAATGAGCAGATTGTTCAAGTGAAGAAATTGAGGACCAATGAGCAGATTATTTAATTCTCATGGTCTGCGCAATGTTTCAAGCCTTTGCCAATTACCTCCGTTCAGTCGAAGCTGAGAGAAATTGATGTTATTGGATACAGTGTTTAGATGATCTCCTTCGCATAGCCTGGTAATCTAAATTTATATAATTTCCCTGATATCGTTGTCAACCTACCTCAGCTGCAATGCTTGAAAGCATTAGGAAGTTTAAAAGTTAAAATAACCTCCTTGATTAAGTCGACAATCTATCGTAGTGCAGCACTTGAGCATAGAAGAGTGTCAAAGATTAAATAGCCTCCCTGATTCTCTTGGAAATCTTCGAATGAGAGGGACTGGTAGTCGATGCTGGGAAAGGTTGTGAATTTGGCTCTGACCGACCCATTTGTGGTTTCTTGAAAATTTCTTAAGCCTTTCATCAAATCCATTTGGTGCATATCCTGAAATCTTTCCCCTTCATGAGATAGTTATCTCTTTAAAGCATTTTAACAAACAGTTTTCATGCCTTGTCACGTGAGCCTTAAGAGTTCATAAAATAACACAAACTGATTTCACCTTTATTTTTTTAGTGACACGTAGGAGTATGAGGGGTAAACTACTATATTGTAGAGTGAGGTTTCATAAAATATTAAGGGTGGAGAATATACTTTATGCGTTTCAAAATATTTGGAAATCCTATTCTAAACCCCCCCACGTATTCCTTTCAGCAAAATAAGAATTTACTCATATTCTTACATGTCCTTTAAAACTAGATTTTATTAGGGAACCTTTTTATAGGGAGACTTTCTTTATTTTGATTCATTTTACTCTCCCACGAAAGTAAGAAGGGAGTATATATGATTTATTACTTTTAAATTTTAATGGTGAATTTAATATGAGTAAAATTTATTGATTTATATATTTAAAAATATATGTTTAATTATAATGGTTAAGCATGGTAGAATATAGTAAGTTTTGTTTGTTTTATTTTATAGTTTTAATAAATTTTGTATAAACGATATATATTGCTTTGAGACTTTGTTCTTAATTATTTTATAAAATTGGCTAGATCGTAAATATTGATGATTAAAGTATTTAATTAAGTTGAGAAAATTAAAAGTTGTAGATTAGAATTTTAAATCTATAAGTAATCTTTAATCTTTTTATTTTGAAACACAGGTATTTTATAGATTAAAATAAAATAAAAATAAAGAGTTATGTTTTTGAAAATATGAGTAAATGTAGTCTCTTATATAAAATTAAATATTGAAGTAAAGAAATTCATATAAAAATATTTGTATGCAAGAATTTGCGTGTTATTAATGTTCATGTGATTGTTCAATATTTACAAGTTAATGATGTAAATAGGTATGTGTAGGGTTGGAAAATATAATGGTCATGTTAATCTCACATAGGTATTTGAAAAGATTTAAATGAATTGTCCCTTGAATTGAGTTTCATTCTTAATTATTTCTTTTGGATTGTTAGTTAGTCTTTGTGACAATCTGATTTTCTATTTGAGGTTCTTATATGGACAGTTATTTAGAACCTTGAGATTGTAATTGTTTTGAGTAGGTTGATTTCTTTTAATTGAGAATGTGATTAGATAATTTTTGTCATTGCCATGTTGCTGATTTTATGAATGTAATTTTCGTACCACTCTAAGGGATTCTTGTGAGGAGAAAATTGAGGTCTCCCGTGGAATGCCTAATTGGTGGCTTTTGGATGTTGAGTGATTCTGGTTGATTTAAAGGTTAATTTTCTTCTATGATTCCTTATGAGGTGACACCATTGTTGTTATATGGATTGTATTTGTGTTTTAGAGTTGATTGATTTATGGATGGGGTTTGATGAAACTTCCTTTGGCTTTCGAAGTTAATCTCTTATTTGAGGAAAAATTTTATCCTTGTGTTGGAATTGTTGGGGAAAAACTTGTGTTGCTTCATTTTACCCTTGTTTGTGGGTTTTCATTCTTTTGAGATCCTTCCAGAGGCTTGAGATGATTGACATTTGATGTTCTCTCTCTTTATGTGCCCTTGATGTGGCAAGTGTTTTGATTTCATGATTTTGGAAAGGGTTGTACGGGAATTGTTGAAACTTGATTATGTATTTATAGCGAGATGAGAAATGCCTCGCATGTTTCTCCATTGTGATCTAATGTTCTTATTATGATGGTACAACCCTTGGTTTCTTGGTTGTTATGTTGTTGGGTCTCTAGGGAGAGTGGCTCCTCGTGGGGGCCGGCGCCCCGCTTAAGGGGAAGAGCACAGGATAACCCACGAGTGAGTTAGTAAATAAGTGAAAACCTAATAATTAACTTAGGTGGGTTGGGTAGTAATATCATTGCAAGATTTTAAAAATGGATGCGTCATCTTCATTAGTGCTTTCGCAGACTAATGGAAGGCTGAGAAGGCCGTGGTTGGCAAGGTCGTGATCTCGTCTTCACGAGAGGTCTACGGCTCCGCATGAGTCACCCTATGGACCGGCACCTCCAGTTGGGAGGAAGAGCACATGACAGCCATAGATGGGACTGGTGCCTCCAGTTGGGAGGAAGAGCACAAGACAGCCCATGTAGGACTATGCGATGACACTCTCCCCTAGTTGCCCATGTGTTTTACTTTATTGTGTTCCTTTGGAAGTAGGTTATGGGAGTTGGTTTAGATTGTTGATATTTGGATTTATATTGATTTATGATTATTGCCTTGATACATCTTTGGTGTACTTTGTGGTCTTGTATGATCTCGTTGATATTTGACTTATGACCTTGTACTCTTTTGATACTGTGATATGATGTTATTGTATTATTTAATTGCAATTTGGAATTGTATTATGTTTATTAATTCAGTTTGATTGGAAGTGTTTCATGATCATCCTTTGGTTACTTATTTATTGGTCATTGCTTTGATTTGCGTGATGGGATTTGTGATCTTAATTTATTATGTTGACTCTTGGATGTTGTTGCAATTCTTGAGTTTTATGATACTTTTGTATGTTGTGAGTCTTGTGATTTCGTGTTGGGATGTTCTTGGTTGAGGACTCTTATTGTTAGCTCCTAGCACGGGGGGTGGGTCTTTGGACTCACATGGTCGGGTGGAACGTGCTAAGCACCCCATTGGGTCCCCAGTTGAGGATCGAGAGGTGCGGATTGGTGCGGATGTCGCGACTCCAGAGTTGTATTTGTCTTGGAGCCAGTTGGGATATTTTGTATTCATTTGTATTATGTTATCTTATGTATGGTTTCCATTTATGATTGGAAACACTTTTGTATCATTGTACATCTTGAACATTGTATTGTAATGTAATGATAATTCTTGCGTGGATATGGGCTGTGGTAGTTGTTATTTAATTTGTTAAGTTAATCATGCATATGTTGTATATATAGATGGTTTCTTATCAATGTTTATCATGTATGTATTACATTTGTTAATGTTTATTTTGTTATGGATTATATCTTTGGATTTTATTCTTTATTGTCATTGTGTGGATCTCAGTCTCGTAATGACTCCTCGTGTACCCCAAGGGATGTATGTGTTAGTGAATCTGCTTAACTGAATTCATGTCATGACTTAATGTGTAATACATGTATGTTATGCTTACTTTAAAAAGAAAAAAAAAATTCTATTGTAATTATTATGTATTTGTCCTTTGGGGTTCACACGGCGGGGCGTTACAATATATATCGACATCAAGTGCAACATCAATTAGCTCAACCTAATTAGATGTAACACACAAAATTCAAATAGTCAGCCCCAAAAAATTTCAACCAAACTTCGTGTCAAAATTAAATATTCAAAACTCCTTAAGATAGGTTGGGATGGACCTAAAATAGATACCATATAAAAGTTCAACACATATTAACCCTTTGTATACACATCAAATTTGTTAGGTCTGCACAACATAGGACCTAAACCAAAAACCCTTCAATTGTTCATCCAATTTGCAACACTTGGACCTCAAAACATGATACCATCTTGAATTCACACTCATATGACATCCAGAGGCTTATCTTGATCACCACAACATTAAGAAATCATCCATCGAGGAGTGAAAGATCTCCCACATTGACATAGTGTACAGGAAATGACTATATAATTCCAAACCAAACTTTTTCATTCATATATCCCAAGATAGTTTACCAAACAAGATGAAATATTTGATTTTGGAATTTTCTAACAACCACAAAATTAGGTTAGAAGCGTAGATAAAATATTCCTTTTTCAAGTTGTGCAAACCCAAAAACTTATACATTGTAACCTTGAATTGGTAGTTCTAACCATTAGTCATATTTGCATACTTGTTACGCCCCATTTTGCTATGATTTTTTTACTTTTACCTTCATAGGTAAATTGGATGGTAAATGCAATAATGAGTTTGAAATGTTTACTAAAAGAGTGGAATAATGAAATAGGTATTATGCGAAAGTATTGATAAATGATTAATATAGCTTTCAGGAGTAAATATGTTTACATTTATTTCTTTATGAATATGCTTAAGTTATGATGCATATGGATTTATTGTGAATATCTAACAACCATTGCAAGTGTGCTGAGATGGTTGCAATGATAGGTTAATTCCTTCAAGTGGAGGGGAAGTATCACTTAGGAGAAGTGATTGGTTGGATAAGCAATAACATAACCTATCTAAGCTTACACACAAAAACACAGTAGAATGGTTGAGTCTAGACATAGAAGTGGGAAGTTGGTAAGTCATCCTTATTTAGATGTGTCTACATTACTAAAGGTCTTGTTTACTATCGAGTGCATTATTGGGTTATTTTTATCTATTTAAGCTTATGAGTTCTTCCTTATGTTATTATGCTTGACTGTTTGGTTGAATTGAGTGTTTGGGATATACACTTATATTCATATATATGCATATGTTGATATAAGCATACATTGGATATAATGGGATATCCATATGAGTATGACAACATATATAAATATGAATATATGTATATATGATGCTATTGTTTGTATAATCGCATGTTCATAATCATTTAATAATGAATGGATTACTTGACTATCATATTTCTATATAATGTATACGCTTGTATATATATATATATATACAAATACACTCATAAGCATTAATTCTTATCAGAGAAGTGTACATATATATATATATTATATAAGTATATGTGTTTGAATATACACACATATTATTAATGGAATATGATAAAATATTTATAAATCCGAATATAGAATGAGTATATATTATGAGGATAAGAATATATATATATAGTCCATAGCATTTTTATTATCATGCTAATATTTACTTTTTTGTACTTAGTTGTATATAAAATGTTTACATACATAGTAGACATATGATATATATATAAATATATAATAACATATACATATACATACATGATTATATATATAGATTAATATATATTTAATATATTATCACTTGCATGAAAATTGACTATCATTAACAATGATAGAGGCTAATTATATTACTTATGACTTTACTTTGAGAGGCCGAGTATTACTCATACTATCATGCATAAGGAACAAGAATACAACAAAGTAATTCACAATATTAAGTCAATATGAGGATACTTAGTCGACGCCTTATTTAGGAATAACTATGACTTAGTAAACTCTTTAAATTCCTTATTATTTGTTAATTATCAACAACAAAGTAAGAGCATTTACAACAAGTCATGAACTTGGTCAATCTAATAAATGAGGAGAGTAAACTCATATGAGACTAATTCGATTGGTTCTATGTGTTGAATATTTGATATTGACTAATTCAAATATATAGTTAACCTCACCAACTGTTTGAAAGAGTTATTTATCTTGATTCCACCTTATGAATCATATTCACTATAGATGTTCATTGTGAGCAAAATTAAAATTACACTTTATCACCATGTGCTATTTGAAATATTCTTTCAGTGCTGTCACCAATGAAGGTCGATCTATAGTATTGTTTAGTTGAGTATGTTCTTCTTTGTGCACCACCTTTTAGCTATGTAGAGTGAGTGGTTTTTCATGGTGATTTCTTTCAACACTCATGCCTAATTTGTAGGATGGGAAGTTTCTTTTCTATTGTATAAATAATAGAGAAAACTCACTTGTTTGAGACACATCCCATATGCTTTATGCTTAGTATTTTATACATTCTTCTCTACAATTCATATCTGCAATTTTTTGTGTTATCTAAGAGAGAGTGGGAGTTGTGACTATTTGTGAGAGTGTTAGCATTTTGAGTGAAGTATAATATCAACTTGAGTGAGTGAACGAAATATAATATCAACTTGAGTTTTACTATGGCATAACTCAAGGAGTCAAGAATAAGCTACTTGCTAATGTGGGAAACTAATTTATAGTCAATCAATTAGGTAAGCAGAAATAGGCATGAGGATATTTCTTCTTTTATTGTTTCAACTTTTTAAAGATTTTTTTCCATGATTGCCTTGAATTTTCTATTATGAGTACTTGCATAGGGAAAATAGTAATGCTTGGAAAAGGAATTAGAAGCTATTATGTTGTTTTGATGATCTACTTGTATGTACTCCACAATAAGAGTTTTTTGTTTATCATAAGTGTTACATACTAGATATAGTTAAACATGAGTTGCATAAGTGTTACTCTTAGCTAGATGTTATTGATTTAACTTGGATAGCTAGTGTCTACTCCTAGGAATTTTTATCCTAATATTGAGGAGGGAATATTGAGATTGAGACTCTCCCATGTGGTTGTGTAAATTACTAGAGTTTATGGAATTCTATATGTTTGGAAATGTAGGTGGGATTACCTAATGATTTAAAGTAGCTACTTGGTTAATTAATTTACACTCTTGAAATGAAGTTGCATTGTTGACAAGAATCTAATTTTAATAGCTCTTTTATTTATAGGGTTACACTCTCAAAGGGAAGCCTCTATTTCTATGACTATGCTTAGATTGAGGTCAATCACTAATGTGGTTATTATCTTCATGGGAAGCACTTATTAGTTGATATATTACTGATTGGATTTGGTTATTTATGATAACTAATCTATGAATAGAAGAAGCATATTTAGCTATACTTTATATCATAAGGATATACTTAGAACTATATTGTCTTTAATAGTGAATGACTCTCTATGTTATGTTAAGGGTATGTGCAAGATCATGATGGGCCAAAAACTGGCGATATGATGGGTATGTGTAGGGTATGTGGCTGACAATTTTTTTTAAGCCAAAATTTATGAAACAAAAAGGGTTTTTAAAGGAGATTCTCAACTTTCTACCAATATAAATTATGTTTTACTTTGAATTTAATAAATAATTATTATTCATTTTCTATTTGAATTATGACTAAAGTCTTGATTATAGGATGATTGAAAAAAATCTATAGCTTTCAAACGGTATCACATTTTTTGAATCCAAAACATGTGTCACACTCTATGCTTCACATACTATAGGATTAAAAAAAATGAATTTCATGAAGTTTTGACCAAGTTAAGGTGGTTAGACACAAGATTTTTTATATTTTTTAAAATTTGTAATAAAAAAATTCATAATTAATTATTTAATGAGAAAAAAATTACAAAAAAATATGTATCACATCGGTACATGGGTCCTCTATTTATATATAAAATCTTATAAAAAAATATTATCATCTTATTGTGCTTAGTGTATCGTTCGTCATGCAAACCCTAGAGAACAAACAATGCAACCAATGTTTTTTTAAATAACACAAAGTAAACATGCAACTAAACATTAAAACACATTTACATTTCAAATTAACATTATCATGTCTAGTTCTCTGGGGCACGCGAGGTCACATCGCATAACAATTATTAACAAAAAGTTTAAAGATGAAATTGAATAACTTATTAAAAATTACATTCATTATAATATTACAATATCCATTTACAGGAGTACATCCATGAACCATAAGTAATAGTATTATTGCATCACATATTACAATCATAATGAATCTCTTACAATAATGTGTACAAGGTCCCTAAATAATACATCATTGTTTAAACATTACATTACATGATCTTGATAAATGAATTACAATAAATATCCCATACATGTGGGATAATACATAGTACAGTAACATATGAATTACAAAGTGAACAACCGGTACATTCTCCAACTGAAGGAATGCTGAGAAGAAAGGATTTTGATGGGGAAGGATTGTTGAAGGGGAACCCAACAGGTGCAGAGCATGTTCCACCCAACCACGTGGGTTATAAATAACCCACCCCCCGTGCTCAGAGGTGACAAGGAAGAAATCATGACCATGAATGCCAAAACTGACTCCAATAAAATACAACATATACAATAATTCCAAAACAACATCACAGATTATGAAGGACACACTTTTCAACATTCATGAGTCAACATAATAAAATTAAAGTCATAAATCTCATCACATCAAAACGAGGAAATAACCATTAGTCAAGTCACCAAAGAAAAATCACAAAAAATTTCTAAATGAAACTAAGACAATAAATAGAATACTATTCTAGATGAAACTAAACAAAAATTCATAATACAATTCCAGATGAAATTGAACAAACAATCAGAATACAATTCCAGAGGCAATAAGGAAACAAGGCATATAGGTGTCTAGTGGAGAGTGTCATCACATAGCCTACATGGGTTATCCTAGCCCTTCCTCCAACCCGAGGTGTCAACCCCCATCTATGGTTATCCTTGCCCTTCCTCCTACTTAAGGCATCGGCCCCATAGGGTAGCTCATGCGGAGCCGTCAACCTCTCGTGAGGACGAGGTTACGACTTTGCTGACCACAACCTTCTCAGTCTATCATTAGTTTGTGATAGCCCTAATGCATAGACAAGTTATCCAATATTATTATCTTATGTGTTTTACTACCCATCCCCCTAAGTTCTATTATTAGGTTTTCACTTGTTACACTACTCTTATGTGGGTTATCCTGAGCTTTAGCTCCTTTCAAGGTGCTGACCCCCACGAAGAGCCACTCTCCCTGAGATCCCAAACATAAAGCAAAACAAGGCAAGGGTTGTACCATAAAGTATAAAGCATATAACTCAAAACAAATACATGTGAGGCATTACCCATCTTGCGATAACTCATAATAAAAATCTCAACAACCTCATACAACCCTTCCAAAATAATAATACTAATAAATTTCAACTCCAAGAGTACTCACAAAATGAGGATAACATTCAATGAATAAATTACGCCTCTAGAACTAAGGTTCACAATAACCAAAATTGGGTTCACAATTACAACAGGGTTCCCACAACGAAGAAAAGCCAACAATAACAAAATGGAAAAATAACCAATTTCCTAGGGTTTCAGGTTCAAAACAACATAATTATCATTTCATTTTATCTTATAACATAACACTATTTCCATAATGAAATTTTGAAAATAATAAACATTCAAGGAGAAAAATCATTTCACCTTATTATTTTATTTTATTTAAAAAAAATAATCTAGATAACCATACTTTCCATTTTATTTCTAAAATAAAATAAAATATCATCATTCTTATTATATATATATGTATATATATATATTAAAATTAATATATATACATATAAATTATTCATTCAAAAAATAAAATTTATTTGCTCATTATTTTTATAAAGGATATAACATAAATCAATGTATATATATATATATATACAAATTTAATATACAATAATTAAAAAAAAAAGAGTAAGGAGGGCACCATTATGGAGGTCACCTCGGGCTATACAATAGTCCTTATGGGCTGCTATGTGTAGTCCATAGTTCACAGGACGAGAGGGAGAGGGGGTGGGTACGGCCTAGCCGTCCCCCCCCCCTCCCCAACCCCATAATATATTAACTTTAAATTTTTTCTTTTATATGAACTATAAAATACCAAAAATAAATACAATGTGTTGGGCACAGTACGACCAAGGTTCGGTGGATGAAAAAATTTGATTTATCAAGAAAAATTCACAGGGATAATAATACTACTATATTTTATATAATATATATATTGATATACATATATGTTTTGCATATATATATATATACATTAAACAATGTATCACCAAATTATAATTTTCACAATAATAAAAAATAGAAGGAATGATTTTCTCTGTATTAAATCTCTGTCCAACCTATGACATATTTATATATGTATATATGTATATACATCTCTTCAACAATGTATATACACATATATATATACATATATATATATATATATATATATATATATATATATATATATATATTCAAAATAAATATATTTATTACAAGGGGAACAATATTATTCATACAAATTTATAAAGAACAATACGGGATATTATCACAAATCACACTAATTTTCTCATGTTGGTTTGCAATCCAATAACCATTAAATTTCTAACACAAATCTTCTTTTCTTCTAAAGATCAAACATATTTATTCATTCATTTATTTGTTTTCTTTTGAATCAGAAAACTAAAGAAGAGCAATTGGAACCTAGAGTCCTACGGTATTGAGAATTTGATGCAGCTTGCTTGATCCCAATGGCCTTTTTGAAGCACTCTCATTCTTGCCTTCAGAACTTCTTCTCCATATTTCTATGCTCAAATTTTCTAATCTAAATTTTTTTTCAGAAGAACCTCCCCAGTATGATGAAAGAAAATGAAACAATTCCCAAAAAATTCAGAAGATCCAATATTCCAAAATTAATTATTATTGTGCAACTACTATCAACCTTTTCTCGTTAATGAAAAATCTCACAAATTTGCAATTAAATAAAAGATATCTCTTCCCTTTTTCAAAAACTCTAAAAATCCAATATAAAAGAAATTATCTAATTTAATTCCAACTTTTTAGCCAACACTTAATTCTCATTCATCCTTTTTATCTTTTCTTTTCTTTTATTGATTTTTTCTATTTAACAATACTTTTCTGCTTTAATTCAGATTTTGCAAGCTTTACTTGCAATGCACACCATTCACTTTAATTAATTAATTAATTAATTTTATTTATTTTATAATTATCCACAACAATCAATTTTAGTTAAATTAACAAAATACTAATTTAAATATTTAATTAATAATTAATAAAACACATGAATTTTAAATAAAACTTTTATATTTTATTTCAAATTTATCCAACACTATTATAGACATCATTTAATTAAATAAATCACCATATACAAAACTCCAACGTAAAATAAATACAAACAAGACACTCATACAAACAAAAATAATAAATTACAGAAATGACAACCACAAAGACACACAATACCATTCAATTAGGACGGTTTGACAATCATGGGATGGGGTGACTTCCTTGTCATCTCTATTTCAACATTATGTCCATTGGGTTATTGGTGCTCGCCCTGTCTTGCCGAAGTAGGTGGAATCGAGATTATGCACATACAATCCCTGCATCCAAATAAGGTCATGTACATGTACATATATATAAAATCAAAGCATTACATTGTGAGAAGGAATTACAGTGTAGTAGGGCACTCGCAAATGAGTGATCCTAAACTATCCTTTCATCACATCTATTCTAACAATTATATTATTAATGATGAAATAGCATTTCTAAACCAATAGATCATATCATAACATAATTTACTAAATCACTGCATCATAATATATTTATGAAATCAAATTAAACATCATAGAATCAATGTAATCATAATGTCATCAACTGAAGTAACATAATACTCAATCAATCTAAACTAACCAATCCATCACACCAAACCATAAGGAGTACAATCACAGTCACGAAGTATCAAACCAAAGCATAGAAAATAATAATAAGTCTAAACAGTAATAGGAGGGGTACTACACTTAGGGTGGTCAAACAAACACCTACTTCTTATTTTTTCCTTGAAATTTATGTACTACTGCACTGAAATTTCAAATTTTCACCAAATAGATTTTTTTTCTTAAATAAACCTAGTAGTTTAGAAACTACATTCAATTTGCTATAGATCCTATTCTTACATATTTTTGAAATAATATAGATACCTTATTCAAATATTTACATCAAGTTGCCTAACTCTGATTTTTCTAAATTTTTTGCCACTTAAAGGCTTGGTTTTTCCATGATGATCCTGCACATACCCTTAACTTGTGGACTAGGAAAAATCTTATATTATAGCAAGGATGGGAATATCCATAAGATATCATAGAGTTTTTGGAAAGGGAAATAGGTTATTTCTGAGATTAGGGATTTCCTAGGGAAGGAAATTACCTAATCATAGTATATGAATGGTCAAGATCCAAACCGACCTTATTAGAAGGTTATGTGAATAGAATGACCTTAATTTAAAGTACTAAGTGAGAATACTCTAGCAAAAATAGTGTAAGTAGCCACTATTTACACTATAAAATTCACCATGATCCAGATGTATGCAAGCTATTTCTAGATTGTGGGTTTACAAGTTCTAGCCATGTGGGACACAACACTAAGCTCAGATAGGATATTGATATGAGGTTTACCAACCAATATCTTTGTTGAAGGGTAGGTCCATCTATCGAATGATAGATTTTTCGGAGACCACATATGAGTCTGTGGTTGGTGGAAAAGCACTTGAGTGATGCTTCTCCTCATTAGTTGTTGGCCAAGGTTTGTGGATGTTTGCACCAATATTAGGGACAACTAGAGTTTTTTCACCAACAAGCAGGGACATTTAGAATGTATGCACCGATGCGGTGACATCATGACTAATTTGTATCTCTATTTCTAGATTAAGCTCAAAGGATCTATGTACATTACCCAGTTTTATGGAAGGATGTACACATGAATGTTATACTTGAGTTCATTCAATATGATATGTATGCATTTGGAAGATTTGTAAGATTACATTAAATCCCAATGACAATTTGGATCGTGTTGTTCAATTTTGCATGTAATTTACATTATGGGAAGAAATTTTTTGTTGTTATGTCATGACATCATAGAATATTCACTTAGCATGAAATATTAGAGATTTTACCGAGTAGAACATTGACATTGTTAAAATACTTCTAAACTTTCCAAACCAAATCACTTTTGCACAAATGACTTTTTCAACACCTCAAAAACATGTCAAGATTAATCAAAATAGTCCACAACAATGTTGACATCAATGGAAACACTATACTACATTGCTATGTACATTCTCCATGCTTATGTTTCCAAGCAACATCATCAATGAAAATCTCTTCAAGCTTCCAATAAAGTCTTGGTGATCCAAAGGAACAAGATGATTCTCTTACTAATTTCTTTGCATTTTTCCCAAAGAGGATGCATGAATGATATAGAATTACAAAAAAATTGTTAGAGAGATATCAGAGTGATATCATATTTTTGGTAAGCATTGATGAATGCATCATAAATGAAATTGAACCAAGGCTAGTGTGGATCCCTACATTAGTATGTGACGTCACTAAACAAGAAATTATTAGGTTAGTTGATATATTGTTGAAAATTCTAAAAGATACCACCAAAGAAAGATATGAAACCTATGAAGAGAAATCAATGGAGGTACAAATGAAGTAGAAGAAACCACATATACAATAGAAGGTTAAAAAGATGGTTGATCAGATTGTAGAAGAAATGTGCATACTAAAGGAACAAGTGCAATAAGAAAGATAAAAATATAAGGGAGAATCAAGTGTTGTTGGAGGATCCATAAGCACAAGAAGGTATAGATGGTAAGACAACTACCACTCCTCTTATTTAGAAGTCAACCAAGACTAGGAAGCCTATTGGAGACAAAAGGAAAGAAACAAATAGTCCATCGATGAAGGAGAAATCTCATCTAATTGTGAACATGATAAAGCCAAAGAAGAAGAAGGATACTCTGGTAGTGCCACCTACCACCCCTGCAAAAAGAAGACCAAAGAAAAAAGCTTTTAGAGAAAAGAAAATAAGAGTGGATTTAGAAGAGGAAGAATAATAATAAGAGGAAGAAGGACCCTGGTTGGTTTGGAAGAGGAATAAAGAGGCTTTATAGAGTGAATCAAGATTGAAGATGCATAAAGTACATATAGTTGATACTTTTGAAGAAGAAGAAATTGAGAAAGAAAAATAATCATTTGTAATGTACATGCAATAGAAGAAGAGAGAAACCACCAAGAAGGAATATCCAAAAAAGAATTCATAAATAAAGTAGAAAATGACTCTAGATGAAAGCAAAAATTGAAAGAAAACATCTCCAGAAAGAGCTCATAGTCCTATGAAGGTAGAGGCACTTGTAAATGGAATGATTTAGTATGGTATGATTGGAGAGACAACTTTGAATAATGAGGTTTATGACATAGATAAGACCAAAATAGTTTAGTCCATTGTAAAATACATCACAATGCTTGAAGTGGACATGAGGAACATATAGGAGAAAATACCTATGGAGCTTTGGAATGTTTTGGTAGAGAGAATAAAAAAAGATATTGATGAAGAGGAAAATATGGAAGACTATTATCTTGAAGTGATTAGTGCTCCCTGTCTACAAAAAATAAGGCCACATTGGCCCAAATATACACAAGAGAGATACGAACAAAAATAAAGGGTAACCACACTGATGAGCAAAGGCAATGATGATCATGAGAGACTTTGAAATGAGACTATTGATAAGATTAAAAACCTAGCATAAAGGCTAAGAATGACCCTAGAATGTAATGATCCTAATTCAAAAGTTGTTGCAGAAGAAGCTACTCATGACATTGATGGTCAACATGAGCATGTGACAAATGAATCTAAGCATATTCAAGATAATACCCCTCTAGAAGTGGAAGAGGTGACAAAAGAAGATGAAGAATAAGAAAAGAATGTTGAAGGAGAGAAAATAATTGGAGAAGAAACAAAGGAAGATACTTCTCTTCCTCTGGTACTTGAGGAAAACATAAAAATGGCACAAGGAAAACCTCACACTCCTCTAGAAAACCTAGATGAATCTGTAGATGAATAAAATATGAGTAAAGATACCAAAGAGGAAATAGGTGATGAAGAGAAGAAAGATGAGCAAGACAATGATGAGATGAGAGATGAATATAAACAAGAGGATGCCTCTAGAAATACAAGAACAAAAGAAGAAACAAATGTATACTTTGGAAAGGACATGAAAAGGAAGTTGAAAAGAAAGTTGTGGAGATTACAAATATTTTTGGTGAATCCTATAGCTCCTCTAGATTTTCCTTGAGTAACCTACTAAGCATGTATCTCAATTTCTAGCCTATTTTTTCTTCACAAATGTTACAAATACCAATGCAATAGGAAAATGCAGATCTAGACAAGATTTCCCCACTCCACAAGATATAACTAGGATATGTATTCCATGTTTATTCCTAGAAGGAGATTATAGAAATGCATAAAAAGAGTGGAGAGCCGATGGAAGAAGTAGTGAAGGCATTGCAAGAGGTTTTACCTGGTGTAAACTTTGACACAAAACTCGGGTATGTGCAGGATCATCATGGAAAAAATAGGCCCTTAAGTGGCAAAAAATTCAATAAAATCAGAGTTCGGCAACTTGACGTAAAAATTTGAATAAGTTATCTATATTATTTAAAAACTATGTAAGAATAGAATATATAGAAAATTGAATGTAGTTTCTAAACTACTAGGTTTATTTAAAAAAAAAAAATCTATTTGGTGAAAATTTTAAATTTCAATGCAATAGTTCTTAAATTTCAGGGAAAAAATAAGAAGTAGGTGTCTTTCTAACCACCCTAACCACAATAAAATGATAATATTTTTTTTATAAGATTTTATACATAAGTAGAGGACTCGTGTTTGGATGCGGTGCATTTTTTTTGTAATTTTTTACCATGTAAATAATTAATTATGATTTTTTTATTACAATTTTTTAAAAATATAAAATTTTGTATGTCTGACCACCTTAACTTGGTCAAAACTTCATGAAATTCAATTTTTATTTTTTTAATCCTATAGTATACGAAACATAGAATGTGACACATTTTTTGGATTCAAAAATTGTGATTTTGTTTGAAAGGTATAGATGTTTTTCAATCAGCATATGAATCAGGACTTTAGTTGTAATTAAAATAAAAATTAATAAAAAATATTTATTAAATTCAAATTCTGGCATAATTTATATTGGTGGAAAGCTGAGAATCTCCTTTAAAAACCTTTTTCATTTCATCAATTTTGGGTAAAAAAAAGTCGTCAGCCACATGGGCCTTCATATCACTTACATATTGCCACTTTTAGGCCCATCATGATCCTGCACATACCCACTCTCCGGTATGGAAAATGTAAATATTTTAATTCATTGTTTTAAGGAATATGCTTTGAGTCTTAGAGGTGAAGTGGAGAGAGGAATTGAAAAAATGAATGATAAAAAGATGTTATAAATTATTGAGAAATGTGCTCTTGCACACAATTTTTTTTTAGAGAACTTGAGGGATGCAAAAATTTATGTAGATGAGGTGAAGGATCTTTTTGGATATTACATGAAGTGGCCTGGTGCCACATAGAGCATTAAAAATGGGATGGAATCCATTTATTCCTAGATCAATACAGCCTCTAGTGCCTATGATCTGGCACTTGATCTAGCTGGTAATACCAGGAATGTAATTGAGGATTTGCATAAGAAGTTCTTCTAGCTACAAGTACAGGGAGAATGTCATTTTTTGGAGAAATAAGGAAATTATTGAATGAAAATTTTAGATTTGTATCTAATGCCATTTTGAGTGCTATTAAAGCTACACAAATGAATATGGTATGTAGCACTCTAGAAGGAGAAGAGATCTTGATTGCATTTGAAACACAGTGTAGGTTTCTTGGTTGAGCAACGAAGACATGGAAGCAAGGAAAAAAAGCATGGTAGACCCATTTGCAAAAGCTTCAAGAGTCAACCTCCTCTAGTTGATAACTTTTCTTACTCTTTATTCTTTTTAGTTTTTAGTTTCAATTTCTTTTTACATATGCAGAGTATATAGAGTAGTTTCCACTATAGATTTTTTGGTTTTGCTACATGATTTTAAGTGTTTTGATGATTGTAATTAATGAGATACATGTAAGTGATGCAACTGCTACCAGAACAGTGTGAATTTAAGTTGTAAATTTTGAGTAGAAGATTAGAGTAATGTGAATGTAGAAGAATGCAAATTGTTAGATCATAATCAAATAAAGTGTGTAAATTCAATCTATTGAGCCTCATTGGAACTGTAATTCATGTATATATGATAGATGCAATTGTAGGAGTTCAAACTAGGCCATGAGCCACAATCTCTCTTCTATCTTTTTCTCAATGTATAATGAGTCCACTTGGAGAGTGATTGCACCTACAATAAGCACTTTGATAGATATAATATAATCGATTATAATATATTATGAATCTTCACCGTGGTTTTCCACATAAAGTTCCTAGTGTTCATGTGTTATGCAATGTTGATATTTCATGGTTTCTTTCATTTACTGCAACTGAATCTATTAATTTGATTGGATGTTTGAATATTTGAATGGTTAAAAATAATACCGATTCACCCCCCATCTTATTATTTTGGGTGTTCAACAATGGGATGATAGGGTTGTTACAAGGAGGGATAGAAGGATGCATTATTTTCAAGGTTACACAAGGAATCTTGTATGAATTCTTGCATGTCATCTTCATCTTGGCCTAAGATGTTTATCTCATGAGGAAATTCATTAGGAGGTGAAGGTTCATGAATGTTTTCAGTTGTATTTATATCATCACCAAATACACAACTTGAATTATCAGCCAAAGATATTAAAGAAATCCATATTTTATCAACAAAAAAATTCCATGATTATACTTTGCTTTGAATATGAAATGTATGGATATTTAATAGAACTTTCAAATTTGAAATAAGGTGCTGTCATAATAGTGGTTTACAATTCCTGAGCATAATGAATTTTAGCTGAAATCACATATTTTTAGAAAATATAATGATTTAAGCCTTTAAAAGTTCCATTTTAAGGATTCCAATTGAAGAGGGTTTGATCAAATCACCTTAGATCAAACCCCCTTGGATAGAACCTCGCTAGTTTTAAACCATACCTATAAATGCGTCTCCTTTACACCTATCAAAATGCTGATAAAAATCACTTTTGATTTAGCTTTTGGGGGATCAAATGAATTCATTTAAAATTTATTTCAAATGATTATGGTATTCCTCAGAAAAAGCTATCCAATGAATATAATTTTAATATGTTTTGGTTTTGTTATGTATTTGTTTTTTAAGTTTTATTAAACATAGGTTTTTCATCGAAAATGAATTTATTTTTTCTTCACACGTGGAAAAATAGAATATTATCAAAAAAATAAAAAGAAAAATATGAGTGCACCAGATATTGAAGTCCATGATCCAAGAAAAAAAATTAAATTAAATTTTGACATATACAAAAAAAGTTACACGTTATACAGTCGCCCTGTGTCTGAATTGTAATTCGTTTGACTTTGAAAGTTGATTAAGGAAAAAATATTCAATAAAAAACTATCTAACCAAGTGGAAGCACTAGATATCAGAGTTACAAATCTAAATTTGAAAGAATTAGAATTTTATCCTTCATGGAAAAAAAGTTATGCATTATACGGTGTGTGTCACTTTTTAAAAATGTTGTTTTCTGAAAAAAAATCAATTTTCATGGGAGATGGAAAAAGAAGTGCAATTTGATTCCAAAAATTTTGAAAAAAATATTTTTAAAATCTACAGACAAAATTTGATGAGACTCTAGTTTGCACTATCCTCAAATTCCTCATAGTTTAGCCGCTATAGGTGTTCAAATGTGAAGATTTAGTTAAAAATAATAATTTCAGTGTCCAGTTGGCCAAAAATTGTAAACCACTATTATGGGATCACCCAATATGATAGGGTATGTGCAGGATCATCATGGAAAATAGAGGCCCTTAAGTGGTAAAAAATTTACATAAATCAGAGTTAGAAAACTTGACATAAAAATTTGAATACATTATCTATATTATTTCAAAAATATGTAAGAATAAAATATGTAGAAAACTGAATGTAGTTTCTAAACTACTACGTTTATTTAAAAATAAAGAAATCTATTTGGTGAAAATTTGAGATTTCAATGAAGTAGTACTTGAATTTCAAGGAAAAAATAAGTAGGTGTCTGTCTGACAACCCTAACCACAATAAAATGATAATATTTTAGATATAAGTAGAGGACTCATGTCCCAATGTGATGGATATTTTTGTGTAATTTTTTTCCAATTAAATAATTAATTATGAATTTTTTATTACAACTTTTTAAAAATATAAAAATTCATGTGTCTGACCACTTTAACTTGGTCAAAACTTCATGAAATTTATTTTTTTCTTTTTTTAATCCTATAGCATGTGAAGCATAGAATGTGATACATGTTTCGGATTCAAAAAATGTGATACTATTTGAAAGCTATAGATATTTTTCAATCTACCTATCAATCATGACTTTAGTTGTAATTCAAATAGAAAATAAATAATAATTACTTATTAAATTCAAAGCAAAGCATAATTTATATTGGTGGAAAGCTAAGAATCTCCTTTAAAAACCCTTTTTGTTTCATCAAATTTGGGTTAAAAAAAGTCGTTAGCCACATACCCTACACATTCCCATCATATTTCCACTTTTTGGTCCATCATGATCCTGCACATACCCGATAGTTGATTTTTTTTAAATGAGATGACCTAAAAATGATTATTTTGAAATGCCAAATTTGATTTTTAAAAATGCACTTTTTCTCACTACTTGAATTAGATGCAAACAATGATAGAAAAATTAATTTATGAAACTAAAATTGAGATCTATAGGTACAACAAAGGAAAGTAGATAGACATTGATAAATGTGCAAAATGGAAGATAATTTCTTGTATAGGGATATGTTCACCCTAGGGCATGTGTGTAACAAAATTTAAAAATAATTATATGAAATGAACATGTAATTTTGTGACAATGTATGAACACAATGATTACTTTTTTGAATGAAATTTTTTATTTAATTTTGATATAAATGACTAAAGTACACTTTTATGCAATATAATATGTGGAAAGTATGAAATATTTTTAGATTTTTATGGGTTTGAATGATGGAAACATGTAAATTTTAACCCTAAATGCAATGTAAAACTAAATAATGCAAAACATAGATCTAGGGTTTTAATGATCTCCAAATCAAAGAAGATGTTGTACAATGTGAGGTTCACCAAAATGAAATGATGTGAAAAGGGGGAAATGTCCCACAAATAAGGTGTTCTCGGTCCTTTATACAAAGAAATAAGACACTAAGGATGTCCCTCTTCCCATAATTTTATTTAAACCAATAGATTGAAAGGTGTAGAGATTGAATATCAACCCTAAGGTAAGACAATCACAACTGAATATCTTGGTTTCTTTAGGGTAATAGGATTTAGAACTAAATTGAAATGATTTGATGCAACTAAACATAATGAAAAATATGACATACATCATAAAATGTAAGATCCCAAAGATATAGAAATCAAATTGATAGTTTGCAGGAATATTTGAGAAGGATGTGAATACATGTACATGGCATTAAAATTTTGTTTTTAGCCTTTTTTAAGGAAAAGTTATCCCTAGGGAATATGGGCCCTAAGAAGGGTGTCTAGAAAAAAATTTGATAGTCCTATGATGTTGGATCTTGACTTCATTTTTGCATGGGTCCCATTATTAGAAAGTTAAAAATAAAAATCATCAATGGAGTTTCCATGGATTGACAACAATGGTGATAACTTATGAAATGTTTTAAAATTAATCTTTGATATCCTTTCAGTCCTTCTTTCACTTGTAAATCTGCACATACAAAGACACATTTTTTTAAATTTTCAATGGTGGTTTTTCTTAGTCAAATCCCATGTTTGGTAATTAAACTTGGGTAGAAAAATAATGACAACTGATAAATGGAAGGAATGATTAATGGACACTTGTTTGTTACAACTCACCAAACCTTTAGTGGCTTCAGTTAGATGATAGAATTCAAACACATCACTGGAAGGAAATAGATATTTATTTTCTTGATTTTTGGATACTTGAATGCTTGAATGATTTTAGGATCAACAATGCATATGAGCCTTCACAAGATGACATGAACATAGATAATCCTAAACATGAAGATGTGATCTTGAATGCTGCAAGAAATGATAGAAAGACATGCTATTGAATGATCTTGAATTTATCTATTAATGTCATTTAGATTTCAAATGATAAAAATATTACTTATTTATAGGTGTTTAGCTAATTTATGAAAAATTATATTTCAAAAGGTTACAAATGCATTTGAAATTTGAATGATTAAAATACTACCAAATACATATTAATATTTTTAACCTAGTACATAAGGAGGACACATTTCCCCTTGGGAAAATGGTTCTTGGTGTAAAATTATAAGACATATTCATTTAAGGGTGATTAAAATATTAATTGCATTAATTAAATATAGGTTTCCCTTTAAAAAAAGAGCAAAATAGGGCTTTGGAATGCATACTTTGGTGAATTAGAAGCTTAATTAAGTCCAATTAATTAAGGGTCCCAAATATAGTATGAAATTGTAAAGGTATAAAATTTTCTACATTGCATTTAGCCCCCACTTTAGTGAGAGTATGGACCCATTCCCAAAATCACACTAAAGTATACAATTATGCATCAAGAGAGGTCCAAGTGTACAAATGATGGAAATATAGGATAACAAAGATCAAGGAGTTGGCCAAGCCTATAGGATCAAAGATCCCATGTTAAACCAACATAAGAAAAATGGGAACATACAAGATGTGTAAGATATTGGCAGCAAGACAATACACAAAAGCATGAAATATTAAAGCTAATTTGAAAAGGTAAAAAGAAAAAAGAAAAAAGTGTTGAAATGTGTAAGACAACTAAGAGGGGGGGGGGGCTAGATCAGTTGTTACCAAACTCAATCAAAAAATTCAAAAAATTATCAACTTCACTTCCACTTTATTTTGTTATTAAGTATGAACATGAAATGCAAATAACATAAAGCAATATCAACACAATGAACACTAGATTTATGTGGAAAACCCAATAAGGGAAAAATCATGGCGAGGATTAACTTACAATATAAAGTAATTGCACAATCAATTACAAAGAGGCTCATTGTCAAGGGCTCACTACCCAAATAGGACTCACTATCTAGATAAAAAAGATAGCAAAAAAATCCACCACAAAAAATTGCACACATCCACAACCTTGATGAAAAGATTGTAGAAACCATCAGCTCACTGCTTTCAGGAATCTAACACATTAAAGTACTACTTCCTCAATTCGCTTTCACACACTCTTTCTTCTCACACTTATGGAATTCTTGATACTTCAATCCATAACATCTTGACTTCTATATATACCATCTTGTGCCTTTGAAACTTTCTCCAAGGTCGGCTACACACGCTTCATATTACAAATTCAAATTAGGTCAAAAACTCAACATTCCTATGGTGGAAGAGAATGAGAGTAGAAAAAATCAACACTTAACCAAGACCCAAAACAACATTTTAGATCAATCACATACTTCCTCAATTGATACTTATCCTTTGTATGAAGTGCATACGCTAGGTTTCCCAAACCTAATGAAAACAAAAATGAACTTTGAAGTACACACTTCTTCAACAAGAAGATAACATGCGGACCACATAGCACACTTCACCATAAACTAGAACATATCTTTGATACCATTAGATTCGTTTTCATCAATTGCAACAAACTTCATACCCATAACACTCTCCATCAGTCCATCAATACTACACAAACGCATAATGGAACTCTAGAACTCATCTTCCAGAGCACCAAACCATGAAAACCATTTTGAGAACATAGAAAATATCATTACAAGCCTTCTACCAGATCCACAAGACCAAAAACAAACCAGTAGTGGACTGCGGAGTAGAAACATTTCTCCTAGTCCATAGACAAGCAACTCTGCCAAACCAGTTCACACATTGGTGAACACAATTTTCACTCTTCATCAAAATAGAAGCTACAATATAGGATATATCACCTAATCATGCGCATAAACAACACTTCATATTTTCACAAGAATAGGATCAACATAGGGGTATGTGCAGGATCATCATGGAAAAAATAGGCCCTTAAGTGGCAAAAAATTTAGAAAAATCAGAGTTAGGCAAGTTGACGTAAAATTTTGAATAAGTTATTTATATTATTTCAAAAATGTGTAAGAATGGAATCTATAGAAAATTGAATGTAGTTTCTAAACTACTAGGTATGTTTAAAAAATAAATCTATTTGATGAAAATTTGAAATTTCAATGCATTGGTACTTAAATTTCAAGGAAAAAATAAGACATAGGTGTTTGTTTGACCACCCTAACCACAATAAAATGATAATAATTTTTTATAATATTTTAGATCTAAGTAGATGACTCATACCCCGATGTGATGCATTTTTTTTGTAATTTTTTTCCAAGTAAATAATTAATTATCAATTTTTATTACAATTTTTTTTAAAATATAAAAACTTATATGTCTGAACACCTTAACTTGGTCAAAACTTCATGAAATTCATTTTTTCTTTTTTTAATCCTATAGTATGCGAAGCATAGAATGTGACACATGTTTTAGATTCAAAAAATGTGATACCATTTGAAAGTTATAGATGTTCTTCAATCAGCCTATCAATCAAGACTTTAATCATAATTTGAATAGAAAATGAATAATAATTACTAATTAAATTCAAAGTAAATCATAATTTATATTGGTGGAAATTTGATAATCTCCTTTAGAAACCTTTTTCATTTCATCAATTTTGTGTAAAAAAATAGTTGTCAGCCACATACCCATCATATTGCCAACTTTTGGCCCATCATGATCCTACACTTACCCATAGAAGAAATGCAAAGAAAAAACCAACACACATTCTGAACACATACTCAACTCTCAATTCATGATTTCTCAAAATAACTTGATAACTCATCATATCATCACACCTACAACACTTTAAATATAGCTCCATGTACTTGCAACATCTCTACAACATCTCAACTATACATGCACAACCTACAATCACTTGATCCCTTTTTATGCAACAACCTATATTGTGTTGACACCAATGACAACATTACTCATTCATACCTACCATAATCTCCCCCTTTTTCATTGATGGAAACACATGATGTGAAAAACCATGAAATACAAAATCTTGCACTCTCCTTTATCTTTTATGATTAGACAACCTACACAACCTTTCCTATAGATGAATTTCTCTCCCATTTTTCTTTTCATTGTTTTTCACATGACTCTCCCTCCCCCTTTGACATCATTGGAAAAGAAAAGAAAATCTTCAACCATATGTAGCTTTGATCACTCCCCCTCAGGAGTGCACCCATTTCATACTGCAACAATTATCCTTTGTAGGCACATACTCCAACCTAACTTCATTCTCCGATACCTTTTCTCTCAAGAAATGGTATTTGATAGGTATGTACTTTGTCCTTGAATGCATTACTAGATTCTTTGAAATGTTTATAACACTTGTATTATCACAAAAGATAGGAATAGGCTCATCACATATCACTCCTCATTCCTTCAATGTTTTCTTTATCCATAACACCTTTGTGGAACAAGATGTTACTACAATGTACTCAAATTCTACAGTAGATAAAGAAATTGAATCTTGTTTCTTGCTTAGTCATCAAACTAATCTTCCTCTAAGAAAGAGTGCTCCACCACTTGTACTCTTCTGGTCATCCACACAACTAGCCTAGTCTACATCAGTGTAAGCATTCAAGGTGAAATCAGTATCCTTTGGATACCACAGTCCATAATCTAGAGTTCCTTTTAAATTACTGAATATCCTCTTCATAGTTGTAACATGTACTTCCTTAGGTTCTTCTTGAAATATAGCAACCAAACATAATACATTCATGATATCTGGTTTAGTAGCAATAAGATATAATAGTCCACCAACCATAGATCTATACAAGTTTTGATCAATTTTAGGAGATTCATCATTCTTACTTAGTTTGCATCTGGTCACCATAGGAGTGTAGACTAGTTTGGATTCATCCATTCCAAACTTCTTCAACAACTCTTTGACATACTTTGATTGTGAAATGATTATGCCCTTTTCAGTTTGACTCACTTGAAGTCAAAGAAATAAATTCAACTCACCAATCATAGACATTTCAAACTATTTTTACATTTCCTCTACAAACCTTTTGCATGTACCTTCATTTCCTCCAAATATGATATCATCAACATACATAACCACTTTCAACATTTTGTTTCCTTCAACCTTGAAATAAATATTACTATCTACGGAGCCTTTGTTGAATCTTTGTTGTGTCAAATATCTATCCAATCTTGCATACCATGCTTTGGGAGGATGTTTAAGTCCATACAATTCCTTTTTCAACTTGCAAACCATGTCCAGTTTATCTAATAACTGAAATCCCTCTGTTTACTACATGTACACTTCTTCTAGTTCCCCATTTAGGAATGTAGACTTGACATCCATTTGGTATACTATGAAATCTTTGTGGGCATAAAATTCCAAAAATATTAGAATAGCTTCCATTATCACCACTGATGAAAAAGTCTCCCCAAATTTTGTTCCTTAAACCTATGAATAACCCTTGCACACAAGTCTTTCTTTTTTCTTACAACTTCACCATTCTTATTCAGCTTATTCCTGAAAACCCATTTTCTTTCCAATTATATTCTTGTTTACAAGTCTAGGAACCAATTACCATGTCTGATTTTTCTCTATTTGTTGTAATTCTTCTTTCATTGCTCTAACCCAATTCTCATCTTTACATGCTTCACTCATAGACTAAGGTTCTATCATTGAAATTAAACATAGATTTACCTCAGCTACTACCACTTTACTTATTGTCTTTACACCTTCACTTTTTTCTGCAATTATCTATTCTTTAGGATGATTTCTCTGTACATACTTAGGAGTCTTAGGAGTAGGTTTTCGAGATTCTTCTTCTTTAATCTATTCTTTTTCTTCCTTCTCATTCTCTTTTGGTATTTGTCCATAGATAGATTCATTTGGTTAAACTTCACTTATCTCAACTGGTTTGTCCATATCTTCATGATTCAACTTTCACATTTGCACTCTCAACAATCTTCCTCAATTTTTTATTGAAGCATCTATAAGCTTTGATATTAGTTGAGTATCCAAGAAAATACCTTCATCACATCTAGCATCAAACTTTCCAAGGTTCTCACGACATATTTTAATGTAACATTTGCTTCCAAACACCTTGAAGTACTTAATAATAAGGAATTTTTCCAGTCCACAACTCATAAGGAGTCTTTGTGCTATTACCTCTAATCTAAACTCTATTAAGAATGTAAGCAATAGTTCGGATTGCTTCTCTTTAGTATACATTAGGTACATTTACCTCTTTCATCATTTTCCTTGCAACCTCTTATACAATCTAGTTCTTCCTCTCAACAGCTCCACTCTGTTGAGGAGTTCTAGGAGCAAAAAAATTTCTATTTCTACCATGCTCTTCACAAAATGTATTAAACTCACTGGAAGTGAATTCTCCACCTCTATCATACCTTAAGCATTTGATTTTTTAGGTTCACTTCATTCTCTATCCCCACCTTTAACACTTTGAATCTATCCAGATATTGAGCTTTCTCCCTAAGAAAAGTAACCGATGTCATTCTTGAATAATCATCAATCAAAAGCATAAAATACCTGTCACCATTAAGACTTCATATTCTTGTGGCACTAAAAAGGTTTGTTTGAACCAACTCCAACATTGTAGTAGATGATAGATCCTTTCCTTTAAAATTGCATCTTGTTTGATTTCCCAACTAACAACTTCTTCAAATGGTATTGGTAGGCTTTGTGATTCTAGGTAGATCCCGAACAACCTCTCTTGAACTAATCCTAATCAAATTATCAAATTTTACATGTCCCATCCTCTGGTGCCATAGCCAAATTTCATTAACTTGAGATACAAGGCACTGACCATCAACACCCTTGAGCTGATAGATGTTTCCACATGTTCTTCTTCCTGCAACAACCACAATTTCATACCCTTTTCTGATCTCACAAGTGTTATCCTAAAACACAAGCTTGAATCCTTTGCTACGCATTGTTCCAATAGTCAAAAGATTATTCCTTAAGCCCTTAGCATAATAGACATTATTAGTACTATGTTTTCCATCAAAAATAATTGATCCTTTCCCAATAATCTTTACACCAGAATCATCTCCAAACATGACTAATCCTCCATCATACTTTTCAAGTGTAGTGAACTTACTTTTGTCTCCTATCATGTGATTAGAGCACCCACTATCAATCACCCAATAGTCTTCACCTTATCTTTCATGAAAGGAAGTAACTAGAGCACCTTCCATCTCTTCCTTCTTGTTCTCTGAACCACTTCCCCTTGCATGTTTTCCAGAGTTAGTAGATACTGATTTATTCTCTAAGGCTAGAAACAAGCATTTATAATCATTACCCTCAAAATTAGATTCATCATCAGAAATTCCAGCATCTTCTTTAACATAATACAATTTATTGAACTTCTTATCCTTTTTTTCTTTATTGTCTGAGTTCTTCTTGTGTACAACTCTATTTGGACATCTTCAAGCATAATTACCACTATCTCCACAATTGAAGCATTGAAATGGTAACACGCATTTGTACTTATCGATAACTTTCTTCAACTTCCTTGTAAAATTCAAGCTTCCAAATCATCTGAACCATCACTATCTGAATCATCTTCTTTCTTTTTTTCTTTAAAGGATGTTTTTTTCTTCTCCTTTTTCTTTCCAAACTTCCTCACCTCAAATGCAGAATAGTTGTTCTTTAGTGGACTTCTTAGGATCATACACTTCCTCAATGACTGAGACCGTATCACTGTAACTCTTCGGTATGATCATTAGAATCTTCTCTATTATACCTTCATCTATTATAGGACTCCCTTGATTCTTAACTTAATTTGCTGCAATATCAACCCTTTAAAAATAGCTTGCAATATCTTTACCTTCTTCCATTTTCAAGTTCTCATATCTACGCTTAGTTGTTAGCTTCCTTGGAAATTTCACTCTATCTTTTCCTTCATAGAGATCTTCTAACTTTTTCCAAACTTCATAAGCCATGTCCAAAGAAATAACTTTTGTTCACTTAGTCTTAGATAAAGCACTATAGATTGCATACCTTGCTTTTCATTTCCCTCATAGGAAGAAATCTCATTTGCAGAAGAAGGACCACTTATCAACTCAACATATTTGGTCTCAACAACTTTCCAAGTCTTGAAATGAAGAGAGATCAAGTAACCTACCATTTGCACTTTCTAGTCACTATAGTTAGATCCATCAAACATAGGGATTTCCAATTTGTGTGTCATCAGATCTACCTCAAGTGATTAAGCTCTTCTCCTAGGAACCAAATCTTTGATACCAATTGTTGAAAGGTGTGAGACAACTAAGAGGGGGGTAAATCAGTTGTCACCAAACTCAATCAAAAATTTCAAACACTTATCAACTTCACATCTACTTTATTTTGTTATTAAGTATGAACATGAAATAAAAATAACAAAAAGCGATATCAACATAATGAACATCAAATTTACGTGGAAAACCAAATAAGGGAAAAATCACAGTGAGGATTAACTCACAATATAAAGTAATTGCACAACTGATTGCAAAGAGGCTCACTACCAAGGCCTTGATCAGAAGATTGCAGAAACCATCTACTCACTGCTTTCAAGAATCTAACACATTAAAGTACTGCTACTTAATTCACTTTCACACACTCTTTCTTCTCACACTTGTGGAATTCTAGATACTTCAATCCATAACATCTCAACTTGTATATATACCATCTTCAACCTTAGAAACTTTCTCCAAGGTTGGCTACACACATTTCATTTTATAAATTCAAATTGGGTCGACAAATCAACATTCTTGCGGTGGAAGAAAATGAGAGCAGACTAAACCAACACTTAACCAAGACCCAAAACAATGTTTTAGATCAATCACATACTTCCTCAATTGATACTTAAATACTTTGTATGATGTGTAGACAACAAGTTAGCTAAACCTAATAAAAACACAAAGGAACTTTGAAGTGCATGCTTCCTCAATAAGAAGATAACATACTGACCACTTATAAAACTTCACCATACACTAGAACATATCTTGGATACCATCAGATTCATCTGCATTAGCTACAACAAAATTCATACCTAGAACACTCTCCATCAATCCATCTAGACTACATAGACACACACAAGAACTCTGGAACTCATGTTCTAAAGCACCAAACCATGAACACCTTTACCAGAACATATACAACATCATTACAATATTTCTATTAGATCCACAAGACCAAAAACAAAATAGTAGAGGATTGCACAGTAGAAACATTTCTCCCAATCCATAGACAAACAACTTTTCCAATCCAGTTCACACATAGGTGAACACAATTTTCACTCTTCATCAAACTAGAAGCTACAATCTAGGATATATCACCCAATGATGCCAATAAAAAATACTTCAGATCCACACAAACATAGGATCAACATAAAAGAAATATAGAGCACAAAATGGAGCACATTTTGAACACATGATCAACTCTCACTTCACTATTTCTCAAAAGAACTTGATAACTTATCGTATCAGCACACCTGCAACACCTTAAGGATAGCTCCATGTACTCATAGAATCTCTACAAAATATCAGCTATACATGCACAACTTTCAATCACTTGATTCCTTTTTCTACAACAACATATACTATGTTGACATCAATGACAACATTAATGACATCACCATACTTATTCATACTTGCAACAAAAAGGATGGACTATCCATGGTTGTGCTTTTGTGCATAAAATTTTTGGAAAAAGGATAGACTAACTATGGTTCCACTATTGTCCATAAAAAAACTTACAAGTGAAAACCCATTGTCCACTATGTCAACAAAATATATACTTATGGGATTGTGAAAATCCATTGTTCACTAGGTGAGGAAAAATGATAAAAATAATCAAGATGCTATACCAATGCTACACTAACTTCAACCTCTATGGTAAAAGTGAAGCAATAAATGTGAAAATGTTAATTCCAAAGTGGAATAATGTCAATGTATGCCCCCACTTTAAAGGAATTTCTAAATACCATACTATGAGAAATTATTTTAAATTACAAATGATATAGACCAATTGATAAAAGGATAATGAGAGCTTATTTGGAAATATTCGTACCAAACATATGTTTTTAAATAAAGTTGTGTCATGAAAAAGGAGGTTTCCCCACATGTAATCCAAAAATAACACATAAGGGATCCACATCTTCGGGGTCAATGCATGTCTTTTCTATAGTGACATAATAGAGCTTGGAATCATCACCATTCCCCAAATACTTGTAGAAAAATGAACACAAAAGAAGAATAACAAATAAAGAGTGAAAGAAAAGAAAAATATTTTGGGTCAATATGGAAGAGACTTGGATGTATTGACACTTTGAATCATCCCCAAAAGGAAAACACAAGGAAATGAAAAAGATAATATTTATGAAAGATAGAAGAATCTAGATACAAATAGAATAATGTCACAATGGATTTTCTTCCTTTGTATCCTTGCACCAAAGAAGTAACAAGGGTCATCCAAAGAAAGATCACAAATATAAAGACACGCTAAGCAGAAAAATACAGGGGATCATATTACACACATGCAATCACAAAGAACATAGAAATAACAAAGCTAGTATGACACATGCGAGCCAACCTAAAGCAAGTCATCCACATTCTAATATTGTGAACTTCATGTACATAAGGTAGATAACTAGCCAAAGGAGGAACACCAAGTGTCATAATAAGACAAGGCTACAAAACCTCCCTTCCCCCCAAAATGTAGGACAACAATGAATTGAGAAAAGTGGTGAGAAGGTGCTCTTTGTAATATAGAAAATATGATTTCTATAAATTGCAATACATGTAATAGTGAGTATGCTATGATTCTACAACTATCACATGGCAAGAAGCAAAGTGTGTGTATTCTATCCAATTATATCAATACTATCACTTTCATCTAAAACCTTTTTTAAAGCATGAAACTCATCAGTAAGATGCCCAAGAGTTCTATGATATGCACAATAAGACATGTTTGTACATTTTCCTTTTTTTTTTTTTCTCAAATAGGTGGTAATGTTAAAATTTCTTCATAGAAAACCTTATGCATTTTTCATTTACTTTTAGTTATTGTATGTAAAAAGGGTAGCTTCTTGATTTTAAAGGGCTTGGATTTCTTACTTGATTGGGTAATTGGTTGATGTGGATGGGGAGGGTGTTTCTATCCTAATCCCTGGTATCTTTTGATGGTTGTTGTTCTAATAATTGATAGATTTGATACTCATTTGTTATGTCACATCCTTGTCTATTTAAGATTCTAAATCATTGACTATAGGTCTCTTCTAAGTTGATGTGTGTATCAGTAACTCGATGGGAATAAGATAAAATAGAATCAATGTTGTCAACCTTTCCAATTCATGGATTATTCTTGCTTTGTGATTCAACTTCGAGATGCAAAAGGTTGAATATATCAAGTGGTGGGATGATAGAAGGTGTTAGTTTTTCCATGGAGGGATACAAGGATGCATTGTTTTCAAAGTTACGCAAGGAATCTTGTGTGAATTCTTACATTTTATCTTCATTGTGGCCTAAGATGTCTATCTCACAAGGAAATTCAATATGAGGTGAAGGTTCATTAATGTTTTCAATTGTATTATGATCTTCACCAAATAAAAAACTCCAAACATCAACCAAAGATATTAAATACATCCATATATTACCAAGATACATGTCTATGATGATACTTTGCTTTGAATATGAAATTTATGGATATTTAATGCAACTTTCATATATGAAATATAATAATTTATTTATTTTAAATCCAAGGACCTAGAAATGGTGGTTTTGAAATGCCAAATTTTATTTTAAACAATGCACTTTTTCTCACTAATTAAACTAGATTCAAAAAATAACATAAAAATGTAATTTCTAAAACTGAAACTGAGATCTACCGATACAACAAAGGAAAGAAGACATAAACTGATAAATGTGTATAAATTTAAAAAATTACCTCATCAAGGACACGTTCAACCTAGGGAAAATGTGTACTTGGATAGGCGTTTGAGAAATTAACTTCTAAGTGCTTAGTTTGATATTTAAGCTCTCTATTCCTAGTTACAAATAAATTCTTTAATAACAAATTTTTAGAAACTGATACGAAATGAAAATATAGTTTTGTGACAATGTATGAACAAAATGATAACTTTTTAATACAAATTTTTGGTGTAATTTTGGTGTAAATGGCTAAAACACACTTTTATGCAATCTACTATGTAAAAATTATGCATTTTTTAAAATTTTTATGAATTTTAATGATGTAAGCATGTAAATTGTAACCCTAAAAGCAATGCAAAAATAGATAATGTAAAACCTAAATCTAGGGTTTTAATGACCTCTAAATCAGAAAAGATGTACAATGTCAGGTTCACCAAAATGAAATGATTTGGAAAGGGAGAAAGATCCCACAAATAGGAGTGTGCTAGGTCCTTCATACAAAGAACTAAGACACTAAGGATTTCCATATTCCCACAATTTCATTAAACCTAAGAGATTGCAAGGTGCAAAGATTGAGTATCAATCCTAAGGTGAGACAATCAAACCTAAATATTTAGGTTTCTTTAGGATAATAGGATTTGGAACTAAATTGAAATGATTTGATGCAACTAAAAATAATGAAAAATATGACCTATGTGATCTAATGCAAGATCTTGAAGCTAAAAAATTCAAATTGGTAATTTGCAGGAAGATCTAAGAATGGTCTAGACACACGTACCTAGAATTAAAATTATGTTGTAAGTACTACTGAAGGATAGTTTCACCCTAGGATTAATGTGTCCTAGGAAGGGTTTCTAGAATTTTTTTTGACAATCCTGTGATGTTGGATCTTGGCTTCAATTTGATACATGTACCACTGTCGAAAAGTTAGAAATAAAATTTGCAATCAAGTTTTTGTGGCTTGACAACAATAGTGAAAACTTATGAAATCTTACAAATTTTATCTTTGAGACCCTCTCAATCCTTCTTTCACTTGTAAATATACACATATATAAAGAGAAGAATTCGTTTTCTTTTGAATGAGGTTTTTCCCTAGTCAAAACCATTGTTTGGTAATTAAACCTTGATAGAAAGATAATGGAAATTAATAAATGGAAGGAATGATGAATGAACACTTGCTTGTTACAACTCACCAAACCTTTAATGGCTTTTGTTAGAGGACTGAAGTCAAACACATCATTCTAAGAAATCAGATCTTTCTTTACTTTATTTGTTGGAAACTTGAATGGTGAGATGCTTTTAGGATCAACAATTCATATTACCCTTCACAAGATTCTTGAACACACATAATCTTGAACATGATGATAGGATCTTGAGTGCTACAAAAAATGACCTAAAAACCTACTCTTGACAATAATATTTTCTCTTTAATTGATCTTTTGATGTCATTCAAATTTTGAATGATAAAAATACTATGTATTTATAGGTGTTTATCTAATTTCCCAAAAAATAGATTCCAAAATCCAAAAATTCTATGTGAAATTTGAATCTTTAAAAAACCACCATAAAAATATTAAAATTTGTGACCTAGGACTTAAGGAGGACCCATTTGGACTTGAGAAAATCGTTCTTGGACCAAAAATATAGGACACATTCATTTAAGGGTGATTAAAATATTAATTGCATTAATTAAGTATAGGTTTCCGTTTATGAAAAAATGAGCAAAATAGGGCTTTGAAATGCATAATTTGGAAAATTAGGAGCTTAACTAAGTCTAATTAATTAAGGAACCCAAACATAGTGTGAAATTGTATGTATAAAATTTCCTACACTACACAAAATAAACATATTATTATAGTTATGATGGTGTGTGTGTGTAAAAAATGATTTTTTTAGGTTCTTGGGGTATAAAAAATGTGTACCTGGAAACCTTTTTCATGTAAAAACCTTAAACCTTGTAACCTAATCCACCTTCAATGACATCAAGTCACATTATGTATATAGGAACTTAGGAATTTTGTATGGTATCCTTGTCCTGATATAGTCAACTTACTTAAGAGGATGGTCTATAAAATATCTAATTTTTACCTAAATGTTTTACTAGTTTCAAGCAGAGGAATCCATATTGTTGGGAGTAATAATTGATAACATTATTTTGACATCAAAAACCTTTGTCCTAACCAAATAATAAGGTGCATTAATATATATATTATATATAAGAACTATTATTATAATATTTAGCAAACCATTGTTGATCTTAATGAATCACACTATAAATTGGAAGGAATTTTTTCTTCTTTCACACAAGAGACAACCTACATTAATGAAGCGAGGGGAATTGGTTTGAAAGGGAAACACAATTAATGGGTATGCCATTCTATTCCCAAGGCCATCCAAAGTTTCTAGGTCATGTGGAAAATAACATTCTTGTGCTAATATAAAATTCTAGATAGAGAAAAGAGTGGATTTGTAGCCGGTCATGGTTATTTGTAGGTTAAATTTAGGGTTTAGAGTGTAAATTTAGTGATAAATTTCCAAGGAGAACTCATCCCTACTATGTTTGGATTTTTAATTTGATGGTTTTCCAAATGGGCTATTAAATTCTACATAAATAAACATATAGCTAATAATTTATGTTTCATTGAATCTCTAAAATTGTGTAGTTAGATTTTAGCTTTGGATTAGTAAGTTAAAAATTAAGTGAGGCTATGTAAATTACGCTAATTAAGTGTTTATTCATAAACCTATACTTTGGAAAATAAGGAAACCAGTGACCACATTTTCTAACTAGTTTTAACATGGTAGAAAAATCTATTCTAGTTGTAAATTTATTTAAATAATATTAAACCTTATTAATGCATAATAGCAACCATTCATACAAAATTGGACTAGATTTAATAAATAATATTGACTTAGAAAATTACCTAGATTAACTATCACATGCCAATATTAGTTTTGCAATCATATTCAAAACAATCAATTAATTTTTGTATATTATATATTACAATCAATATTTTACTCCCTTGTTGATGAAAACCTTGGATGAGAGAAATGGGAGAACCATAGCCTAATTTATCTTAGAAAAGAATCATTTACTCTTTAAATCCATTATAGATAAAATTAAACAACTAATGGGGATTTAACAATTAGGTCACTTTGGGGTCACTTACCTTCTACCACAATAATAATATGTAGAGTATTACATAGAAAGACAACTTCTTAGAGGATACAGCTTGGATCTTTAACAAACTTCATAATTTTAGTCAAAAGGTGCACAAGATAATGATGGGCTGATAACCATCAAACTAAGCTTGTTTCTAACTTACTCTTTCATTTAGAAAAAATAAAGTATTTAAATAGCTTCTAATGAGTACCTTTAAAATTATTAACCAACATTAATAACAAACCTTATATTTTTGGGTGACTACCATGAAATAGGTTTATCGATGTGTACTTATACCATTAGTTTCATATAATCACATAATTAATAAACATATTACTATTCTATTTAATGTTATTTTCTATCTTGATGAGTTTATAACTATTATGATTATATGAGCTTGAACCTTGTTATTTCTTCAATGGGGAGGCTATATCATCCTATTTAACTATCCATTTAGTAATGAATCTGGCATTATAATGTATCTTTCTTATATCTATAAAGTGATAAAAATAAAACTTTGCTATGTGTATTATCAAGTGGAATCATCTTGCCCACAAAACCATTTTCACTACAAAAAATAAATAAATTAAATTTGATAAATGTTAGTACATCTATTAGGTTGTGGATAAATTGGACCTTTTTGATTTGATATCCTATAAACTCCCTAGATTTATTGAGAATATATTTATAGTTAAGGATCCCTGGAGCAAATATGAACATAGTTGCCTCAATTAACTAACTAATTAACTTAGAGTTCTCATTAGGTTATGTCATATGAAATTAGAATACAAACAAAATTCAATTAGAGAAGAACCAAGAGAAAACATCCAAGATACTTGATTAGTACTAGGTAGTCACTGAATCATGCCAATGATTGATTCCTTGGATCTTGCTAGGGATTATCAAACATTCACCTAGTTGAAGGATGTGAAGCATTACCAAGGGCTACCTTAGTTATGATATGAGAATAGTTGCATGGATATTTACCCTACCATGTGGGTAATGGTGAGTGGTACTAATCTTTATATTGAGAGGATATGTTGGTAGTTACCTATAGCATAAGGGTGATTGATGCCAAGTGATACCTAGGTTGTGAAGAAGATAACTAACAATATCACTGAGGTCACAAGGTGGTAAATGTCAAAAGATACTTCTTCCTATGTGAATAGACTTATCGTGAGTGGCCTAAAGGTGATTGAATTTGAAATCCACATAACTATGTAGTTTCACTAGATGGGAATTTTTTGATGATCCCCTATGACCCTTGGGATAGAGGGTTGAAGCCTATTGTGGTAAGGGATACACTAAATCTTCCTCCCACCTATTTGATGGTGTACTTGACCCTACCGTATTTACAATGAATGTTCACTTTAATATGGGATATGTCAAATTTCTTTCTGATTGGGCTTGATTAAAACCACTCATCACTTTTGTTTATGACATTGGTCTTTTATAAGGTTGTTCCTAGGTACACTTGGTTGTGGTGAATGCATTAATGATTTGCTTGGTTGGGTTTGTTACAACTATGAGGATTTTAAAAGGAAATATGAGAAAGTAGGATTTTTATCCTACAAAGCAAGTTTATATTCACCTTCAAGTACTTGAATTTATGATCTTCTAAGTTTTTTTATTTGGTTAAATGATATCATAATCATATGAACTCATTTTTCATGTTGATAAAATTATGGTTATTACATAAATACATGTTCATGTTGTCTTATAAAAAAATTGCACTCATGGCTAGGATCTTACACTACCTTTGAGGGTAGCCAACTAGGACGAACTTTCAATCATCCTCACCATTGGAAAATGACCCCAAATATAAATTTATCATGGTCATAATTAGTGATTTTTACTACATCAATTTGAAGTAAGCAACACCATTACTTAGCCTTATTTTTGTTATTTTCTAGTTGGTATACAATAGTCACTATTCTTGCAATGATGCATTTTTGTACATTGGATCTTTCCTACCATTACTATAATAAGTTCTACCATAATACATAAAAATTAATTCTTGAGAAAGTAATGTAAGATTATAATCATTCTTAGCATTATTAAAAGGAGATCCTTCTCTATCATACATTATGTTTAATTTAATATTTCATGAAAATGTGATATAAAATAGTTAAATTTGAAATTTTGTAGATTACTAAATTTATTTGAAAAATAATTACTTACTAGAAGTGATAATTAGTCTATTTATAAAAATGCTTGACTAAGAAAAAACTTACAAGACATTAAATATTATTGAGTTGAAAATCTGCTACCATAAAGCATGAAACCAAGTTCTAGTTTTAAATATTCATTCTGAATTTTAAAAAATAATTCAATTTACAATAGAAACATTAATGTACTTTATCTACAGTCAAATCTAGCTTCATAGCACCAACTTCCTCCCAAACGAAAGAGAAAATAAATATAATACATTAAAAAATAGGATTAATTGAAAATCAAAATAGTTCTACTCCCCTTCAAAAAATATAACATTCCATATCACAATTTAAACATAAATATAAAGAGCATTCATCTGACTTCCTTCTGACGTGTGACTTAAACAGACAGCCATGATGTCTATCTGCAAGGAATATGCAACTTGAAATTTTAACCAGAGGAACGTTCTTTTAGTCAAGAATCGAATAACGTACATAGGTCTTCTAAAGGAAAAGTAAGAAGGAAATTCTACACCAATTGAAATGTGACATGTTGAAGGCGACGATGTGATCTATTTCACACATCGCATTTAAGATAAGAAGAATCATCTTTTATGGACAAGAGTTGCGAAGATTTTAGAAATACATTGACAATTTGAGCATTTTAAGCCATATATGAGTAATTAATCCTTTACTTTTACGGTTGCTTGGTCAAATATCCTTTCGTTTCTTTAGATGCTCGTCCTTTCTTTTCTTGTGCTCACAAGGTCCAAAGTAAAATATTAAAAAAAAAATCCTAAATAAATAACTAGGAGTGTCATGCACAGGCATGCAACAATCAGTCGATAGGGGTCGACCACAAATGACTATTCAATGGGAAGCAATAAACAAACCTTTTTTTAGAATGCAATGTGAAATATAAATAATCAGTAATATTCGCAATTGTTTGATTGAGTCGAGAAAGGGAAAGCATGTTAATAAGCCAATATGAAATAACTAGAGTTTAGTTCATAGTAGGAGGTGAACCTTATGATTTTGGACTTTCCCTAGGATAAAATAGGTGGAGTAGATCATAATGAAGAGAGATGTTGGAAAATCAATTTATATATTATTATGGATAATTAGATGGATAGATGAAGCATATCGATACATACATATTAAAGTTAAAGCCAATCTATGTGTGCATTGAAAGATATCAATTTGGATCACCTAGATTGAACATATTATAAGTCACTTAATTTTGGCATAGAGATTATTTTATATGTCTTGATTTAATTTGAGCATTGTAAAGCATTTAAAACCTCATGTTATAGTCAACTTGTCCATTATTATCTCACACGCAATGCATGCAAGATTAAGAACAATTTGCATAAAATGAAAAATTGATCCTTGCATTTCCACATAAAAAATTATTTGTTGAAAATTGATTATGAAAATTTAAAATAAAACCATAGGTCATGTTGAACGAATCTTATTATTTGAAATGTATCCATTAATTTTAATTTTAGGTAATTAATCATCAATAACCTTTTTTTTATTAATATGTAATATTTCATAATTTTAGTTACAATAGTTATTTAAAATTGATTTTAATTAATAATCTTAGGAATCATAAGTAAATGATGAGAATCCATAGTAAATTAATTCTCAACAAATATGAATTTTTAATAAATTTATTCTTAAAAAATTACAATTGAAAAATTAAATAAAATTTAAATTTTTAAATAATTAATGTTTTTAATAATAATAATTTCTCTCCAAAATTTAAGGTATGATATAATTTTATCTCTATTTTAGTTTTATATTTATTAGACCTAGATGCACATCTATATTTGACCTTTTTGTCTAGGTTAATCAATCAATTGATTGATTATTATTTAATTATCTTAAGATACATATGCATACAAATACATGGCAGACTTGAAGTTGTCGATTAAATAATATTTATGAAAAGTATGGAGCATTCTCCTTTTTTAAGGAGTTATTATTCATGCCTTTAATTGCTAATATTCAATAAAAAATTATTCTTTAAAAATTTTAGTCCATAACTTTAGATATAACATATTTTTGCAATGCTTATGTGGTACTAGATTATTTATTACTTTGATGATATTTATTTTGATTATTTTTTATTTGAATATTAGTTATGATGGTCATCACTAATGAATTTTTCAAAAAAGAAAGATCTTTAATATTCAATACTTTTTATTAGTATATAGTACATAATTCTAGAAATAAAAGCATTATTATGCATGTGATTTGTGGGTTAATAGTAGTAAAATAAAATGAACACAAGTAGAAAGGATTCGAAAGTAGTCAATTACAAGGAAATTAAAAATAAAAATATCAATTTATTATGAATTGGTTCTAGTAAAAACATGCTCCTTAATTGGTGTAGGAATTATGGTTTGATTCTTCAGATATTAAAGATTTAAACAAATGGAAGCAAATAGATGTCCTATCACCAAAGAATTTTTGAACAAAACTAAAGGACTTAGATAAAACAAAATAATAGATGGATGACCAAATAGAATAACAACTTGAATTGTTGTCCAAATAAAAACAAATATATAAATGCATTTTATTGAGGAAGTATTGATAAATTTTATACCATTTGATTAGCACAAAAGGGATTATATAGGGGAAAATATCACTTAGAGAGTAAAAATGTTCATAGTCCAATCGAAGACTCACTTAGACCATCTTTGATCCAAAAAAAGTAAATAGATCTCACCAAAAGAATAATGTGATGACATGATACACATATTTTGCATTGTTAGAATAATTGAATTAAAAAACATGTATTTATGTATCTGTGTATACAAGGATTTGTGTACACATGTATCTATGTAACAAAAAATATATGGTGTTAAAAGAAAAATCACAAAACCCATGCTCATTATCCTCCCTACCATATTGGCACCATGGAACCTTGTGGACTCTAGCCAAACCCCCGAGCAAGAAAAGTATGAAACACCCATGGGAAATTCAATGGAGTTCCATCATACATCACACAATAACAAAGTTGGGGAAAATATGGTGTTTTCATATATGATCTCTCATATTGTAGTGTTTGCTTTGCTGTGGTAACTTAAAAAAAATAGGTATCCTGATTTTCAAATGCTTTTGCATGCTTTAGCCTAGTTCCTACAAATAGAAGACAGGGGTATGTTAGTAGATGAGGAAAAAAAAAGGAAGCATAAAAAGTGAGTAAGTATATGTGTAAAATCAATATAGACAATATGAAACTAAAAATAATTAATAATATTTACAATTGGTTCACCAAATATATTTATTGATAATGGAAATTTTTTGTACTTACATTTATTTTTTATGGTGTTTAACAAGGGCGAGCAACATTGGATCGAGTTGTTGGGCCATGAAAGAATTTGAAATAGACAATTTACAATAAACTAATTTTCTTGAATGTCTATTGTATCTATGCAACATTATAAAGTAAATAATATAGATATACAATAAAAGAGGTTAGCATTATCTGTTGTAAATAGAAAGAGATAAAATGGAACATTTTGAATACATGGCATCCTGGTAAAGAATTGTGTATAAGTAATCTATTGGAGAAGTTGAAAAGAGAGTTGTGAAAACAATGAGAAATGCAATGGATAGAATAGAGTATGTTTTTGGTAGACAAGTTCCTGTGATAATTTGTGCTCCCATGTATATAAGCAACAACAAATATATGATGATGGAAGCCAAAAGCACTAAACCCACACTCATTCTCCTCCCTAAAATATTGGCATCATGAAGCCTCACGGGCTCTAGCCAAACCATCAAGCAAGAAAGGTAGGTAAGGTCCATAGAAAATCTCATGGACTCTTATCATATATCACACAATAACAAAGTTGGGGAAAAACGGGTGTTCTCAAACAAGATCTTTAATATTGTAGTCTTTTTTTGCTGTGACATCCCAATAAAGAATTGGCATCATGGGATTCGAAGATGGCTGGACAAACATGGATAGATGGAATATATAGAAAAGTGTATGATAACTAAAAATGTGCATCTAACTTCACAAACATATATATCGGTATATGTTTTGTTTTGCAAGTGCTTATATTTGTATTGCATGGCTAAGATGTATATGCAAAAATGTGTTTGTGAAACATGGACACATAGAACAACCAATAACTAGAAAGGAAAAAAATGTAGTCATGTACAAAATGAAAACCACCGAACCATGACATTATAAATGGTTTAGTTCAATGGAGCAACCTACACCACTATCATGTGCTTTTGGGGATAAACAATGTGATGAAATGAACAAATTGTTTTTCCTCTTAGAAGCACATGACAACTGTATCTGGTTGCCCTCCAC
This sequence comes from Sequoia sempervirens, assembly GCA_007258455.2. NCBI lineage: Eukaryota > Viridiplantae > Streptophyta > Pinopsida > Cupressales > Cupressaceae > Sequoia > Sequoia sempervirens. The sequence goes on from VDFB02000017.1 coordinate 80,123,751, forward strand.
AATCACATAAACCACAATCTACAATGGTTGTAAAAGGGGAAATCTTAAATGGAATTTATTTTGTGGGAAAAAAATCATACATTTGACTTCAAAAAATATATTCTACTCTAAGCATTGCATTTTTGCATGTGTGTACAATTATCTTTTCAGCTTATCTAAAAGATTATTTACATACGGTTGTTTATCAAAATGGAAATTTTCCATAAAGTTATAACAACATTTATATTATGCGAGTCTAATTGTATTTATATTAAAAATATAATTGTAATATAAGGAAGCATATAGTAAAAATGTTCATTGAATTGACAAGCCAACTATTGCATAGACTGCCAGTTGTTACATAATGAACAGTTTGCTTTGTGGAACTAGAAAAAATAATATCATAAAACATATTCATATAAAACAAGCAATATATGTAAAAATTGTCTTGTCAATTCAAAATTCAAGCTACATTATTTGGCACTAAATATTCTAGACAAAATAGAGAAATCATATAAGAACTATTAGAAAAATACTTACAAATTACAGGTAAATGACAGATGATCGAAAACCCACATTAAAAATATTGATACAAGACAAGCAGTCTATGTAAGAGTTTGGTTGTTGATTCAAAATTTTAGCTACGTTCTTTGGCAATAAACCCACATTAAATAGAACTCATAAAGCCAATGGGTAGCAATAACCTGTGCAAAATGGGTATAACGCCACAATGGCTCTTTTGACAATGCAACTTAATCAATATATTTTCTTGCACATTTTGGAGTATACTTTCCCACATTGCAACATTGAATATTGCATTTACTTCCTCCCATGCCATCATACAACAATGCCAAGATGCATTAACCCTCATGCGAGAAAACACTTACCATTCTTCTTCCACATATCAAGGCAACCAACTACACCACAACCAACCCACATAATTAGCAAACTCCATGTCATCATAAACAACCTTTGGAAACTAATTGCAGGTCATTGACAACTAATAATTTTTGGTGCTAAGAAATTATATTCACGGCTGGGCTGTTGAAAATCCTAGCAGAAATTTCAAATATATAGCCAATAGGTAAATGCCAACTATTACATAGAATGCTTGTCTTGTATCAATATGTTTCATGATATTCTCTTTTTCTCATCTATTTGAAGCTCACTATAACAAGTTGATCATTGTTGTATTTTAGCTCTTGTATTCTTCATATCTTAACCCAGGTAAATGTTTTTGTGCATTTAATTAAGGATTGTGGCCTCATGTTTTCTTTTCTTCACATGACACTTTAGGAGTTTGTTATTCTATTATCCTTGTGAGAAAAATTGTTTTTAACTTTCAAAATTCTAAAATTTTGTAGATTTGTAGTTTAGTTTGCTTTCAATTTTTTTTGGTCTATGTATGTTTTTTGGCCTCTGGTTATTGTTCCTTCTTATCTCTATGCATCTTTGGTGCTATACACATTTTGTACATCAGAAGCTCTATATAAAAAAATGTTCATAGTCATAGTTTACACCTTTTATTCTCCATATGTTCATGTTCTATTCAAATGGGTTTTCAAGATCATCTGTCATTTGAGAAATTGTAAAAGAGTTGTTAGAAAAACACTTAAGAATCATAGGTAAATGACAGATGATAAAAAACTCACATTAAATAGAACTTTAAGAGAGGTAGAGAAACATACACAGACCAAAAAAATTGAAAGCACGCCAAAGGTTTCCATTCATCCATCATTTACGTGTGATTCCTAAGTGTTATTCTAATACCTCTTATAACTGTTACATAGGTTACTTGTCTTGTACCAATATGTTTCATGATATTATCTTTTTCTCATCTGTTTGAAGCTCCTTATAACAATATTTTAATTGTCATGGTTATTTTGTTTGGATGGAACATGTTATATGTCTTACATCAATATGTTTCATGATATTATTTTTTTCTCATCTATTTGAAGTTCCCGATAACAAAATTTTCTTCATGATATATTTTTTTTAGTTCCACATAGAAAATTGTTCATTATCATAGTTTTCCTCTTATATACTCCATAATATAAAGTTCTATTTAATTTGGTTTCAAAACAAAACCAATTTCGTGGATGGAATACCCAGATATTGTTAAAAGAAAGACATCAAATAAATATCAAAGGCTTTTCTTCAAAGCACATAATGCATACAAATAACTTTATAAACATACCTAATTTTGAAATTTACTACACACTATCTAGCCATGCAGGAAGAAAAGGGTTGAATGTATAACTTAGTAAAATATAAATTTATAAAAAAAACCTTGTTTATGCTTACAACTATGGTAATCTTTTAGGTACCAATTGTCCCAAAGATGGGATGCATATCTCCTTTTACATCTATGCTTGCATTGAGCCCAACATGATATTACTGCAAAGCAACATTTCATTTGAATCTATCAAAATATATGTCTCTAGTTATAGGTGTATGGAATGGAAAAAAGACATTGTAAAACAACTTACAACAAGAGGCCAAACGTTGTAAATTGTAGAGCACAACACTTGTAAAACCCTCCAATCTACTATCTAATGGAGGTGGATGGTAGGTTTTACCATTCTACTAGCAAAAACACATAAGAATATGTGCAACCAAAGCATGAAGGACAAATGAAAAAAATCAGGGCATATAGGGACATAAAATGGAAAACATAACATAGTTGCAAAATTATAAACTTATTATTCAAATGCAACACAATTTTTTTGAAAATGTTTCTAGAGTATGTGCATATATAGTTTAATATACTGGAATGTTCAAAACATGTTACTAACTTATAGAAATTTTGACCTCTACTTATTGTTGGTTGGTATCTTTGTGCATCTTTGACACTTAATGTTGTTTATATGTGCATATGTATTAATTTGTAACAACTACAACTATATGTTTAGAACACTATATGTTAAAATCACTTGAAGGAGAATTGTATGCAATGTGAACCCTATGTGAAAATGATGAAGACTCATGGGCTTAAGTAAAATCCCCAAGCAAGAAATGTAGAAAAGAGTGATGGTATATTTTATACAAATACATTTAGAACAACATAATGGAAATGTTGTGATAATTTTAGGGGAAACTGGTATCCTGGTAAAGAAATCTATAAAAATAATCAATCAGATAAGCTGAAAGGATAGCTCTACACACATGGAGAAATCCAATCAGTATAGTAGACTATGTTTCTGGAAGCCAAGTGTATGGAAGGATTTGTGTACATATCTATCTATCTAGCAAAAATATTTGATGTAAAAGGAGAAATCACAAAACCCATGCTCATTGTCCTCCCTACCATATTGGCATCATGAAGCCTTTTGGGCTCTAACCAATCCCCCAAGTAAGAAAAGTATGAAATGTCCATGAGTAATTTCATGGAGTCTCATCGTACGGATTATCGTAGTTCACCTCTTCTATTCTCCATATTCTAAACTTCTATTCAATCTGGGTTTTCAATCATCTGTCATTTTCCTATGATTCTTAAGTGTTTTTCTAATAGCTCTTTACAATTTCCTAGTTTGTCTATAATATTTAGTACCAAATAATGTAGCTCGAATTAAGTGCAGCATTGCAGTTCTCCATTTTCTTTTCATCATTCTCAACTTTAGACATGGAAGATGATTTTTCATTGTTTACTGGATTTTATATTCTTAGCAATAAAATATGTTTTAAATTCACCATGCAAATATGCACACAACAATGTTAATCTACAAAACTACCTTTCAAATATTTGACTGGTTTTTTTTGTGTATATGACATCCAAACACATGTAGTATTCTAAATATATAGTTGCAACTACTAGAAATTGATGCATATGCAGAATATATGCATATACATACATACATACATACATACATACATACATACATACATATATATATATATGTGTGTGTGTGTGTGTGTTTACGTATGTATGTATGTATGTATATATATCTACACACACACACACAAGGATAACTATAGACATATATATGTCCATCAATGTGCATATAAATCTATATGTATGGATGCCTATGAGAACAGTAACATTTTTTGAACATTACAGTTGCATGTTTCCTATATCTGATAATTATGAGAATATAGTATTCAATGCATTTAATTATTCCAAATCTATGTAGCTATCTTCAAATTTTCATTTTATGTGCCTATATACCCTAAGATTTTTCTTGCTACTAAATTGAGTGTCTTTATGGTGCACAAGGGCCCCAAGTTCATCATATTTTGCAGATATGGTCTAGAAAGGTCTTTTAATAGATTTTGGTGTGTGAAGTATTTTTTCAAGAAAAATAAGATCATTGTAGACCATTTGTAATTTTGAAGTAACCTAGGGGGTCAATTTGAGTTCATATTATCAAATTTTGCAATATTGTAAAAATTGTCATATATAAAAGTTGCAAAATGCAAAATTGGAGAAGTTCAATAGTTAGAATTTCAAAAGTTGGTTTATGTTTGTTGAGTCATTTATTTTTTTGTGTGTTATAGTTTAAAAGACCTCTTTCAAGTCGAGGAAGGGATGGGATATTCTAATGAAGTTGAATCAATCAAATGAAAATTGTTTCCTTTGCAATTTTCATTGGTAATTTGTTGTAGCAGTCTTTTGTACAACCCCATATAGCTTGATTTTGATTCAAAAGGAATTGAGTTAGATGCATATCTGAGTTAAATTTGATCTGGGCTTGGTTTGGTTTATTTTTGTGGAGTTTGGTTCATTTTATAAGCAAACTTTTGAGAATGGGTATGTATATCTTGTTTTGAGGGTTTGTAAGTGATTAAAATGAAGTAAACACCCATTCAACGATTAGATTTCTCTATAACTTAGTGGAATGAGTTATTTAGGGTATTTTTAGGTGTCTATGGAGATTTTTTGAGCAGAGGAGGTCATTTAAATGATTTTTCATGCTGCCCTAGTTGTGTTTTCTTGATTTTTGGCTTGAAATGAGTGGTTCCAAGTTGAAATTGGCATAAAATACCTTGGTAAAGGTTGGGTAAGGTTTTTTTTTTAAATGTGCAGGCTACATGGCATGTGTTTTAAGCATTGGTAAGGTATTATGAGGATGTGAGTATTCATTTTCAATAAACCCCTTTCAAACTAGTCTAAGAGGAGGGTTTGGTGATTAGGTGTCTTGGAAGTTGTTTCTTTTGATAAAAGTTGTAAATTTTGAGTTTTTATAGCCATTTTATGATATTGCAATAGATATTTAAGGTTGGAAGGAGGTTTGAGTTGATCGTGCTTTATAAAAGTGGCCTAATTGGCCTAGGACGGTAGAGTAGCAACTCTGTTTTGGAGGTTTTGGTCGAAGGAGACCTAATGATATTTTGAGATATGTTTTTGAAGGCCTTATAGGGTGTCTAAAAAGGTGAATAGTTTGTGTGTTGGAAGAGAATTTTGTAGGATAATTTCAAGAAAGTAGGTCTATAGACCTACAAAGGAAAGTAAGAGGTTGTATCAAGAATAACCTTAGTTAGGGTTTTGGTGAGTGAAGGATTGTTGAAAATAGTTGGAATTATGTTGGTTTGAAGTTTTCCTCTCTACTCTATGTCAAATGGAATCAAAGCATAGGTACATTAGATCATTTGAGGGTGAAAAGTGGGAAGTTAAAAAGACAAAATTCCTTCTAAAGGGTGAGCAAGAAAAACATTCAAGTGGAAGAACCCAAGATGCTGATTGGGATCTTGATTACAGAAGGATGATAAAGATGCTTAAGGTTGTGAAGGGATATGCTTATGATGTGAAGGTATATGTGCCAATGGATAATGGAAAACTAAATGCTGAAGAGGTATTAGACTGGATAGATCAACTAGATAACTTCTTTGAATTTAAGGAGGTTGTTGTATATTAGAAAGTGAAGTTTGCAAAGGCCAAGTTGAAAGGTCCTAAATTGACATGGTGGAATCCCATCCAAGAGGAGAGAGTGAAGAAGGGAAAGACAAATATTATTTCATGGGATAGAATGGTAGCAAAGGTGAAAGCAATTTTTTTTCCAAGTGATCATTCAATTTAGACATTCAAGAAGTTGCAGAGTTTAAAACAAAAGGAAAAGGATGTTATGACATATACTGAGGAGTTTCAAAAGTTGAGTAGAAGGTTTGGTCATATTGAGGATTAGAATGAAAATATTGCAAGGCATATGTGTGGATTGAGGTATCAAATCCAAGATGAATTGAGTTTGGCTACTCCAAGAACAATTGCAGAATGATTTCAATTGGCTGGTAAGGCAGAGGAGAAACTGAAAAAGAAGAAAAGAAAGGCAAGGAAGAGGCAGAGGAAACACCAATAGAGGAAGAGGATCAAGAAAGACTTTTTAAGATCAAGAAGATACAAGAAAAAACAAGGAACAAGTTTCTAACCAAAGAGGTGGATTTAGAGGTTTCAGGGGAAGATTTGGTGGTTGTAGAATTTCAAACTCATTTTTAGTTAGATGTTATCTTTCTAATTAATTTGGTCATCTAACATTCAAGTGTCTTGAGAAGCAAGGGTCCACTTCAAGTGGTGGTGACAAAAGAGTGCAATTGGTACAAGAAGATGATTGTGAAAGTGTGCATTTTCCTAATCAACATATTGATCAAGAAGTGGGAAAATATTTTATGGTGAGAAGATGAATCCTCAAGGCATCAAAGGAGGAGATCACTCAAAGAAGGACATTGTTCAAGACCACCTACAAATGCAAAGGTAAAGTATGCAAAGTTGTAGTAGATTCAAGAAGTACTGACAACATGGTTTCAAATGAAATGGTAGTTAAACTGAAGTTAGAAGGGTTTTTGATGAAAAACCATATAAAATATCTTGGTTGAATGATGATCAGTCCATTTTGGTTAATGAACAAGCTTTAGTTGAGTTTCAAATTAGTGGATATAAAGACAAGGTTCTTTGCAATGTTTTACCAATGGATTGTTGCCATTTATTGCTTGGAAGCCCATGGAAGTTTGATAGACATTCCATTATGATGGAAGGGATAATACATATTAGATTGAAAAGTATGGGAATACTTTCACTCTAGCACCATTGTAGGAGGATGATAAAGCAAAGGGTAAGGCAACAAAAGTGATCATGATAGGAAAACAGGAGTTTGTAAAGGTTGAAGAAGAAAAAAATGAAGAGTGTGCAACCACTTCAAGGCTTTAAGATGAGAGGATAGTAAATTTGAAGAGTGATGTAATGTTGGGAAGACAAGTTGATAGTTTGGTGTCAAATTCTGAGACAAAGAAGATCAAGGATGAATTGTTGGAAGAAGTGCAAATTTGCTTTAAAAGGCAAGATAACATCATGGTGGAGATAGTGCCTTGTCCATTGATGGAAAAAGAAGACAGTGGGAAGTCAAGTACTTGGAAGAGGTTACTAAGTCTAATGGAACAATGGTTTATGGGTCTGATGAGACAGAGATTATTGGTGGAGAGAATTTGATGACAGAGGTGAGAGGAAAAGGTGCAGTGAAAAAGGATGTTTGGGAAAAAAATAGGTGAGTTTGAGTATATTTCAAGAGTTAAAGAAAGGAAAATCAAAAGCAATGTTGATAGAGGTTAGGTTTTAGGTGTAACATCAGCTTCAAATGAAGGGAAAGTTAGACATTCATCAAATGGAGGACAACATAACCTAAGATGGAATCAGTTAAAGGGTAGAGATAGTACAAGTTTCTAATACTTGACTCAGTGGAAAGGAGTACATCATCAAAGGATTTTTGGAAGACCAAGGAGATGGTGTGGACAAGTTTCCATTCAATTTCCAAGGGACTTGCAATCTTTTTCAGGCCAGGTGTATGGTGCAAGGCCACCAAGTTCATCATATTTTGTAGATATGGTCTAGTAAGGTCTTTTGATAAAATTTTGTGTGTTAAGTCTTTTTTCAAGAAAAATAAGGTGATTGTAGACCATTTGTAATGTTGAAGTCATCTAGGGGGTGAGTTTGATTTCACATTATAAAATTTTGTAATATTGTAAAAATTGTCATATGTAAAAGTTGCAAAATGAAAAAATTGATAATATGAACTCAAACTAACCCCCTAGATGACTTCAACGTTAAAAATGGTCTACAATGACCTAATTTTGCTCGACAAAAGACTTAACACACCAAAATTTATCAAAAGACATTACTAGACCATATCTTCAAAATATGATGAACTTGGTGTCCTTACACCATACACCTAGCCTTAAAAAAATTCTAATTCCTTGGAAATTGAATGGTAGCTTTTCCACACCATCTCCTTAGTCTTCAAAAAGTCCTTTCATCAGGTACTCCTTTCCACTAAATCAAGTATTGTAAACTTTCACTATGTCTTCCCTTTGATTGATTCCATCTTTGGTTATGTTGTCCTCCATTTGATGAATCTCTAACTTTCCTTTCATTTGAAATTGATGGAATAGTGGTTTATGGGTCTGATGAGATAGAGATTATTGGGGTAGAGAATTTGATGACAAAGGTGACAGGAAAAGGTGTAGTGAATAAGGATGTTTGGAAAAGACAAATAGGTGAGTTTGAGTATGTTTCAAGAGTGAAAGAAAGGATAGTCAAAAGTAGGTGTAACATTAGTTTCACATGAAGGAAAAGTTAGACATTCATCAAATGGAGGACAACATAACCAAAGATGGAATCAACCAAAGGGCAGAGATAGTGAAAATTTTCAATACTTGACTCAGTGGAAAGGAGTACCTAATGAAATAACTTTTGGAAGACCAAGGAGATGGTGTGGAAAAGCTGCCATTCAATTTCCAAGGGATTTGGAATCTTTTGCAATCCAGGTGTATGGTGCAAGGGCACCAACTTCATCATATTTTGCAGATATGATCTAGTAAGGTCTTTTGATAAATTTTTCTATGTTAAGTATTTTTTAAAGAAAAATAAGGTCATTGTAGACCATTTTTTAGACCATTTGTAATGTTGAATTCATCTAGGAGGTCAGTTTGAGTTCATATTATCAAATTTTTCAATATTGTAAAAATTGTCATATGTAAAAGTTGCAAAATACAAAATTGGAGAAGTCCAATAGTTAGAAGTTAAAAAGTTGGTTTATGTTGGTTGAGTCAATTTTTTTTTGGTGTGTTAGAGTTTAAAAGGCCTCTTTCAATTCGAGGTAGGCTTGGGAGATTGTGATGAAGTTGAATCAATCAAATGAAAACTATTTCTTTATATTTTTGACTAGTAATTTGTTGTAGTAGTCTTCTATATAGGCTTGTACATGTTGATTTTGATTCAAAAGGAATTGAGTTAGATGGATATTTGAGTTAAATTTTATTTGGACTTGGTTTGGTTGATTTTTGTGGAGTTTGGTTCATTTTATAAGCAAACATTTGAGAACGGGTTTGTATATCCTATTTTGAGGTTTTGTAGATGATTAAAATAAAGTAAACACCCATTCCACTATTAGATTTATATGTAACTTGGTGGAATGGTTGATTTAGGGTAGGTTTAGATGTCTATAGAGTTTTTAGTAGAGGAGGTCATTTAAATAATTTTTCATTCTACCCTAGTTGTGTTTTCTTGATTTTTAGCTTGAAATGAATGGTTCCATGTTGAAATTGGCATAAAATGCCTTGGTAAAGGTTGGGTAAGGGTTTCCTAAGCATGCACATGCTACATGGGGTGTGTTTGAAGCATTGGAAAGGTAGTATTAGGATGGGAGTATTGATTTTCAATAAACCCCTTTCAAACTAGTCTAAGAGGAGGGTTTGGTGATTAGGTGTCTTGGAAGGCATTTCCTTTGATAAAATTTGTGGAGCTTGAGTGTTTGTAGCCTATTCATGATCTTGCAGTAGATATTTAAGGTTGGTAGAAGGTTTGAGTTGATGGTTCTTTGTAAAAGTGGCATAATTGGCCTAGGAGGGTAGCGTAGCAATAGTGTTTTGGAGGTGTTGGTCCAAAGAGACCTATTGATCTTTTGAGATATGTTTTTGAAGGCCTTAGAGGGTGTCTAAAAAGGTGAATATTTTTTGGGTTGGAAGAGAATTTTTCAAGATACGTTCAAGGAAATAGGTCTATCGACCTATAAAGGAAACTGAAGGTTGTATGAAGAATCACCCTAGTTAGGGTTTTGGTGAGTGAAGGATTGTTGAAAATAGTTGGAATTGTGTTTTTTTGGATTTTTCCTCCCTGCTCTACTTCACTTTATTTAAAAAATTTCACCCTTTTCAATGTCATGTTGCACACACATACACATATAATTTCCCTTACATATGATATTTTCATAAAGACTACAAACATAAAGGACCAATTGCATATATGTGTGTGTAAAGGGTGATAATAAATTTCACATTTTGATCCTCATGGTACATGAACATATACATATGATTGCACCCACATATCTTTCTGAGAAACTATAACAATATAGGAGAAATCACATAGATATGTATGTGCAAAGGGTGGGTATAAAACTGCAAAAATATTCAATGTTTATATGCCTACATTTTTGTCTCTATTATTGTATCAATGGGAATTACAAGGTATTTCCAATGATCACTTGTTATATGGGTACATCTTTGGTGCTATGTTGATCAGATGGGAAAATACTGAAGACTAACAAAAATAGCATCTAGAACCACTATTTAGGTTGCATGGATATGGGTACAATTCAACCATAGTATTCAACAAAATTCCATTTAGATCATGTTAATAAGAAAGCATTTAATAGCACAACATGTGGAACATATTCATAGGAAAGCTATAAAATTGTTTATAGCCAGCCAGTACAATGTATTTATCATAGCTAAATACATTGAAAAATACACAAAGTAGTGCATAGAACTATTCCAAGAAATTACTTGTTATATTTGCACATCTTTTGTAGTGTGCTGGTCAGATCCAAATATACTGAAGAAAAAAAAAACATAAATGGGATATAGAAATAGTATTCTACAACATTGCAACCAAATGTTGTTAATAAGAAAGCATTTAACAGTGCAATATGTGGAACATGTTCATAGCAAATCTATAAAATTTTCTATACTCTAGGACAACAATCTGTTTATCATAACTAAAAATGTTGAAAAATACCAAAAATAGTGCATAGAACTACTTCAAACAATTAGTTGTCATATCTGCACATCTTTGGCGATATGTTGATCAAACCCAATAGAATTCAACTATAGTATTCAATGGTATAACATTTAGATGTTAATAAAAAAGAATTTTATAATGCAGTATGTGCAACATGTTCATAGAAAAGTTGAAAATTTTCTTGGACTATGGCAATACAATGTGTCTATCAAAAATCAATACATTGAAAAACACCCAAAATAGTGCACAAAAATATGGTAAGAGCTTTGAAGCACATGATCATAATTTAAAAGGAAACCATTTAGTAGTATCCTTCCTATTATGCTAGTAATTATAATGAAATAGTGAATGTATTAGTTTATGTATCCAATGGTTAGATCCCTAGTATGGGTCCTTTTTTCCCATTGGAGATAATATTGCTATTCAATGAATATGAAGGGAAAATGTGAATTTAGAATAGGGATGCAAGAACTAAAAATCCAAACATATATCAAGAATCAAGAATCATAGTGACAATGGAGACTAAAAACAATGTGGGCACCATATTAAGATAAAAATCATGGGAGCTCAATGAATGTACAAATATATATTTGAAAACATAGGAATAAAGTATGTTCATATTTGAAAAAAACAAGTCTTAACATCCCATACTGAGCATAAAAAAGGAAAGACAAAGAGAAATGTTCAAAAGTGGAAAAGAGCAATCAAAGAGTGGGCTCATTGGTGTAGCCTTTTTCTGAAACAGGGGTAGATGTATTCAATAGATCTAAAAGCAAAATTTTACACTCTGTTTCAAAATCAATTTTTGTTGCTTTCATAATGGTTGTTTTAAGTCGCTTCTTAAAATTGTAATTATCTGTTTTGATCAAGTAAAGATGTAAGGTTTATAAACAAGGCCTTTAATAACAACAACATGATTTGTTTTAGAGTCTAAGCTATACTGCAACATGTAGAGGTCTTTTGCTAGGATTTGTAGTAAACTAGCGATAGCTTCATCAAAAGAAAAACACCAAAGGTAGGATGAATGGTCTTTCAGCTTTAATTGCAGAAGGTAGTGATAGTTGCATTCCTCGATTTCCATTTGAAAATGATCACAAAACTAGACATTAGCACGGGGTCATGTGCATTTTATTTTTCATTATTTCCCATTAACCAGCAAAGGGCAAGCATGATAAAAAAAGACTCAGTTTTACAATTTCAATGGTTACTTTAAAAATGGCTTCAATAGTTTTTGGCAATCCAAGGAAATTGTTCAAGATGAATGCAATAGTAACTCTATCATTTGAAGGATGAAGCCTATGAGGTCCAAAATAAGATGAAACCAGATGTTCTATTTTGATTGGGCTCATGGATCTGAGAGTGATTTCCTCAGGAATAGAAGGGTTAATGTCAATGAATGTTGTTGTTGATGTGTTGATAACTTTTCCATTAAAGTAGCCTACATAGCCTCCCTGCAAAACAACTATGACTATATCACTAGAAAGTTACATTTTCTCGAAGACATCACCTTTCTCTTGCCAACTTGGGCCTCACAAATTAACATCAATGAAACAAGCAGAGATATCATATAGTTTAATAGTTCACGAGATTGTTTAAGATCTAATTTTCCTATGAACAGTTGATATGTAGCCAACATGGACTACAATTCCAATAATATCAACCAAAATATTATCACTATACTTGGTTATCTCATAAACTTACACAAAGGCTGAGGTTTTTTTTGGCACAGCGATGTCATCTTCACACCATTTTAGTGTTGAATTTTGGTCCAAGATAATTTCCAGATTACTATTTAATCTATTGAATTTTTTATTTGCTTCCTTCACCGAACCTCTTGATATTAAATATGTTGCACCTATCTCAATTCTACCATAATACAATTCAGCAATATCGTCAAAACAAGCAACACTAATTTATGTCCCCTCCATATCTATAATATCAAAATTGAAAATTTGGCCTTCACCTCTTTGTTTATGGAAATGGTACATCTCTCTAATATGTGTTACATTCCCTTTAACTATCCAAACATTTTGATAAATGGTCAAAGCTTTAATAGGGATGACATTTGGAGGATTGTTTTGTTGTTGAGGGGACAACTGCACACCAAATTTAGGGGTTCATTTAGAAGGAGAAGGTGACTTTGGTCCTAGCATTTTCTCTTCTTGGTGCTTGAAGGGATACCTAGGGGTCCAATTGATTTGACAATATGACATAATGATAGCTAAGCTGAATATGATTAAGGCCTTGAAATGTAAGGAAAACAATATATTGGACACATTATATTAGGAACATATAAAGGAGAAAGAGAATTTTAAAAAATAGAAAAAAAACAATGAAGCTCACCTTGAATCCTAGAAATTTCTATAGATGTAGTCTCCCAAAGATACGAGGAACCCTATTTTCAAGGCACTTGAAAACAACAAGTCATTGCATTTGGAAGATGGAATTCCTAGTATTTGCATATGGTGACCGTCTGACAAGACAACCTTGTATCATTCAACCTGCCCTTCATCACTGCCAAATTTTTGAAAGGACAAGAGCTGAAAGAGTGAAAGGGAACGAGATCTACAACATTAATTGAATGAATTGCAAATGAAGTCAAAGTTGGTTGTTTCTTTCTAGCCTACAAAGACAAGTTCAATCGAGTAAAATGTACTTGATAACACCAAATGGATAAAAGGAGTAAGGAAAACAAAGGCTGCAAAGAGATGCTTTTATGTGCTGGAAAAGATGAATGCATATCTACTTCCACATGTATATGCTTTACTAGAGTCATCCATGTGTGTATACACCTAAAGGCCAAGAAAATAGAAATATAGATAGGAAAGGGTATGTGGTGTGCATTTCTATATTTGACAATCATAAAATTAAAGAAACTAAAAGGAAATGTTCAAGTTGAATACAAAAGAGGAAGGAAATAATAACAGAAAATATGCAATTGGTATAAGGAAAAGGAAATATAAAATCATAGGATCGAGATCTAGAGGCTGGCGGCTGGCACCCTCAGAGCCAAACTCTATAGTGGAACCTCTGGGGGATGTCACCAAATCAATCTTGGGGGGCTCTAGAGACCCATCCACAAAGCCCGATTTCAAAAACATAGTTGTGGGAGTTTTTACACAGAGGAAATGTTCCAATTTTAGTCAATTGATTAGAAGCTATGTTTCATAATAAAAATAAAAGATGAATGTATTGGAACATCTAATGGAAACTGGTAGACAATTTAGAAATATCAATAATCTTCCAACCATTTTACTAATTTTATTAAATGAAAATGGGTATAACCATTCCACTTTTAATACTCTCCAAATAGCAGGAGATACAACATCAAGAATAAAAATTAAAAATTCAAATGTATATATCCCTATATGTATCTTTTTATCTTTGAGGTTTCTTATATATGTATGCATGCAACTTTTTCTATATTTCTATATATACCTATATGCATATATTTGTATATTTTGCTAGCTGATCCCTTCATCCTTTCATATCCAAACAATAGGATATACAATAGTAAGAAAAAAATTGATTAAGTATATATATGCATTGAATTTCCCCTTTGCCTGTATATTGAGAATAAACACATATAACCAGATATATATATCCATATGTACACATGCATATATCTATTTATATATACACTACTATATCTAAATAGATGTGTATAATATATTTATTCCTGACTATGTAGTCATTGACATGCCAAGCAAGGACTTGTGTAAAAATGGGAAAATTTTCAAAGGTGCATAGTGGCAAGAAGGAACAATAAGAAAAGGGTGAAAGTTCTGCAAGTCAACATGTTTTAAGCATTACAGTCTATCCAAATATTTATGCAAGAATGGGCTCTTGGCCACCTTGGAACACAAAAGAAGAATGTAACAATTGGAATTTACTTGTAACCTATTTGTTTCAAATTTTTGTCAGGATTTTCGTCAGCCCAACCATGAATATAATTTCTCGGTGTTAGAAATTAATAATTTTCGATGGCCAGTAGTTATTTATGATGATGTGGAGTTTTCTAATTACATGGGTTGGTAGTGGTGGGGTTGGCTACCTTGCTACATGGAAGTAGAATGGTAAGTGTTTGCTCACGTGAGTGTTAATGCATCCTGGCATTGTTGTATGATGGCGCGATAGGAGGTAAATGCAATATTCAATGTTGCAGTGTGGGAAAGTATACTCCAAAATATGCTTGAAAATATATTGATTAAGTTGCATTGTTGAAAGAGCCATTATGGTGCTATGCTATTTTTAGCTCTTTTTAGGTCAAAGTCTACATAAATATGAATAAAGATAGCATACACATCTATTTAGATATACATGTGTATATATAAATTGTTGTTGCATTTTCAAATGAACCGCAGTCATCTTGGTTTGTATATATGGATATATATATCTACCTATATATGTATATTTTTAAATATGAAACAAGGAAATTTTCAATACATATATGTATGTGTATATGTATCTATCTATGTTTCATGGAATTCAATACAATTTCCCTTTTTTTCTATAATATTTAGTAGCAAATAAGTGTTATTCTAACACCTGTTATAGAATTTCTCTATTTGTCTTCAATATTTACTACCAAAGAATGTAGCTCGAATCTTGTATCAATATTTTTCATGATATTAATTTTTTCTCATTTGTTTGAAACTCCCTACAACAAGCTGCCTGGGGTTGTTTATGATAGTGGTGGAGGTTGCTAATTATGTGGGTTGGTGATGGTGGAGTTGGTTGCCTCAATACATAGAAGCAAAATAGTAAGTGTTTGCTCATGTCAAGGTTAATGCATCCTGGAGTTGTTGTATGATGGCGCAGGAGGAAGTAAATGCAATATTCAATGTTTCAACTATGTGACAAAGTCTAAAACCATACACAGGAAAAGGTTGGAAAATAACATTGTATAGCATTAATTTTCACATATAGTTCACATTCCATACAATTCCCTTTCAATGGATTTTAAGTTAAATTTATCAAAAGAAAACCAAGCAATAAGATGTACAAGATGTGTATAGTGCTAAAGATGCATAGAGATAACAAGGAACAATAACCAGAGGCTGAAAAACATACATAGACTAAAAAAATTTGAAAGCAGTCCAAAGGTACAAGTCAATGTCATGTTTTTAGTTTATACCAATCTAAAAAAAATTGAAATTTTGAAATTTAAAAATAATTCTTGTCACAAGGACAATAGAATAAGAAACTCCTAAAGTGTTATGTTAAGAAAAAAATTACATGAGGACATAATCCTTAATTAAATGCACAAAAACATTTACCTGGGTTAAGATATGAAGAATACAAGAGCTAAACTATGCCAATGAACAACTTGTTACATGGAGCTTCAAATAGATGATCAAAAGAGAATATCATGAAGCATATTGATACAAGATAAGTGATCTATGTAATAGTTGGCCTATAAATTCAAAATTCAAGCTACATTATTTGGAACTAAATATTATAGACAAATAGGGAAACTGTAAAACAGCTATTAGACAGACACTTAATAATCATAGGAAAATGACAGATGATCGGAAACCCACATTAAATAGAACTTTAAAACATGGAGAATAGAAGAGGTGAACTGCAATAATGAATAGTTTTTTATGGGAAAGTGGGAAAATAATATCATGAAACATATTGATACAAGACAAGCAATCTATGTAATAGTTGGCTTGTCGATTCAAAATTTGAGCTACATTATCCTGTACTAAATATTATAGACAAATAGAGAAATTGTAAAAGAGTTGTTAGAAAAACACTTAAGAATGACAAGTAAATGACAGATGATCAAAAACCCACATTAAACAGAACTTTAAGAGAGGTAGGAAAACATACATAGACCAAAAAAAATGAAAGCAACCAAAAGGTAGAGATCAATTTCATGTTTGTAGTTTATAGCACTCTACAAAATTTTAGAATTTACAAGAGCTAAACTAAAACAATGAACAATTTGTTATAGGGAGCTTCGAACAGATGAGGGAAAAATAATATCATGAAACATATTAATACAAGACAAGAAATCTATGTAAGAGTTGGCTTGTCAATTCTAAATTCGAGCTACATTATTTGACACTAAATATTATATACAAATAGGGAAATTGTATTCTCAAGAGGATGTATTCTCACTTGCAATCAATCCAAGACATAGAAATGACTAGAAATAGAGGATTGATCTAGACCATTTGTCATTATGATAGGATAATGGTTGTTAAATTTTATATTTTAGGTCAAATTATATGTGAAATTAAGATAAATTAAGCATTAAGAATTTGTATTTACAACAAGAAAAATACATCAAATAGAACTGCTATAGAAATGATAAAAGAATATACCTTATTGACATTAAAAAGCTTGCAATAGTAGAAAGTACTAAAAATTAAATCTTCAATATTATATGTTGATCCTAAAATGAAGATCAAAGATCTTATAATGAAAAATCTCATAGAAGATAAACATTTTAGAGATTAGCTATCATATATTTCATGATAGATTTGAAGGTACATCATACATTTCAACAATAATGAATAGCTTGTTATGGGATATTGAAAAAAAAATATCATGCAACATATCGAAACAAGCAATCTATGTAGTAGTTGGCTTCTCAATTGAAGATCTGAGCTACATTATTTGGTACTAAATATTATAGAAAAATAGGGAAATTGTAAAAGAGCTATTAGGAAAATACTTAACAATCATAGGAAAATGACAGATGATAAAAAAACCCACATTAAATAGAACTTTAAAATATGGAGAATACAAGAGGTAAACTATGATAGTGAAAAATGTGCGTTGTGGAACTAAAAAAAGGAATTTCATAAAACATATTGATACAACACAAGCAATATATGTAACATTTGGCTTGTCAATTCAAAATTCAAACTACATTATCTCGCACCAAATATTATAGACAAAATAGGGAATCTGTAAAAGAACTATTGGAAAAATACTTAAGAATCAGAAAAATAATTAAGAATCATAGGAAAACGATAGATGATTGAAAACCCCAAAATTTTAGGATTTACAAAATTGAGAAAAATTCTTGTTACAAGAACAATAGAATAATTTGTTATAGGGAGCTTCAAATAGATGAGGGAAAAAGAATATGATGAAACATATGGATATAGGACATGCAATCTATGAAACAGTTGGCTTGTCAATTCTAAATTCAAGCTAAATTATCTAGCACTAAATATTATAGATAAATAGGGAAATTGTAAAAGAACTATTAGAAAAATATATATACATATATATATATATATAAATAGACATATATATATTACATATATATACATACATATATATATATATACACACACATACATATATGTATATATATAGATAGATAAATACATATGTATGTATATATATGTATGTATGTATATGTATATATATAGATACATATATATACTCTATCCATCTTTAGCGTTATACGAATTTTGCACAATTTTTTTTTTTGGTATGTTTCTGATAGATTTAACTTCAAATCCTTCCAAAGAGAATGGTATGCAATTTGAATTGTATGTGAAAGTTAGTGCATCGAAACATAGACAGATATATATACACATATATATATTGAAGAAAAATAGACTAATTGTATAAGAGGTATTAGAATAACACTTATTTGCTACTAAATATTAAAAAAAAAGGGAAATTGGAAAAAATCTATTAGAAAAGTACCTAACAATCATAGGAAAATTATAGCTGTTCAAAAATCCACATTAAATAGAACTTTAAAATATGGAGAATAGAAGAGGCAAACTATGATAATGAACAATTTGTTATGGGGAACTTCAAATAGATGAGAAAAAAATAATATCATGAAACATATTGATACAAGACATATAACATGTTCCATCCAGACAAAATAACCACGACAATTAATAGTTTATTATAAGGAGCTTCAATCAGATGAGGAAAAAAGAATATCATGAAACTTATTGGTACAAGAAAAGCATTCTATGTAACATTTGTAAGAGGTGTTAGAATAACACTTAAGAATCACATGTAAATGATAGATGAAAAAAAGCCCACATTAAATAGAACTTGTAAAGCCAATCAGTAGCAATAATCTATGGAAAATGGGTATAACACCACAAAATTAATTGAAAAATTGAGTTACATTACTTGGCACTAAATATTATAGAAAAAAAGAGAAATTGTAAGATTTATTAGAATAACACTTAACAACCACTAAACTAATTTTATCTTGAATATCTTTATTCTTTCATACTAACCCTCTGCATATATATATATATATATATATATATATATATATATATATATATATATATATATATATATATATATATATATATATGCAATTACTCTGATGTTAATCTGCAATTTCCCAAAGATGCACAAAGATAACTGCAAACAATAAATGAAGGGAGAAAAAATTACTAACCCTAACCATATTTTTTGATGAAGGAAAGAAGAATTAACTACAATTTCTCCATCCATACAGAGCCATAATCTCTTTAAAGTCTCCAAAATGGGTATAACGCCAAAGATACAAACATATAACAAGGAACAATAAGTAGAGAATGAAATACATGAACAATAAATTAAACATTTATGTGAAATACCCATGTAAAATGACGTACAGATTCTAGAGCACAACAGTTTTAAAACCTTCTAATCTACTATAAAACAAAGTTGAAGGTGACGATTTTTACAATAGTCTATTATAAAACCAATACCACAATGGCTCTTTCCACAATGCAACTTAATCAATATATTTTCTAGCACATTTCAAAATATACTTTCCCACACTGCAACATTGAATATTGAATTTACTTCCTCCCACACCATCATACAATAATGTCAGAATGCATTAACCCTCACCTAAGCAAACACTTACCATTTTTCTTCCGCTTATCGAGGCAATAAACTACACCACTACCAACCCACGTAATTAGCAAAATCCATGCCATCATAAACAACCTGGGGAAACTCGCCACTAGCCATTGGTGACTATTAGTTTCTAGCACTAAGAAATTCTATTCAAGGCTAGGCTGACAAAAAACCTGGTGGAAATTTCAAACATATATCCTATCAGCTAATTAGGATTGATGATTTTACATTTTTTCTTCATTAGTCTCACTACTATAGAGAGCATTAGTGATTCAATGACATCCCATGGTGTGGGGAATGTAGAGAGAAAGTCAGTCTAGTAGAATATGGGACCTTGTGTGTAGATTTTATGCATGCAATAGAGGAGACTAGTTACAATGAAGGATTTAAGGTTTAGGAAAGACAAGATCAAATAGATAAACCAAAAAACTACTGTATAGAGAAGAAATTAGATGTCGAAGCACTAGTACAAAGGTATAAAAAGAGGATCATGTACTCAAAAAATGGAACATGAAGAGATGATGGTGGTCATGTGGTGCTTCTAGAAGATTCTACAATGAAAAAACTAGCTGGATGACCATGTTTAGCATAGATTTGGTGCTTACATGCCAAAGAAGAAATAGTTTGGAGCATCAGTCACATATTATTAGCAAAGTGAATCAAACCCAAGGTCCAATATGTAAGTGTTCAAAATTGAGCATGCCAACATTGTAAGTCCATTGGATAACACAAGTACAAAAATTAGAAAAATAAAATTTTATTATATTACATTTGAGATACATTTTTAGTGTAAGGGATGACTTGTTTTGATTAGATTAAAACTAGAAGGTCCAGTACCCATTACAAGTAAGCTATAGAGGTAGACGAGGAACTCACAAGAAGTGAGAAACCCAAAAACTAAAACTAAAATTAAAGCTTAAATAGTTTAACCAACAAAAAGCAACAAAGAAAGCACACAAAGACAATACCAACAGAAAACCATAGGATGGACAACTTGAGACAAGTGATCGCATTCCATTTCTGAGATAGGAATTTGAGCTTCTTTCCAAAAGTCATAGGCCCCTACTGAATGGCCTGATTATTCACCATGACATCATGCTGAGGTATGAGTAAGGGATGACTTGTTGACCTTTTAGAACCCCTTATTTGCTTCCTTTACTATCTATCTAGTATCTACTATTTTTTAATGTCTTCATTGTTTGAAATTAATCCAAGTGCTTTCCTTTATTTCTCTATATATTCTCCATTCTCCCTCACCATCTCTCCAATGTCTCAATCTGCTTATGCATGTGCAATTTCATTTTCTTCAATTCATCTCTACCTCCATTCATTGCTATAGGATACTACTTTTGAATATAAAATTTATTGCATAATCTTCTTAATCATATTTTTACACACTCCATAAGGCTATGACATTAATTGTATTTAATTGTGTTCCTTCTCTCCTTTGTTGAGGATATAAATTGAACATGGGAGTTTTTAGTTAATATATTTATGTATGAAAATGGTTGTATCCTCTGCTATAGAAAGCAACCAACAAATAGGGGAGTTTAATTTTTAGTATTATTTCATTCTTGACAAAAGAACAACCCTGTGTTTTTTTTATGATAACAAATATTGTATATTTTGAAATCTATGAAATATAAACTATCTCAATTTAACTATTTTTTTCATTTATGTGTTTTATCTATTCTTTTTTTTTTCTTTCTTGATCTTTGTTTCTCTCTTATGCCTCTTCATTTCTCTGGTATCAAAGCCAAAGGTGATTAGAACTAAAGGTTTACAGGAAATTTTTTCATGGACCTAAGGATTATCCCGCACAGTGCTTCCTCAAGAAAAAGATTGAAAATTATATAGATTGCTCAATTTAATAAAAATAATAATGAGTAAATTAGTTAATTATAATGAAATAATTATTTAGTTCTCAAGACACATGGAAGCTTGTAGAAAATGGCTCTCTAGAACCAGTTGATACAAAAACATACAATGCTCTAACTTTGGTAGAGAATGACTTACTCCAAGATAATAGAAAGGAGGACTCCAAATATCTCTTTTACATCTTCCAAGTAATCCATGAAAGTATTTTTCCAAGGGTTACAACAACAAGAAAGTCAAAACAATCAATGCACATCCTCTCAACATCATATCACAGAATGGTCATGGTGAAAACAACTAAATTGTAAATGTTAATTAGAGACTTTGAGAACATATACATGAAGGATTCTGAAGTAGTAGATTCATTATTTACACAAATTATTAGGTGGGTTAATCAAATTAGATCTCATGGCTAGACCCTTCAAGATAGGAGAGTAGTTGAAAATATTTTAAGAAATTTACCTACAAGGTTTGAATCCATTGTAGTGCCCATAGAAGAGATAGACAATCTCTCACAATTTTTTAGTATATGAACTTCATCTATATCTCATTTCTCAAGAGAATAGGTTATGTAGGCCAAAAAATTCATCTTTGGAGAATTCCTTTAAAACACAAGATTTAATCAGTCATGATAGAGGTAGAACAAGATAAAATTTTAGAGGAAGAGGAAGAAATTTATATAGAGGTTGAAGAACCAACTCAACAAACTCACATGAAAGAGGCAACAACCAAAATTTTGATTAAAAAAGGTATGACAAAACTCAAGTGAAATATCTTTATTGTAATAAATATGGGCATTATTTCAATTAGTGTATAAAGAAACAATATGATTCTAGGAAGTTACATGGTGTAAATTTAACTATGGAAAACCAAAACTAGAGTAGTATATTATTAACTTGAAACATTGCATAAGAGAATCAAAAGGATGCATGGTTTATAGACAGATTGCAAAAATCACATTCGAAGGAACCTATAAATGTTTCATAGTTTGGATGAAAATTTACAATCAAATATCACATTGGGAAATTACAACAAAGCATCAATTATGGGGAAATGAAACAATAATATTCTAACCAAAATGAGGGAGAATTTTTTTTATTTTTGATGTCTATTTCATTCATAGCTTAAAACATAATTTGATGAGAAATGGACAAGTTGTTCAAAAGGGGTATAGAATATTTTTCAAAAAAAAAAAGAGAATGCATAATTCTAGACGGATTTCTAAGTAATTATCTTATTGAAAAATTCCAAAAAAAAACAAAAAGAGTATGTATGAGCTCTAAACATAGTATTTAGAAAAAATTATGGTAAATGTATTGCACTAGAAAAAATCATAAAAAGTATTGAAGGGTAATTTTTGGGTAGCAAACATAGAGAATCATTTCCAACAAGAAATTTAGAAAGGGCCAAGGTATCATTAGAGATTGTGCATTCCAATTTGTGTGGATAAATACAAACACCATCAATTGGTGGAAGATATTACTTCTTGAGATTCATTGATGAATAGACAAGAAAAACATGGGTCTAATTTCTAAAACATAATAATTCAAATTATTTGATTTTTTCATCAATTCAAGGCTTTTGTTGAGAAGCAATGTGGGAACTATATGAAAGCATTGAGAAAAGATAGAGGTGGTGAATACATATCAAATGAGTTCAAAATATTTTGCAAGGATCATATAATTCAAAATAAATTTAGTACTAGCTACACATCTCAATAAAACAATGTAGCTAAAAGGAAAAATAAAACAATCATGGTGGCTAAGGGCATGTTAGAAAAAAGAATTTGTCAAATGAATATTGAGATGAAGTTGTTGCATGTGCAACCTACATAATGAATAGATGTATAGCCAAAAGTGTAAAGAATATGACCCCAAAAGATGCATGGAGTGAAAGAAAACATAGTGTTGCTCATATGAGAGTGTTTGGATGTGTGGCATATGCGCATGTTTGAAATGAATCAAGAAATAAATTTAAAAAATGTGGGATAAAATACATATTTGTGGGATTTGGTGATGAATCAAAGGATTATAAGTTATACAATACATTAACCAAAAATGTTATAGTCAATAGAGATGTGTAATTCATAAAAGAGGAAGCATAGGATGAAATTTTAGAAAAAAAATAATGTAGGAGAAAACTTACTACAAGCGGATATATAAGATTAATAATATCATGCACCCCTTCTACAGTGACTCCTACTCCCATTCATCCTCAAAAAAGTGGTCCTTAAGTAACACCTTCAACAAGTAAAAGGAAAACCCCATTCATTCAAGCAATCACTCCTTCAAGTGAACAATAAACACCATCACGTCCACATTCTATAAGTTCAACCCCAAGTGACACATTAGATCCAACATTAGAAATCTTAAGAAGAGAGAAAATTAGATGTATGAGGGATATTTATGAGAAAATAAATGTGAAAGTAGTATAGGTTTGAATTCTCTTTTTTTTCTTTATATTTGTATTTAAATTATCCAATTTATTTTAAATATGCAATTCAAGATAAAACAAAAATGGTATATATGCAATACATAAATAAATTAAAGCTACACAAACGAGTACTACATGGGAGTTAGTGAGTCTTCCACAAGGAAAATATGTCACAAGAGTAAAACAGATCTATAAGAAAAAAACTAATGTGTAAGAAGGATTGAAAGGAATAAAACAACGCTAGTTGTTACAGGTTACAAAAAACAACTTAGAAGATATAATTATGATGAAATGCATACTTGAGTTGCAAGAATGGAAATTTCATTGAGGAAATCTTAGCAATAGCAACCCAACGCATGTGGAAAGTATATAAAATGGATATGGATTAAAATTTCTTAAGTGGGGTATTGAAGGATGAATTCTATGTGGAGTAGCACATATATATGAGGTTCTAGGACAATAAGAAAAAGTTTATTGGTTGAAAAAATCTCATTTTGGGTTGAAGAAAACACCATGGGCATGGTATAGTAGAATAAATCAAGATATTTTTTGAGAAATGTCTTTAGTATTTAACTGATGGTGAGTCCACTCTATATGTTAAGGAAAGTTATGGTAAGATTATACTTTTTATTTTGTATTTAGATCACTTATTTTTTATGGTGAATGATGATTTCATCATTTCTAATTTCAAAAAGCCTATGAAAAAGGAGTTTGCGATGACATATTTAGGGTTGTTAATTTATTTTCTAGGCATAAAAGTGAAGAAAAATAAATATATAGCATCTTTAACTCTCAAAAATGTATGCAAAAAATATTTTGAAGAGGTTAAAAATATAAAATAACAATCTTGCACCAATGCCAACAACCATATCTATCTGAAATAAAGTAAAGAATATTACAACAACAATGTTGATCCAATAGTATTCAAACGCATGGTAGGAATTTTAATGTATTTGACAACAACTAGATCTAATATAATATATGTACTAAGTTTGAGTTAAATATTTATGGATACTCCAAAGAATAAATCTTGGCATGAAGCTAAGAGAATCCTAAGACATGTTAATGGAACTAAGGGATATGGTAGTTTAGATTATGGAAAAATGAGTTTAAGTTGGTTAGATATATTGTTAGTGATTGGGAAGGAATTTTCAATTATAGGAAAAGAACATTAGGATATGTATTCCTTTTGTGTTCTAGAGTCATTTCATGGGCTTCCAAGGAACAACCCTTTCAATGAGAAGATTATTAGGACACTTAAGGCATGAACATGAAAAAATGATGGAGATTTCTTATGAAAGCTCTATAATAACACTATCTAAAAAATCTATTTTTCATAAGAGAAGTAAACGCACCGATAAAAGTTTTATTTCATTAAAGAGTTAATCAATGATGGAAACATTATTTTAGATTATTATAGATTTTAAGAATAGTATGCAAATATCTTCACCAAACAATTGGGAATGTTAATTTTTTGAATCAAAGAGATATTCTGGGAATCATGGATGTAAAAAATGGTGATCAAGGGGGAGTGTAAGAAACTAATCCCAACTTCCTACCTTTATTTATTTGTACGTTCTTAAATATCCCTTTCCATCTCTACAACTTATCAATCTAATTATGAATGAGATAGTTCATTTTCTTCAATCCACTATTGCCTCCATTCACTCCTACATGATAGATTTGAATATAATTTTTTTTGCATAACTTTATTATTTAGATTTTCCTAGGTTGCATAAGGCTATGGAATTTTTTGGTAGTGGTTTTCATTAGTGTCAATAGAAATTGTTGGTTGTCTTTGATGTCAACACTTGATGAAGATTGTTGTATGGCATTCATTGTCATTCATGAGCTTGTTCTCATTTTTGGAGACTTTTGCATATACTTAGAAGATTGTTGTGTTTTCAACACCTATTGTGTTGTTTGAAATTTTTTGTTAGCATTCAGTTTGTGCTATCATTGATATATTATAATGTGTTTTTGATGTTCATGATTGGATGCCATGCATTCTCCAATGGAAATTGAAGTTGTATGAAGTGTAGTTGTTGTCAGCAAAGTTCATTTCATGATGACATATTTGGATGAGGATTAGAAGTATTACTAATAGTGGAGAGATGTTGTTGAAGGTATAAAGTATATCTTATACTCTCTCCTTTTATTCCTATTGAATCATATGTTTTTGAAAGAAAATTATGGCCTCCACAAGTTCTTTTCTTCTAGAAGCTACTGAGAATACTGTATGGGAGAATGCTCCACATTCCTTTACTATTGAAGATATGGTATTAAGTTTTAGGATTCAATTTTTGTGTTCTATGGATGTTGCACTCCTATATTTTCAAATCACCTATGTTGTTGAGGAGGTTTCTATGAATTGCAAAAGGTTGGTAGTGTAGTTAGTTTTCTAGAATGGTTCAAAAACTACTCTGCAGTTCTCTACATTCATGTCTCTGCTCCTACAGCTTGGCGAATATACTCTCAATGTTTGTGAAATATCTTAGTTCTAATTTCATGTGTTGAAATGGTTTGTAAGTTGATTTGTTAATGTTATATCTTCTAGTTATGTGTTTTTTGCTTCTTGAATAAAGTATTATGGTTCTATTTGGTCTATGATGGCTATTAGTGGCATGACAATATGATGAAAGTGTATGGAAGTGTTGTTGGATGTTCATTGAACATCCCATTTTAATCTACATGTTGCTAATTGCTTTCTTTAGTGCTACATTATGTCTTGAGTTGGATTTTTAGGTTACTTGTGGTTATTTGGCCAATAGGGCTTATTCTTTTTCTTTTGTCATGTGCTTGGGGATCTATGCTAGTAAATGAAGTTGTGTTAAGGTAGATTTGGGTCCTTATACTTTTTGGGACTACATTGAGTTAATTCAATTAAAAGAATGTTTTGGTCAGACTTGTTATATGCTACATGTTTTCTTATTGCCAACTTAAGTTGATGTGCACTAGCATTTGAATTGTTTTGGATCATATTGAAAGATGTAATAAGTTTGTATTCTTTCCTTGTCGATCTAATTGATGCTTTGAAGTTTGGCATTGGATATAAATATAAGAACATTTTAGATGCAAGTGTAAGGAGATGTGAACAAAGTGTGTGAACAAGAAAGTGTGAAAGAGTGTGGATTATATTTGAATATCCTATAGAAGCAATGTGAAAGTGTTTGGAAAATAGAATCAAATGTTCTATAATGCCTTAATCAGTAGATTTTTGTGTTCACAAATATTGTAATTTTTTAAATTCATTTTCTATCCTTCTTAGAGATAGTAAATCTCATAAGGTCCTTGTATCTTTCTCTAGGTGTTCTTTTCCTCAACATTGCAAGTCATTTGTATGATGGGTGTGTGCAAGAAGTTGAGTCCACTATTTGGCCAAAAACTAGAAGTTTTTCCCCTGATTTTTAGAATTTGTCAAAATTGACCTAAAATTTGAAGCACTTAAAGACTTACTCTTAAAAAAAATCAGTAATATGAAATGTAGTACTTGGAGTCTAATTTCCAAATATGTATTTTATTTTTTATTACCCAGATAACACAAATTGATTTTCAATAGGCTTGTTTGAAAACCACTGTTTAAAAGTCACTTTTTTTACCATACCATGCACATGTACTTCATCCATATTTTGACCTAAATAATTTTGTTTTTCTAATCCTTTTGGGAAATGATCTCTAACACATTGAAGAATGTTCATGATATTTTTTTGTAATGTTTTTTTAAATAATTTTTTTTTGTTAATTCTTTTATTGGCCATAATTGTTGTTTTGAAAATCCCACATGTACATCACACATAAGATGACCTAAACTTATCATTTTCTTCTTTTTATTTTTTTTTAAATTGAAAAGAATTGTCTAGATATTGTTCACGTATAGTTTGATTTTCAAAATGCTATTTTAATAAAAGGTTATTAAAATAATAAAAAAAATGGATATTTCAGGTTTTATGGAAAATTTTCATCAAAAAATATTTGAAAAATAGAAAAAGTAATCCAATTGTTAAAAATTTACATATTTAGAATCTACAAAATCTCATCTAAAATGGGTTTTAATTTCATAAAATAATTCTGTAAAAAACCTTGTTAGCCATATTGACATAGTCAGTTTTTTCTCTCGATATTGTCGTGACCTTGTACTTTTAGGTCCAAGGCTAAGGTTTGGGTTACCATGCCTTTTCTAAGCCTAAATCCAAATTAGAAACATGGATTGTGATTTTCAAAACTTTTGGAATGATTTCCCACTTTAAATGGGTACCTATTCTAAAAACTGAATGGGTACCTATTTTAAAGCTAGAAAATGACACTTCCACTAGAAGTGAACTCAACTTCTTACACTCACCCTCTTTCTCTAAGGTAGTGTACCTTAGTTTTCAAGTAATTTTTGGTAGTGAGCCTTTATATTGTGAGTTAATTTTCACCGTTGTTTTTCCTTCATTGGGTTTTCCATTTAAATGTGATGTCATCTTGTGGATGTATGTTTCTTGTTTCATTTTCATTGTTGCTGATTTGGCTAGGAATACAATTATTTTATCATTCATTATGGAAGGTTGTTGAATTGGTTGAAGGTTTAATATGCAATATCCTTCATGGTTACTAATCTATTTAGGGTTTTAGATCTAGTTAAAAAGTTCTTGTTGTGTTGAAAAGTTCAAATTCTTGAGGTGTTTAACTTTTTGCAAATACTAATTTGCTCCCCTCTTAGTATTAGGTGTATTCAATAATTGGTATTAATGAAAAGTTCCTTTGAAGAAGATTAAAAACTTGAGGAAAAGATTTAAGATGGTGCATGTCATAGGTTTGATGGGACTAAATATTATTTTTGGAAATTAAGAATGGAAGGCCACCTAAACTCACTAGGGTTTGGTGTTTAGAAATCAATTAAGGATGGTTACGTTGCTCCTCCTACTCCTTCAATATATCTAGCTAAAATTAGGCTATATGAGTGCAATGCTAAGGCTAAGAATTCTCTCCTATGTGGATTAGCTAATTCAAAACTTTTGAAGGTGATGAATTGTAGTTCTTCTAAGGATGTTTGGGAAAAGCTTCACAACATCTATGGAGGAGATAAAAAAGTAAAAAAAAGACAAGATGCATATATTTAAAAGTAGATTTGAGATTTTGAGGATGATAGAAGATGAAGCCATTGCAAGTTATATGCTCTAGGTAATGAAGTTGTTTCTAGCATCATTGGTCTTGGTCGAGA
This sequence comes from Sequoia sempervirens, assembly GCA_007258455.2. Lineage (NCBI taxonomy): Eukaryota > Viridiplantae > Streptophyta > Pinopsida > Cupressales > Cupressaceae > Sequoia > Sequoia sempervirens. Next base: position 80,153,093 of record VDFB02000017.1, read on the forward strand.
AGTAAAAGAAGTAAGACTGTGAAGAAGGTTTTGAGATCTCTTCATAAATATTATAGTCATAAAATGTATGCTATTGAAGAATCCAAGGATTTAGATTAGTATTCTATTGATAAAATATTTAGGGCTCTCACAGCCTTTGAGATGAGATAATTTTCCAAGGATTTTCCAAAGAAGGAAGTTGCATTCAAGGTACAAAAAAAGATTGAAGATGATGTTGTTGATCAAAAAGAGGACTTTGATGAGGTTGAGGAAAAAAATGTGATAAGATTAAAGAAAGGAATCAAAAAATAAAAAGGTAGGCTACCTTTAAAATGTTTCAATTGTGGAAAGTGTTAGGAAAAGGTGTATTGTACACCTTGTATAATGTTATAATGTAATATTTATTTATTCATTATGTGGTGAACCTAGGGAATCTAGGGGTATGTGCATCACATGGGTGTACCATTCTTGGGGCCACTTTGTATTTTGTATGTAATAGATTATCCCACATTATTAGTTTACAATTTTTGGCTAAACTGGACACTAAACTTATTTTTTCTAACTAAATCTTCACTTTCGTTCAACAATAGAGGCTAAACCGTGAGGAATTTGAAGATGATGCAAACCAGTGATTTGTGAAATTTTGTCTTTAGATTCTAAATATTATTTTTTCAAAAATTTGGAGTCAGATTGCACTTCTTTTTCCATCTCCTTCAAAATATAGTTTTTTCAGTAAACACCATTTTTAAGGAGTGACGCTCACCATATAACACAACTTTTTTTCCATGAAGGATAAAATTCTTTTTTTTTTTTAATTTGGATTTGTAGCTACAATATCTATTGCTTTGAATTGGTTTCATAGTATTTATTGAGTATTTTTTCCTTAATTAAGTTTCAAAATCAAACTAATTACAATTCAAAAATAGGTAGACTATATAACATATAATTTTTTTTGTATGTATCAAAATTCATTTTTTTTGTTGGATCAAGGACTTAAATATCTGGTGCACTCAGATTTTTTAATTTCTTTTTTGATAATATTGTATTTTTCCACATGTGTAGAACAAAGAGCTTAATTTTCGGTGAAAAACCTACATTCACAAGAAATAAAAAAAAAATATAATAATTAAATTAAATTTATTTAAAATTATAATTTTTGGGAAGCTTATAATAAGAAATACATACTTACAAAAAATAAATTTTAAATGAATTCATTTGATCCCCCAAAAGGTAAATCAAAAGTGGTTTTTTATCAACATCTCGATAGGTGTAAAGGAGACTCAGTTATGGGTATAGTTTAAACTAGCCGGGTTGTATCCAAGGGGGTTTGATCTAAGGTAGTTTGATCAAAGCCTCTTTAATTGGAATTCTTTAAATGGAAATTTTTAAGGCTTAAATCATTATATTTTCTAAAAATATCTAATTTCAATAAAAATCAGAATCTCCCAGAAATTGTAAACCAGCTTTGTGGGATCACCCTAACATTGGGACATAAATTAAGTTATAATTTAATGTATTATTTTATATTAAGGAAAGTAATTTAAATAAAGTACCCAATATTAAATGTGGGGTTAATGGTTTTGTATGCTCATAGTATTAGTCACATGGTTTTATGTAATACCACTTGGTGGTTTTGTGGGAGCTTGTTTCTTTAAAAGCCACCACATGGGTAGTTTTTTAAGGTTGGATAGTTGGCTATTTTGGCTAAGGGGTTGAGATCTACTCTTGTTATCATTTTTGAGTGTTGAAGCATGGCATGGGATGTGGTTACATGCTTGTTCATATGGATTTCTTATAGATGGCTTGATGTTTCAAAGGTGTTCATGGAGAACTCTAAAGATGTATTGATATTGTAGATGTCAACCACTTCCCAGGAGCACCATATGTAACAAAAAACTTCATAGAAAATGAGAGAGACAACACAAGGCCATTTCACCATAAAATAGTGAATAAATTTGAGACCAATTACATAGTATACAATGGTTCCTTATAAAGGCCTGAAAATACATGATAGGTATAAGACTTCCTAATACGGGAAACAAAACTACCCGAGAATAAATAAATTCATAATCACGCCTAAGTAAACTTGAGCGAGTAAATGGTAAATACCAATTGCTCAAACACCACCCCATAAGGGCAACTTAGGGAGATTATTATGCAAGAGAGAAAGAAATGCAATATAGGTCTTGGCTACATAGCCATGTTAGGTACCCATTTACAACTACAAAAAGAAATCTCTCACAAATAGAGAAAAGGAGAAAAACCTTGTGGGAAAAAACCCCTCTCTGGAAGAGAGAAAATAAAAAAAATGATGCATGGATGAAGGACTCAATCACACCCCTGAAGGACTACATACATCATGTATATACAATCAATGAGCCCCCCATAAGAGGGAAAGAGAGAGTCTATATAGTCCCCCCACAATGTGTAATCACCTATAGAAATGGTAAGTGCTTAAAGAAAAAACATGATCGAATGTCAAGAAACAACTTGTCTCCCTTTTGGAAGAAACAAAACAAAATACAAATGTAGGTATGCATCCCATTCTATATAGGAATTGAAAGAAAGAAGCATGAAGATGTATGTTAATATCTTTGAAATCTACTCATGTGTTGTCAAGACCTTGAAAGAGGATGCCACAAACCAATTAGAAATATGCCCAATCACAATAGAAGGTGACAAACAAGATACCACTAGAAACTGATTCTAAACAAAATCCAATGACAAAGATGGTTTGACTATAGTTTTGCAATAATTGTCATCAAAGAGGAGAGATAACCCCTCAAATGTGTCTTCCAAGCAAGAAATATGAGATTCTATGAACAAGGAACCAATGTCTGACAAATATGAATCCCAATCAAGAAGACAATGAAATATTAGTTGTGATGAATCACTAGACATGCTCAATGAATCACCAACACACGATGAATGGTCATGCTAATTAGGAATGATAGGAGCTTCAATCAATAAATTGAACAATGAATCACTGAAGGTGAAGGTACATCAATTGTCCCTAATGGAGAAGAAGGATATTTTGAGGAACCCTCATCATCCACATCTTAAAATTCAAAACTTATTCCAAAACTTCAAACTCCTGCATAGTAGCATGATCATAGGGTATCTATCTGAAAAATGAAGAGGCACAAGACAATATGAAACAAGATCATCTGGGAATAGCTGAGTATCAAGGTGTCCATGTATTTCCCAAATTTTATTCCAAAGAATATGAGGACACTCAAAATGATCAATAGAATTCAAAGTGGCATCATCAATATGCATTGCAATAACTCCTAGGACGTGACCCCTTTTTTAATTCCATGAAAATTTCTTACTATTAGTATCAAGAAGGGGAACAAAATTATATAAATGTGGCGACAAATGAATCCTTCTAAGATTTTTTATGATACCATCTCTCCATTGTTTATAGTTTCCTCTTTTAACCATAATCACAATAGGGTGAAATGAAAACCCCATAATCAACTATGAAAAATCTCCAATAATACAAAGACATTTACCTTCCAAAACAATTAGAAACTCCAAAATACTGCAAATGAAGCCTTCTCAAAATATTTTAGGAAGAAATAATGCAAAAAAGGGCTTAGTATTTGAAAAAAAATTGAGCAAAAAGATAAAAACCTTACTAGGTTTTCATGCCAAATCACCAAGCTAGATCTCAAATCAACTCACCAAGCAACTCAAAAGAGCACAACAACATCAATCACCACACATGAGCCAGTTCAAGTCCACATGAGTCATTTATCACACCAACAAATTGAAATGGAGGCTTCTTTAAATGGTTAAAAACAACCACACGTAGCCAATGTGGGATTATTGTTTACAACCAAGTTAAAAAACTAGGGAACTTTTTTTATCCAATGAGAAAAATGAAAACCCTAAATGAGATATTTATTGAAGACTTTATAAATAGTAAAGTCTCACAAATATGGAGCCAATTAGATTACCCCAGATATTCACACATAGGGTTTCAACACATTTGGAGAGATTTTGCCAAAAAAATTAGTCTTCCAATGAACAGAATCCACGCCAACCAGCACAAAATCGACTATGGGAAGAGGTAGAATTCAAATGAGAAAGGCCTTATAAGAATGCATAGATGATTTCAATATTCTCAGCATGCCTATCTTCAAGATTCATGGGTAGTGCCTCCTTCAATCATTGAACACAAGTCTCCAATGACCAAAAATGACGCCTCCAAATAGGGACACAACCTCCAACTGCAGTGCTATATGAATAGCAAAAAGCTACTTCACATTGTGAATGTGGGATAATTCTTCCCAAAGACACCTTCAAAAAAGAACTTGGGCCTACAAACTTGAACTGCAACTTTGGAACCCTAAATTTTTAGGGGAACTTCATAAAGTTTAAAAAATATATAGCCTCCAAACTCAAATTCATGCCTTCAATTGAAAATTGACCTTCAACAAGAAAAATATGGCCTCCAAAATGTAGCTCTATGGCATGGGCCTCTCAAAAGAAAATCTAGTCCTCCAAAAAAGATTTTGGGCCTCTGCAAGTAGAATGTCTTCCACACAGCAACTACTTCAATATGCCCAAGAAAGAACTTTACGCGTCAATAGAAAAAACATGCTAGAAATAAGCCACAACCTTAATCACTCCATATAGGCACAAGAAGATAAAACAATAAAAAATAATGCAAAATAAGGAAATTTTGAAATTAATAAAAATAATCAAATGTCAAAAGAAAAATGATCTCAAGTACTTCAATGAAAACTATCAAATGAAGGATTATAGAATGGTTGGATTAGATACCATGTAGGTGTCATCCACCTCCCAGGAGTGCCATCTGTAGCAAAAACCTTCACAAAAAATGAGAGAGGAAACACAAGCCATTTCAACATAAAAGAGTGAATAAAATTGAGATAAATTACATAGTATACAATGGTGCCTTATAAAGTCCTAAAAATATGTGATAGGTATAAAACTTCCCGTTACGGGAAAAAAAACTACCCAAGAATAAATAAATGCATAATCATGCCTAAGTAAACTTAAGCTAGTAAATGGTAAAAACCAATTACTCCAACAGTTATCTTTATTGTTGAATAATACATGAGAAATGAATGCTTTTGCAGGCTGGGTATTTCTCCCTTGAAGGTTTTCCTAGGGCATATCTTGTGTAATCTTTGATGGTATGTTGTCTATTCTTTTGCATATGGATTATGAATACTTGTGTGCATAGATTTATCTATTTGGATTATGTGGAAATTATCATGGGTGGATGCATATTTCAATTTATTTTGTATCAAATCCATAGTTGTGGTTTGTGTAACCCTTGTTGGAGTAGATTTGGTGTATACTTGAATCTATGGCTTGCTTGGAAAGAATGAAGATATTGCAATATATGAGTGTTTTGTGTAGATGTTTTTTGTTCAAATTTAGGGTTTTATGGTTGTAGGTTTGTGGTTTTTTTTGTAGATCTAGGGCTATGAATATTTATTTGAAAAAGGGTTTTTATGACTGTTTATTATGAGGGTTTTGTAGGGAAAATTTTGTAGGTGACCCCTTAGGACAAAACTGACCTTACCATTGGATCCAGAAGGCCCAAGACATTAATATTGACATAAAATTTAATATATTTTGGTTGTAGAAAAATAATGAAAATGTTTTCCCCTCCTACCCCTGTCATATGGTTGTATGGTCATCAATTTTTCAATAGGTAAAAAAATAAAATTAAAAATTTCCTATAGTCTTTCAAAAAAATAAACTTGAAATTAAAGTTTTACGAAGAAAATGAAAAAAAAAAAATTGTGTGTGGGGAGGGTGTCTACAGACTTCCCCCCACCCCACAACCTACCACACCCATGAAAATCTAATAGGCTGAACAATGCTATTAGTGCTGCCAGTCAATAGGCATAAGATCCTAGTCCAATGAGGACCACAACACACCCACATGGGGCTTTAACACAATTAAAAAAATATACTATTAAAATTTAAACTTCCTTTTAAATAAAATTTAATTTATGCTGCCCAAAATATTTATGTCTAAAAGGAAGCTTTTCATTCAAGGAAACCTAAAGATATCAATATAAAGTATGAAAAGGAGCAATAGATCTTGCAATAGGGTTGTCCTAGGGTCCAATTATAAACTAAAGAGGGTTTCACTACCAAGCTAGGGCTTGGAAATACAAGAAATGAATACAATATGCAAAGTACCATGTAAAACCTAATTAGATGACCTAGAATATGAAACTAAATTACAAAATATCAAACCAAAAATGAAAAAAGGTGCACCTAGAAGAGTGATGAGGTCAAAAAATAATTTCAAAAACTCTAAAAACTTATTGCTTAAGGCCCATTAGGACTTATACACCAATCTAGGTGATTTAGTTCCAGACTAGGTTTTTTGTGCCAAAACTAGAATTTGACAGTGCTTAATCTAAAAACTTATTGCTTAAGGCCCATTAGGACTTATACACCAGTCTGGGTGATTTAGTTCTAGACTAGGTTTTTTGTATCAAAACTAGAATTTGGCAGTGCTCAATCTGAATCTCCTAAAATATAGAAAAAGCCTTGTATGGGGACTCATATGCCACAAGTGGTGTATCAGTCCCATTAAGTTTGTTCATAGGGTTAAGGCTTGACTATGCTCTCCTATCTCAACTCTTCCTTCCACACTTTGTTTCTAGATTTGAAACCCTTATTTGTGACTTGTAGGTGGCTTTTTGTGAATATGACAACCTTATGACAACTTGATGACCTTTTCCAACCTTGCAACTTAATCTTCAAAGGATCTTCAAGATCCAAGAAACCTAGATCTATGATCACACATGTAGAGAGAATTTTTTTTATTGTTAGAGAATGGGGGTTTTCCTTGGTCAAACCCCTTTTAGGTAGTTAAACCAAATGACGAGATAATGAAATAAGAACATGAAACATGAATAATGATACCTTGAATGATGTCTTGTAGATCAACAATCTAACATGAAGTGGTCATGAAGGATGTAGATCTAGATCTCAAAATAAGGGTAGAATAATGCTTAATATTGTTGAATTCAACATCACAACACTAGCTCAACAACATTCTTGACGCTTGATAACCTTGACGTGATGACCGATCTTGAATTGCTTTAACAAATGATGAAGAATTTTTCCCTTGAACTCCTTATAAATGATTTTGAATGATCTTGTGAAGTCTTTTAGACTCTTGAATTCTCTTGTGAACTTGAATGTTCTATAAAGAATGCTCTCATGGAAGTCTTAAGTGAAAATGAGTGAAATAACCTTGTATTTATACTTATTTATGCCAAATTTTCTGAAATTACAACACCACAAGACAACATCAGATCTAGGAGCACAAAATCCTGTCAATAATTTGAATTAAATTTGATTTTGGGCCACATTGGACTCATATGCCACAAGTGATGTATGAGTGCCAATAGGGCTAACTATGGGACACATTTTCCAAAAATGCTTAGAATGATGTAAAATCAGGATTGAGGCCCAAAAACCTAGGTGGGACTCATAAGACTAAGGTGGTGTATGATTCCCATGTCACTAAATCTAGGCCACACAACCTAAAAACACTTGAATTATGATTGGATGTTGGTTTATGTCAGGATTATCCTTAGAAAGATGCATTTATTAAGGCTTGTGGACGTAAAATTAGGCTAATTAAGGTATAAAGAAACACAATTACCCTAGATTAGTGTGAAAGTGTGGTACAACACTTTACAACACCCTAAACAAGGCATAATTAAGTTCATTTAGTTTACAAGGTCCCAAAACTTAATGTGAAGGTACACTTTACAACATTAAATTAAGGAAAAGTTAGGTTAATTTTAGCTTAAAAGGACCCTAAATCCAATGTGGATGTGGAAAACACATTACAACATTAGATCAAGGCATTATTAGGTCCATTTTAGTGTTAATCATTCCCAAAATAGGTATGAAAATGTAAACGACAACATTTTTTGACACTACAATGTTGCCATTTTTTATTAGAAAACTTTTGAAGTTCAACTTAAATTGGTTTGGATAATGTTGGTGGGTCCACCACTTTTGCATTGCCTATGGCACCATTGCCACTGGTGGCTCTGCTCAGGGGCCACCCAAGTTTTGTTTGCATAGCCAAATTGGGCAGATATTTTCCAAGGGGCATAACTTTTTTCCTCAAAAGTCTCTTTTTTGACTTCTTGGACTTGTTGGAAAGGTGGTTCTATTCTCTTAGCTATGGTATTAGTGGTTTTCCCAAATTATCATTCTCTAATACCCAATGAAGATTCTAAAAAAAAACCTTTCTCTTTACACAACTAATCAAAAGAGTTATGATGCTAGAGAACACATAACAACAACAAATAAAACAAGTGATAAATTAAATTACTTACGACTCTAACCAATATCGCTTAGTCATAAAAAACAGTTCTTTCATTGAATTCCTAGGAAGACCAAAAAACTATTAAGTATGATTATTGGCTGCATAACTATTACATAGCTTATTGAATCTTATATAAAAATCAATGTTGGTATGTAGTTCACAACATCCAAGAATAGATTGAAAATTTAAAAAAATATAAGCTGCATGCCTCTATCATGCATTATTTAGTGATTTTGATGATTGAAAAATAAAATGGTGAAACAAAGCTTTTCAACAATTATTGAAACTATAAATAGGAGAAAAATATAATTAAAACTAACTATCTAAACATGCATTCAAAATTGTGCATGATATTGAAATTTATTAGGTGGTGCACATGAAAGTTAATTGAACTAACTATCTAAACATGCATGCAAATTTGTGCAATATATTGAAGTTTATTGGGTGGTGTGCATGGAGATTAAGGGAAGTTGCATGTGGAGAGATTTATGCATCTGATTCATTCATCACTTATCAACACAAAGCTCTTTGAATAAATATGTTGTTTATATCAAATGATACCATATTTTAAAGAAAATAGTCATACAAAATTATAAATAAAATTCACACATGATTACATATGATTTATACCACATTATAATAAGTAACCTTCGTATAAAGACATTGAAAGAAAAATATTAGTACAATTTATTCTTAGAATATGTTGGATAAACTTTTATTCAAATATATTTATATATATATATATAAAACATAATAGGTACCATTTCAATGTACATTTTGATCACTCTAGTGGTTGTAGCATCAACATCTTTTCCATCTATTATTTTATCTATAATATGGGATAATACACTCTTTTGAAGAATGTTAAGGTTGCACTATGTGACTTCATCAGGAGAGATGTAATCAATTACCTGAACTTGAATATCTTAGACCACCATTGATGAATACCATGATGGATTAATAGATTGATTTGCTAAAGTAACTACTTTAGCATAGGAAACTATATTCCAAGGGGTTTTCTTTTCCACCACTTCAAAACATAAGAGTTACTTCATGCTCTCAGGGACTAATGACTTTTCTACTTATATATACCCTTTCATACCTCAAAATGGTGAAGGTAAGTGTGAAAAATGAAATTCTTTCTATTCACATACAAATTGGTGATCCAATCACTATATCCAAGGAAAATACTCTACAACTCAAGTAATTTTCTCTCATCTTTCAACCCCATTTGAAATGCAAAAGCCTCAAAAGTTCCTTGAATATATTTCTAAATTTCTTGCAAATGAAAAATGTGAAAGGAAGGGGCACCTTTAAATGCAACAACTAATATCTATCCAATCACCATTAACACTTTCAACTGAGGAAATGTAGAGGTAAAGTAGCAAGAGAAGACTATTAAAATGCTATTCAAATTATACCATCACCTATTTGTGATGTCAATAATATTAGGAAAAGGTGTGTTGTCCACCTTGCATAATGTTATTAAGGTATTATTTATGTATTATGTGGTGCACCTAGAAATCTAGGAGTGCATGCATCACATGGGTCTAGCATTCTTGGGGCCTCATTATGTGTTGTATGTAATATTGGTTTCAATATTTAGTGCAGGGTTGCACATGGGAATAATATTTAATATTGGGAAAACTTAGTACCAATATCAAATGAAGGGTTAATGGGTTTTTTAAGTTCATGATATTAATCACATGGTTTTATGTAATACCACTTGGTGGTTTTCTCGGAAATCATTTCTATAAAATCAAACACATTGGTAGTTGTCTAAGGTTTGATAGTTGACTATTTTGGCTAAGGGGTTGTGATGAGGGTTCAACCCGAGACACAAAAAATTAACACACCAAACAGAGAATGTTATTTTATTATTCTAAAAATGATCTCCTTACATGCAGAGGATTCAATATCCTCAAGTTCTAAAAATTTTCAAACTACAAAATTATAGAGAAACCCCTTTTCACAGTATGCGAACTTGTCCCCCAAAAGCTACACAAAAATTAGAAGCCCGCCCATAAATAGAGCTCCCTTTTTAGTTTGGAGCCAAAACAACATTTAAATTTGAGTTTTTGGCAGTCTGGCGCCAATAATTACAACTTGAAATTGAAATTTTAAAAGTACATTCAAAAATTAGTATCTTCTAGAAAGTGCACCAACTTCTGGGAGCCATAACTTTTGATCTTGGACTCCATTTTTCGAACCGTTTGAACCGTTTTCAGAGATTTAGTGCCTCAAATCTGACATGGAAGGTTTTTAGGTGCAATTCTAAGAGACTAAAACTGCAATATCTTTCAACCTAGGAATAGAAAAGAGAAACTGTAAGTTGGAGATTACATTATGACATAAAGGGTATCAAGAAATGCAAAAAATATCTAAGAAACTACCAACATGAAATGAAACTCTTTTTTTTTGGGTGATGCAGGATTGCCCTTACACCACTGGATGCCTCTGCATCAGGTTGAGAGCATCTCTTGTTAGCATTTGTGAGGGTTGGAGCATGATATGGGATCTGTGGTTACATGCTTGTTTATATGGAGTGCTTCTAGAGGGCTTGATGTTTCAAAGGTGTTCATGGAGGACTTTGAAGATGTATTATAGCCTTTATTGTTGAATAATACATGAGTGATGGATGCTTTTGGAGGTTGGGTTCCCCTCTTGTGGATTTTTTTTAGGTATATCTTTGTGTCATCTTTGCTGATATGCTGTTTATTCTTTTGCATATGGATTATGAATACTTGTTTGTGTAGATTTATCTATTTGGGTTATGTAGAAATTATCTTGGGTGGGTGAATATTTCCTTTCAAATATGACTTTAAAAGGAAATGCATCATGATAAGAAGATAATCTTTGAGAAGCATGTAACTTGCTAGTATAATCTACGAGATAAATATTGAGGAGGATTATACCGAGTGGATATATCTATAAATAAAGACATTTTCTTTGTTTGGAAATGATAATCAATGAAGAGGCATATTTTTATAGCTTTCAGTCTCATCAAATAAAAAATTTGTATCAAAATATATTTTAAAACAACCAAGGTTACATATGAGAAAGGCTTAGTAGTTACATTATCCTTTATTTTTAAAATCCACATTAAAAGGTATGAGAATGGTCTATTAATTAGATTAAGCATACTACAACATAAACCAGTAATCACCCTATAGAGTAATGAATCACTATGTGTGATTAAATTTTATTTCACTTTTTGATATTATGACTTCAATTATAATATCATCTAAGCAAGATCAAAGAGGTTTAAGGATATAAGATGTAAAAAAAATTGATTTTTCAAATTTAATGTTAAAATTGAGGTTCATTGATTTTGTTATAGTTTGAAATGCTTCACATTTTTATTTGTTTAGTATTCAAAATTATAATATCATCTTCATATTTAGGATTAAAGAGGTTTAAGGATGTTTGATGTAAAAAATTGAATTTTTAGAATTTAATGTAAGGATTGAGGCTCATTGATCTTGTTCAAATAGCTTCAAATTCTTCACCTATTTGCTAGTTTAGTATTCAAAATGGAGGTGTCATAAGGGTATCATTCCATCTTCATAGGTTTTATATTTTTTTAAAACCCATATTAATTATTATGACAAAGATTTATAAATTAGATAAACTTACTAATATTTTAAAATAAAAATGAAAATTTGTGATGTGGCATAAGGGCTGACTATTTTTTACAATTGAGAATGTGGTCAAATATTTTAGGATAAGAATTTTCAATGTTATTTTATTGATTAATATAATGTTCACAAATATTATTCCATTAGTGTCCATTAAAAGGGTTGACGAATATCACAATATGAATTATTGACTTTCTAGATTTAATATGAAAATTGAAAACATCAATTTTACTAAAACTGTTGAAAATATTTCACCTTGTTACTAAATTAAATATTCAAAATTGAAAATGCTACTTAAATTATATTAGACTTAAAATAAATCCTAAGTAATGGATTTTAAAGTAACGTGACAAAGGAAGTTGATAAAAGCCATTTTTACTCCCATAGCTTCCTGGATGAATGCAAACAAAATATGTTTCAAGGGTCCAATAAAATAATAAAAATTATTTTTTGGTCTAATCGTTTGGGAAAATCCAACTACAACTGGATGGTTTTAGTCTAAGCATAAAATCTATAGAAATAAATAAATAAAAGAGTTTGTTTATATCTATTTTCTGATAACATGTTCTGACTATATCCTTAGTTTAATAGTGTCTTTCTTCAAATTTAATTACACATTTACACAGCCAAATTTCAGAAATTATATCCTTTCAATTCTTATGTATATAAAAATATGCTGAAGTTACTTTGCATTCATAACCAAGAGATGTCACACAATGGATAGTGTAACTTTGCATTTAATTTTCATATCTTTCAATCAGAATTCCTACTATCTACAAAACAAGAGCTTAAGTTGTTTGCATGTTAAAAATAATTAGCATATACAAAGTACCTCATTTGATTTAAATTGAATGTTTCCATAGTACTACAGTAGTAAGAGTAAAAGTATGAGTTAGAATTATATAAACTTCCAAAATATATATTCTACGGCAGAGTTAGTCAAAACATAAAATAATCTAGTACTGTAAAATCAGTCAAAATACATCTGTTTAACAAAGCTGAATAAAATAGGAAAGCTATAATAGTATTACTAGCGCTTGCACCTCAATGAGATGCAATGGTTACACCGATAGTAGGATAAAGTTCAGCAATATATTGAAGGGCGGGGTAAAAATCGCAAAAACGTGTAAATTTGAATCTACAAAATGTATACATTTGAATCAAATATTCGCCACAAGTATAATGCGTGCATTTAATTTTTAATTAACTATAATATAAGTGTAGCTTTATGCATCACTATATACTAAAGTAAAAAGTTGTAAGCATGTCCAATCACCTTATCTAAAGACCACAATCAAATGGATAGTTAGTAAAGCAATATGAACACAAAGATGATTTAAATCATTTTACATCTCTTCTGGAGCCATTGAACATGTCAGATGATTTAAATTGTTTTGCATCTCTTTTAGAACAAATGGAGATAACAATCTATAAATCAGTTCGATTCACTTCGTTTTGACTGGCTCAAAAGTGTGGTTTCTCTTCTTCCAAAAATGGTTGCTTAAGATGACTATGATTGAAAATAATTAAAATTGTAAGGAGATTTTCTCATAATTCATCTGTCATTTTGGTGCAAATCAACCTCTGCTTCTGCAAGTTAGCCTCAGGAAACCATATACTCTACCAATTTGAGCTCCAAAAACTATACTTTAACCCTACATATGAAACTCCCAATAGAAAATGCCCTGTTTCTGCAATTCATACTCAAGATTGAAAGTAGTAATAGAAATGCAGAAAAATAGAGGAAGAAATCATGTTGAGGATATACCAGAGGAAGATATGGAAAGATTTCCTTTATTCATTACCAATAACCGATTCAGAAAATTGAACGCACATAGTGTAAATTTATTGAAAAGTCTAAAAAAAGAACAATTCCACAGTACCACATTTATTATCTTCAAATACGTCTAGCTTCTATTCCCATAGATCACTCCCCTCTTCCCAAAAAAACCCAAACTTTAAAAGGACCCCAAAAACAAATTCGCCAAAATTCAACAATAAAACTTACCACCCCAAAATAAACACACAACAGCCACCACTACAAGCCATTACAAAACAAAATTCCACACAAATAAAATAAAGGGACAGAAGGGTGAATGGAGGACCCTACAATAAAGAGGGTGGTTACATCTCATTCTTAGGTATAATCGTATAGGGTAAGCTTTAGAGGAGATAACAAATTCTTCCCTAGGTATGTAACAACATGTATGCTAGCATGGCTGAAACTAACAGGATATTTTGTATTGTTCGAACTTAGCAAGTGGAACACAAATCATCATCCCTAATTTCCCAAAATTTCGGCAGCATTCTAGAAGTGTTATCCATACGTATGAAACATACCAAGGACATAATTTTTTCAGAGGTGCTGAACCCCTTTCTCCATATTTTCATGGTTAGAAGAGTCTTGTCCCATATATCATGGGGCATTCTCAAACACCCATTTAGCTCCTATGAACCATTTAAACACATTTCTATAATCACTCTACTTGAGATTCCAATCACACATCACTGACTTATTCATGGTTCCTAGAGATTGTCTAATACCCAGAAATTGACAAATTCAAGTCCTATCACTAAGTCCTTGAATTTAAGGACATTACTCTTAACATCAATAACTGGGAACAATCCTTTCTGAGAAGAATCCCATTGTTAACCGGGGATGTTGGAAGCCTGTACCTTCACTTTTTGGAGTAATCTTTCTAAGTCTGTCAAAGTGAAGGATGTTGTCGGGGAAAGCTTCTTCTCCATACAGAGCCTTCACTCATACCAAATTAATACCGAATAGATCCCTTTTCTTGGCCACAGATTGATCTACAAAAAACAGTGTTGCTTACAAAGGAACATGCAACTAAAATCACAAAAGTGTGTTACCATTGGTAAAAGTAGAGTAAGCTCTCCTATGTAGAGAAGATTGTCCACAAAGACACTGGCATTACAGAGGGAATCTTCAAATTTCTTACAAATGGACTTACCTAAAACTCTATAAAAGTGAAACAATTTCCATTATTGGGGCCATCTTAGATGAGTCCCTAATAAGACAATAATTTTTTGAGCACATGTCTGGAGGCTGCTACTATTAACTGTAGTAGATTTCCTAAGTAGACTTGCACAGTTTATTTAATCATCATCAGCTTACCAATGCAAGGAAGATGAGAACCCGGAGGACCATAAGGCCCATCTATTGCAAGTTTGGGAAATTTATTGTTGATCACACAAAATAACAACATACATCTGAATCAACATTCCTAGAAATAGATGACTTATATATACATACTTTAAATCTATAATTTTGAACAATGGTATGCTAAGCATAAATAAATATCCATGCTTGGCCTAAGTGTTTGACCAGTACCTTGTATGTGCATATTGGTCGATTTCAGAATTATCATTTTCAGGCACCTTCAATGCCTGCCAAAATCAGAGTGCATTACAGACAATCAACATTACAGAGTAAACGTAAACCATTAACAGAGATAGAAAATAGATAGTAGATAAAAATCATTACTTCAACTCTTTAGGAAAAATGCTTCTTGTTGTATAATGGAGATCCTCAATTTCTATGGTTTTCAGCTCTTCAAACACTAGGCTTCTATAGCTTAGGTAAAGGCATCGTTACAAGTCCTATTTACTAATTAAACTATGATCATTTAGACCACACTATTAGCCTGTGACACTTAAACAACAGAATAACATTGATTTTGTGAGCATTTCATGAATTTTACAGGGGTAAATAGGGAACAAAATAGTAATCAATTAAAAATTTCCACACATTTCATTCAATTCACAGCCAATAACAAACAACAAAGCTGTAGCAGACAGCAACGAGCAAAGGAATTATAGCAAAGAGAGAAGGCTTTCTGCTGTTTAAATGCAATGTGTGGAAGCATGAACATAAGCATAATATGCATCTACAGCCCCAAATCATAGGCAATATAAACAACAAATTCCCTCCCCTGACTTGGATATC
>VDFB02000017.1:80169129-80181928 GCA_007258455.2 Sequoia sempervirens
AGGAGATAAAGAAAAAGATTAGCCTAAAGAGGTATGTGTTTATTTTATTTCGTGTTTGGTATTTATATGTTCCTATTACCGACAATTGTATGCTAACTTGAATCAATTTTATGTTTTTGTTCACATACATAGATTGACATTACAAAAGTTGGTTTGTTCGATTCTTTGAGAGGGGCATATTCTAGGACTCCTGACCCTTTGAAGAGATGAATATTTCAGGTAATCAAGATTTCAATTTTAGAGTTCAATTATAATTCAATGTGTATTGATTTTTATGTTAATTATTCAATTTTAAATTATATAGTATATCTAATCTCAATTGTGGTTTGACTTTTTCTTGTGCAGCTACCTTCAGAGCCAACGAGTGCTTCAAAGAGGCTCCATTTTGATGATCCACTAGTAGTTTAGGATGAGATAGACATTTTGGCATGTAAATTTTGAATAGATACCGAGATGGCATATGCCACATATTGTAAAACTTTGTTTGAGTTGGCGTTGATGCCATTTTTGTATATGGAAATACACTTGATTATTGGATAATTTGATATATATAGAAGTTGACAATCAAAATTTAGTTTCCTCCTCATGTGCATGATTAAACTCTTTGAAGCAATGGTTAAATATCAATGTACAATAGCATAAAAATAATGGTTAAATATTATGTAGTTCATATTCATATTGCCGATTACATTGCATTGCACATCTTTCAAACTCAAAGCATTATTTCACATTGCATAAGTAACAACTAGATACTCATATGATTAACCCTACAAATTTCATACATTTCAAATAATTCAATGATCCTTAACTAAATTATTCATACAAATTTCTTAGATTTGGAAGAATTCAATGAAAATCAGCCAAAACATTTAAACAAGATATTTAGATCTAAAACATTCACATATGATAAATAGATCTACACATATAAGTTGGTTGGAATAGAGTATTTAATTCAAATAACTCACTTGATGATTATAATTTTTTTGCTTCAATTGTTTGCTCATAACCAAGATTACAATGATCAAATTTTTTTTAGAAAAATATTGGGATGCTAAAATCCATTATGCTTGGCATACAGATGCAACCTTTCTGTGAAATTTCCCTCACAAATCCAAACAATTTCATCCTCCAAACTAGTGTAGGAGCACCTTAAGGTCTTTTGGAAGATCTTAGTGATTTTTGGCTTGTAGGTGGTTCTAGCCAACCACCAAGGGAATAAGGACTATGATATAAATTCCCTAGGTTTTTTTTAAGAGTATGTTAGGGTAGGTTTATCGTAGAGTCTTGAACTTTATGAGTTCCTAGACAAATCTTGGCAATGTTGCCTTGGCAATTTGGCCTAAAAGTTGAAAAATAGCATGAATGTTGTTCTAAGTCCGACCCAAGGGTCCTAGCACATGGGAGAAAGGTATATAAGGTCATCCAAACCCTAATACCTGGGTTGGAAGTTCATTTTCATGAATTTAGACTTGGAGAGAATTTTGTGTGATTGGAATTCAGCAACTTTTGAGTGCATTTTTGTGTTTGAGCCTTCATCTAGTCAAGAATGGATTGAAAGGACTAACCTGATGCTTTGAGTGTTTCATTTTTTTCATTTACTTACTGTACCTAGAATTAGATTAGTCATTTAGACCAACTAGTTAAGGTTTTGCAAGTTTTTGGGTTTTTGGACTCACTGCCAGTTTGGGACAGTTTTGTGAATAATGAGGCCCACTTGAGTTCCCATGGCTTTTTGATAGGGAGGGGTCAGAGGAATCAATCACAGATTCCTACTCTAAGGTCTTGCTTGCAAGACCTCCTTGGTGTTTTGCTTCACCACCTTAACCTATAGGTCCCTTCTCATGTTTAGGTACCCCTGGTTCTCCTGGCCAACCCCACTACCATAACCATTCAACCAACCAAGTCAATCTTGGTGTCATAGCTCTAACTCTTCCTTAGCCTTTAATCTGCCCTAAAGACTAACAATACCTCCAAAGATTGAACTTTGATTTGCAAGGGTGTGGATGTGTTTCAATTCATTTCAATCCATCCAATTTTGGTTCTTGAGTATCCTCCTAGATCCATTTCTTTGTCACTTTCAACAAACCCTCGTTTAGGTCTTAAAAAGGCTACTAGCCTAAAAGCCCCAATTAGGTCTCCTTCTCCAAGAAAACTGGTTGACTCTCTCAATTTCTCCAAAGAACCCCCAATCTTTCTTTGAGTTTCTTGCTTCAAATGGACACCTCTCAAGGATTTTTGAGGTCTTGGGTCTTAACTTCCCGTACAACGCCTCCACTTAAAAATGGGCAAAAACTAGGGTTTTTAAGCCTTTTCTAGGTGCTTTCAATCTGCTAAGTGTTTCTCACACCAGATGGACTGATGGAGTTTCCTCTTAAAAACCAAGTCTTGGAAAGACTCACATCTACCTTCACAAAAAGGAAATTCAACAAAATTCAATCACCCCTGCAAGTTATGTGCTCTGCACTCCTTGTCTTCCCTAGCCAGACTCTTCCTGGCTCGCCTAGGGCAAGACTTTGCCAACAACTCATGTGCTGACACAAACCCTAAAACCTACCATATGTACACAAATGGAGTCTAGTCACTGTTCCCAAAGGGTCGTACAATTTGTACGGTGGGAAAGTGAACTAACACCCAATTTCTACAAAACTGTCTAGTTCAGACTAGCAACAGGGTTAAAGCAAACTATTTACAAACAATGATTGAAATTGAATCAAAAAGACTAAAATATGGCACACTAAGCTTGAGAAAACACTAAACTACATCGTCCACATAACACAGTAAAAATTTCAATCCATTAAAGCTCTACTTTGAAGCAAAAATTAGTAATAACACAAAAAAACACTATTTTTCTTTCAATTCACAAAACTTTCCCACAATACCAATACTTTCAACCCTGCTCTCAAGTCGAGGTACACCTTATATAGGGTTCCTCAATCAGTTATGCTCCCTTGGTCGAACATGTAAGTTATCACGTGGAAAAGTTGCAAAGTGTCACATTTTGCATCTTTTGCCAATTTTCTTGAAAACTAAGTAAAATGAGTTTTTAAACCCATTCACCCTTCCTCAACTTCTATCCTAAAGATCAACCACATCCCTAAACTATCTTCTCTACTCAATGGTCAACATGACCTTCATGATAAACATTAAAAAAAAAAATGCATCCTAGACTTCCTAAATGCCTAATGTTTCATAGGTGCTCCTGCACCACTTCTTCTCATGGCCACTTGGAATAAAGCTAGGGACTGTGTAAATAATGTACATATAGGTTTAGGAGTCTTTGTTTGCAGGGGAAGTGAAGAAACTATCAAACACTAGGTGAGTGCAAGTGCATTCTGGCTAGTGGCTTGGAGAGGACAGTAGTAAAGAAAGCTACTAAATGGATTGGTTTGTGCCAATAAAGAGCATGGGAGTGTGGGAACATGTATTTCAGACATGTGTGTGCAAGGAGGAGAGTTGAGGAGGTCATTGAAGCCCTCAAAGTTGGAAAAAGGAGCTAAAACCCTTGAAACCCTTGCAATTAGGGAGGTATGAGGATAGTCATATGAACGGCCACTTGGGAAACCTTACACCTAGTAAATATTGAAGCCTAGGGTACCACTAGAAATAATATCAAAAAATATTTTGGGGTTGTTAAGACCGTTTTTGATAAAAGCCAAGAAAACGGGTTCTAGGAGGCCTAGTTGGGGCAAAAGGCTACAAGGCCTAAAATGGAGTTTTTCAAGAAATCGATGGGAGAATGGTGAAAGAATCCAATGAGATGGATCAATGAGGTGTCAAATCAACAAAGAGATAGTAGAATAACCTTTCCTATCCCCTGGAGTGGTTAGGAAACTTTGGGTCAGTTTGGAGCCCAGGCAAGCCTAGTGGTTTAGGAGGTGAGAGGGGTTTAGGAAAGATCCCTAAATAGGGTAGAGAGGAATACCCTAGGAAGACCAGAGAATAGGTCTTGGGAAGAGCAAGAGTGCTCTTGAAAGGTAAGTCTCCCCATCAAATTGGTAAAGGAAGAGGTAGAGACTCTAGAGGTGGACAACTCAGAGAAAGGAGAACAACTCATGTTAAGAAGGATTTTGATCAAAGCACCTATCGCGGATGAACAAAAACAAAGGAGAGCTCTTTTTAGAGTCAAGTGCAAGATACAAGGTAAGGTTTGCAAGGTCATCATAGAATCAGGATCAACTGATAATGTCATCTCAGAGGAGGCAATACAAAAGTTGAAGCTCATCAAGATACCCCATTCTCAGTTGGCCTACTCCAAAGACAAGGATAGAAGTTAGGAGTTTCCATGGATTAGCTTAGTTCTAAAGGAAATTTGTGAGAAGGTTTAGTGAAATTTGTGCATCGGTTCTTGACACCATCAAAGGAGGACTGAAAACAAATTTTGTGTGGAGTAAAGAAGCCAATGAAGGATTTGAAAGGTTGAAGAGGGAGATAGCTACCCAACCTATCTTAGCTTTACCAAGTTTTGACAAACCATTCATAGTAGAATGTGATGCAAGTAACATAGCAGTAGGAGTTGTCCTAAGCCAAGAAATTTAAGATGATGCAAGTAACATAGCAGTTGAACAATTTTAGAAAAAAGAAAGTTGTGTCACGGTTCGCATTCAATCCAACAAGCAAAAATCAAAGCTCAGCCTCTTCGAATGAAAATGCTTGTTTACAAAACAAATGAATAAGAATGAGGTAGTTAAGGTGTTAGAAGTTATTTAGAGGTCAATTTTAGGGTGGAAGGCATAAAAATCCATTTTAAATGCACAAAAAAGAATGAAATTACTTCAAACCAAGTTCGTGAAGAAGCTAACTATGTTGCCCACTAGTTTCCCTTAAGAGTCCAAAGTGCTAAAAGACAACAATATTTGCAGGTCTATTTCTCGGAGACTGTGATGCTTACAGACCCTCCATCTAAGGCTATGGGATTGTCCTGGGACCATTTAAAAAAACCTCTCTTGGTTTTTACTATCTCGGAGGTGTTTTCTTGTGGTGATGAGTTTTCAGTGGAGGGCAAAGTTGCTAGATGCAAGTAGTGTAAAGTTGCAAACTACTGCAACTTTCACTTTGCAGCTCATACGACCAAACGGAATGTTCCAACACGTCCGGATGGGTAAGTTTACACTAGGGATGGTCCTCTCTTGCACCCAAATATTCCGAATCACTCTGAGCTACATTGGACCGACAATTTCCCTTAAGAGTCCAAAGTGCTAAAAGGAAGCAATCTTTGAAGGTATGTTTCTCAAAGACCATGATGCTTACAGACTCTCTGTCTAAAGCTATGGGATCATGTTGGGACCATCTACAAAAACCTCTCTCGGTTTTTGCTATCTTGGAGGCTTTTTGTTATGGTGATGACTTTTCAGTTGACAGAAAAGTTGCTATATGCAAGCAGTGTAAAGTTGCAAAGTGGTGCAACTTTCACTCCGCAACTCGTACGACCAAACAGATTGTTCCAACACGTCTAGATGGGTATGTTTACACTAGGGATGGTCCTCTCTTTCACCCAAATACGTCGAATCACTCCGAGCTACATTGGACCGGTGATTTCCCTTAAGAGTCCAAAGTGCTAAAAGGCAGCAATCTTTGAAGGTCTATTTCTTAGAGACCGTGATGCTTACAGACTCTCCGTCTAAGGCTATGGGATTGTGTTCAGACCATTTACAAAAAACTCTCTCAGTTTTTGCTATCTTGGAGGCGTTTTCCTGTGGTGATGACTTTTCTGTGGAGGGAAAAGTTGCCAGATGCAAGTAGTGTAAAGTTGCAAAGTGGTGCAACTTTCACTCCATAGCTCGTACGACCAAACGGACTGTTCAAACACATATGGATGGGTATTTTTATGCTAGGGATGGTCCTCTCTTGCACCCACATACGCCAAATCACTCGAAGCTACATTGGAATGACGATTTCCCTTAAGAGTCCAAAGTGCTAAAAGGCAGCAATCTTTGAAGGTCTATTTCTCAAAGACCGGATGCTTATAGACTCTCTGCCTAAGGCTATGGGATCATGTTGGGACCATCTACAAAAACCTCTCTATTTTTACTATCTTAGAGGCGTTTTCCTATGGTGATGACTTTTCGTGGAGTGAAATGTTGCCAGATGAAAGCAAAGGTAAAGTTGCAAAGTGGTCCAACTTTCACCCGCAGCTGTACAACCAAATGGATCTGCTCCAACATGTCCGATGGGTATGTTTATGCTAGGCATGGTCCTCTTGCACCCAAATACACCGAATCACTCTGAGCTACATTGGACCGGGATTTCCCTTAAGAGTCCAAAGTGCTAAAAGGCAGCAATCTTTAAAGGTCTATTTCTCAGAGACCGTGATGCTTACAGACTCTCTGTCTGAGGCTATGGGATCCTGTTGGGACCATCTACAAAAACCTCTCTCGGTTTTTGCTATCTCGGAGGCGTTTTCCTATGGTGATGACTTTTTAGTGGAGGAAAAAGTTGTCGATGCAAGTAGTGTAAAGTTGCAAAGTGGTGCATCTTTCACTCTGTAGCTCGTATCGCACCAAACGAACTGTTCCAACATGTCCGGATGGGTAATTTTACGCTAGGGATGGTCCTCTCTTGCACCCAAATATTCCGAATCACTCTGAGCTACATTGGACCGACGCATTTCCCTTAAGAGTCCAAAGTGCTAAAAGGCAGCAATCTTTGAAGGTCTATTTCTTGGAGACTGTGATGCTTACAGACTCTTCGTCCAAGGCTATGGGATCATGTTGGGACCATCTACAAAAAAATATCTCAATTTTTTCTATCTTGGAGGCGTTTTCCTGTGGTGATGACTTTTCAGTGGATGGAAAAGTTGTTAGATGCAAGCAGTGTAAAGTTGCAAAGTGGTGTAACTTTCACTCCGTAGCTCGTACGACCAAACGAACTGATCCAACACGTCCGTATGGGTACATTTACGCTAGTTATGGTCCTCTATTGCACCCAAATACAACAAATCATTCCGAGCTACATTGGACCGATGATTTCCCTTAAGAGTCCAAAGTGCTAAAAGATAGCAATCTTTGAAGGTCTATTTCTCAGAGACTGTGATGCTTACGGACTCTTCGTCCAAGGCTATGGGATCATGGTGGGACCATCTACAAAAAACTCTCTCAGTTTTTTCTATCTTGGAGGCGTTTTCCTGTGGTGATGACTTTTCAGTGGATGGAAAAGTTGTTAGATGCAAGCAGTGTAAAGTTGCAAAGTGGTGTAACTTTCACTCCGCAGCTCGTACGACCAAACAGACTAATCCAACACGTTTGTATGGGTACGTTTATGCTAGGGATGGTTCTCTCTTACACCCAAATACACCGAATCACTTTGAGCTACATTGGACTGGTGATTTCCCTTAAGAGTCCAAAGTGCTAAAAGTCAGCAATATTTGAAGGTCTATTTCTCGGAGACTGTGATGCTTATAGACTCTTCGTCTGAGGCTATGGGATCGTGTTGGGACCATCTACAAAAACCTCTCTCAGTTTTTTCTATCTCGAAGGTATTTTCCTATGGTGATGACTTTTTAGTGGAGGGAAAAGTTGCCAGATGCAAGCAGTGTAAAGTTGCAAAGTGGTGCAACTTTCACTCTGTAGCTCGTACAAAGCTAGTTCAAAACCCAGTTCTCCATGCCTTCCACTCTTGAAATAACATCAAGACATGTAATAACATTTCTACATAAAGTGTTTATACGAAGAAATGGGAAGATAAAACCATGTAAG
Organism: Sequoia sempervirens; assembly: GCA_007258455.2. Classification (NCBI taxonomy): domain Eukaryota; kingdom Viridiplantae; phylum Streptophyta; class Pinopsida; order Cupressales; family Cupressaceae; genus Sequoia; species Sequoia sempervirens. Next base: position 80,176,821 of record VDFB02000017.1, read on the forward strand.
TGGTTTCCCCAAACTAATTGCCACCAAAACCATTCTTGATAGTTTAAAACCATGAACCACCTCAACGTGTAATTATGATAGCACTCAAGATAGTACTCCACCATGAACATATCAACTAAGTAGGAACCCATAACATTATGGAAAGATGATCCACTTCTCCCAATGTAACTCCCAAGCTTACATGTGAGAGATGGTCAATTTCATTGATGACAACGGTTGTGTGACTCCCATTGATGACCTTCTTTATTCAATGCCATTACAACAATATCCAATGCTTTCCAAAGAATACTAATGAAAACAATATTTCCCTCAACACCTCATGATCATTCAAGTAATCATTCTAACAATACAAGAGATTTACACTTCAAATTGCAAGTGAATATATTTACTATATCTTAAAATAAAAAATGCAAAACCAAATAGAAAAATGTATCAATGAGGTACAAGGATGTATAAAATCCAATCAATCAACACACAATCAACCTAACATAATTAAGGTTTGATAGGGGTATTGGATAATTAAGGGTTGATAAGGGTATGAATGTTTATCTTTGCATCTACTCTTGAATATCTAGGGACTTGGTGGTATTTAGAAATTTGTTACTCATTTTTATTGCATTGAATCAAAATGTCTCACTATTAATTGCTCTAATGCTATAAGATAAATTAATGTTTTCATGATTATAATGAATATATTATATGTTATTAATGCTAGCGTATATCATCAAATTATGCCAAACATGTGTTTAGTCAACTCAAAGTGGGTGAATGACACCACTTAGCGAAAATTTTGAATTTTGAATTTTAAAATGAAAGGGAATAGGTTTGTGACTATGAGGTCACCCTTGTGAATTAAAGAATTGGGTTTGAGGAGAAAAATTTGCAAGCCACTATAATTTATTATATATAAATGGGAAATATTACAAAACCTGGTTCAAACGAGCATACCGACAGGAAAGAACCAGGGAGAAAACCTTTGGTTGTAGCTCGATTAAGTACAAAAATAGACCCCTTTAGAAAACATATGGGTTTCCAAAATATAGGCCCGTTTACATTTTAAACATACCCTTTATACAATGTCAGACATTTTACCCATATTTCAGAAAACATCACTGGGTATAGATTATGCCCATACACAATTATGACCATTTTACATTGTTTCCAATTTGGGAATTCAAATTTTACAAGATTTTGCTATTAGAGGCATTCAGGACATATTCTTCAACAACAATAGTATGTTCATGTTCTGCACTGACAAGCACCTATACAAACCATCAATGTAGCTTAGAATAACCAATCTATATTATTCTAAATGACACAAAATATGATGAGATGGTAATGCAAACTATAAAAGAATCTTAGAATAACCAATCTATATTGTTGTAATCTGTTGCATACCTCTTTGAAAGGATCAAAGCTGGCTATTGTTGCAGCAAGTCCATGATCAATCATGCCAGGAATATCACAAAAGTGGGAAAATGAGAAATCTATATTGTGACAATAGAAAAGATATTAGACTAACATATCTATATTAATCTAAACAACCTGAATGATGATGAGTTGGTGATGCAAACTATAAAAGATGCATACCTCTTCAAAAGGATCAGAGCTGGCTATTGTTGTAGCAGGTCCATGATCAATCGTGCCAGGAATATCGCAAAAGTGGGAAAATGAGAAATCTATATTGTCACGATAGAAAATATGCTTAGAATAACATATCTATATTAATCTAAACAACTTGAATGATGATGAGCTAGTGATGCAAACTATAAAAGATGCATACCTCTTTGAAAGGATCAGATCTAGCTATTGTTGCAGCAGGTCCATGATCAATCTTGCCAAAAATATCACAAAATTGTGTACAAAATATCACTATTAAAGACACCTGCATTGCAATAGTATATAAAATATCAGTATTAAATAAAGAACACTAATGAACTTAATCATAATGAACATAAGAATTCTACCTTCCATTCTTGAAAATGCTATTCAAGTGTGCCTGAAGGGTCATCTCTTTGCTTAAGAGTATCCAATATTGCTTCATGATCAACATTACTAAGTGTCCATAGTTGTTTTGTCTTTGGTCTAGCATGATACTTCAACAACTTAACATTTATTACTATAACAAGGTACGAATACATGAGAAAGGTTTTATGTTTCTCATAATCTTCAAATGCAGGGATGCCATTCTTTCTAATCATGTATGTTCGCAACCAAGTTCCTGTAACCACAACTGAACCTATAGGATACATGAAACCATCATCATCTTCCATCGGTTGTGCTAGCTTATTTTTTACCCACACACATCGAACCAACCAATAGTCTAATCTCTCTTCATTCCCCTGCGGTGCAACAACTGCAAAAATATATCCTAGCTGTAGAAGATCTGAAAGCAAGTCGTAATCAATTGAACTTTCCATTGTGTCATTTGTCATGGATATTGTTTGAGATAAAGGAGTTAGATACTGTGGTGCCCATGTATCCACCCACTCACTTGACTCGCATTGATCCCACTCGCACTGAATACAAATCTGACAAAAACAAGCCAACTCTCATGTCCAAATGGTCCATGTGCCTGCATTTGAGCTTCAAAATGAATGCATCTTTGAAGAATCTTTGATTGTATGACAATCTAATCTACCTCCCACTGTACCCTCCTCAATGAACCAAAAGAATCTGTGCACTGTTGAATCAAGTGTCCCTCCCTGTGACAAAGTTTAACTACACCAATCAACTATAGAACATGCATCACTGAATTTTTCTCCTAAAATCTTTAATTGCTCTTTAAGTAGAGCTCTCTTTACGCATGCACCTACTCCATCATTCTCCCCTTTCCCATGTCTAGCTTCAAAAAAATTCCAAATATGAGGTAGACCCCTCTCTACATGCATCCTACTCAACCAATAAAACATACGAGAATTCTTGAATTGACTTATGCAATTATCTGACCAAATTAGATGTCGGCCCAATGCTATATCATGCTCCTACAAGAACTCAAAAAAATTCTTGAAACAATGTTGGACATACTCAGACGAGTGAGATCTATCATCACTCATATAAAAATGATATTCTCTTATTATCTTTCGATCCTCCTCTGTACTATCAGGTGCATTTCTAAATGTTATGTGGACAAAAGTAGCAATCTGAATGGAATTGTAATATTGAGATTGTACCTAATTTTGTGGTTGCAATGTGTAGTTTTCTGCAAATTCAACCATTGATATAATAGTTTCAACCGAAAAAGAGTCCTTACACATCCTAAATTTTTGATCCAACCACTAAGACCTATGACTATGCCTTGCATACTTGTAGAAAATATTTTCCTTAAAATCTGAAATAAAATCAGCAACACTGAATTCTTTTGTAACCAACTCAGATCTAGCACCTTCACCTCCACTTTGTAAAGTATATTTGACTATCTCATATCTCTTTTTCTCAACAAGCTTATTTCCAAATTCATGTTCGGAACTCTCATGAAAACATTGAACAAACTTTGTAAAGCCACCACATTGTGAGCACTTTGCATTTAAACAATCATTTCTATAGAAAAATCAACCATCATCTCTAGAACATAAAAATAGATCTAGAAAGTCCCCTGATGATTTTGGAAGATGCATTGCACCACACTTCTGCAACATTTCATTAGTATGCAAAGTAGAACGGATATAGCATAATAGCTCATGGTACATTGAAAACTCCACGTGGTATTTGCAACAACAAGTATTACAAATATTAAGATGCACACAATAAAATGGCTTCAAATCTGCAAAAGTCCTTTGTGAGATTTCCATATTTTTATGTGTTTCAATAAATTTTTTGAACAACATTGTTTGGCTTGATTCCAAGAAATTTTTAGGATGTGGTGTGTGGTCTCGATTTCCAATTCTTAACTTTAAAACATCCTTTGCATTGTGATACTCTAGAGTTATCATGCCAAAATTGTTGAATTACCTACTTTACATTATCGGTTAGCTTCTTATGAACATGTGGAAGGCTCCCGAAAAAATCCCATGTATCATTTTCAAGAGGATCATCTATTCTTTCTCTTCTTGCAAGTGCTCAATCCAAAGTTTTACAATTTATGTCAAAATCAATACAAGTTTGTCTCATAAAGTTTAGCCTTTTCAATTGATGGCTTACTAGGGTGGTTGTAATGACTCTTCGAGTAGCTCTCTTATCCTTTTCCTTGTTATTTTTTCCAATAGATTGAGAGCATTAAAAATATTTTTGACAATAATAGAATTTTTTTTGGTCTTCTTGTTCACACAAATCTTCAATTTGGCTAGCAAAGGTCTCATCTTTTGCATCTTTAGCAATTGTACAAAAAGTTGGCATTGCTCAGTCAATGTCTTATCACTAAAATATTGGTTGAAAAGTCTTCTAGCCCACAACCGAATAGTTCGTGTTGACCTCTTGCCTTCAAAATTGTTTATAATATTCTCATCAAATTCAAGCAACCATTTAGGGGTTCTTGAGGGTCTTGAAATTTGAATATGTCTTTCTTCCATACAAGGTTCTTCATTTCTCATGTAATTTGGTGAAACATAATTTACACTTGCTTCAATATTATGTTCAAAATCTTCATTTCCAACATTTTCACCTTGAACATTTTCAATATCAATTTGAATACTTATCCCAATTCAATATCATGTTCAACATCTTCAAATCCAACATTTTCACCTTGAACATTTTCATTATCAATTTCAATATTTTCATTCCCATTTCAATATCATGTTCAACATCTTCAAATCCAACATTTTCACCTTGAACATTTTCATTATCAATTTCAATAATTTCATTCCTAATTTGAATATCATGTTCAACATATTCCTCTCTCAATATTTTCACCTTGAACATCTTCAATTTCCTCTTCACTTGAAAGACCATAGGGTTAGGTTCACTAATATTTAACATACCTTGTCTTCTCTTCCTATGACTTTCTTTATCTCTTGTCTATATGCTTCAATTTATTCTTTTGTAAGGTTTCTCTTACGTTTATGCTTCTGACGACTACTGCTCCCCATTATACCTCATAAAAGATGCTGAAAAATCATAGTTTATGACAAATTTGAGTGGAAGATGCTCCAAAAAGTTGATCTTTATCTCTT
>VDFB02000017.1:80184826-80312958 GCA_007258455.2 Sequoia sempervirens
AAAATTACAAAAAAAATGCGTCACATCTGGACATGGGTCCTCTACTTATATCTAAAATATTATAAAAAAATATTATCATTTTATTGTGGTTAGGGTGGTCAGACAGACACCTACTTCTTATTTTTCTTCTAAAATTTAAGTACGGCTGCATTGAAGTTTCAATTTTTCACCAAATAGACTTTTGAAAAAATAAAATAAACTTAGTAGTTTAGAAACTACATTCAATTTGCCACAGATTCTATTCTTACATATTTTTGAAATAATATAGATAACTTATTCAAATTTTTATGTAAAGTTGCCTAACTCTGATTTTTCTAAATTTTCATTACGACTTAAGGGCTTGTTTTTTCCATGATAATTCTGCACATACCCACATATATCTTGTGAATTTGACCAGGTCGGTATGGTTCGGTACTTCCTTAAGATGTGAATTTATTCCTCTAGTAGTGGCTTGATGGGACCTCAATTTTAATGGTAGGTTAAATTCTCTATGCTATTTTCAAAATATGTATGTTTTTCTAGAGAATATTTTAAGGAGAAGACATGAATTTATAACATATGCAGAGAGGAGATGGGCAAAGTGTTTGTTGGCTCTAAAAGTATTTTCCTTAAACGCATCTTTGGCTCTAAATCTCCCTACCTTAAATGCGCCTTAAATGCGTCTTGAATGGGGATCCCATAGTCGCGGCTGCCCACACTACTCACCTCCACCTTTGAGCCCAGACACATGATTCACGTTGTGAGCACCACAAATCTGCAAAATAGCTCAAACTTCAAAACACATTAGCAGGTTAGTTCAAAATATGCAAATACCATTAGCTTGTTTTTTCCATGATAATCCTGCACATACCCACATATATCTTGTGAATTTGACTAGGTCGGTATGGTTTGGTACTTCCTTAAGATGTGAATTTATTCCTCTAGTAGTGGCTTGATGGGATCTCAATTTGAATGGTAGGTTAAATTCTCTATGCTATTTTCAAAATATGTATGTTTTTCTAGAGAATATTTTAAGGAGAAGACATGAATTTATAACATATGCAGAGAGGACATGGGCAAAGTGTTCATTGGCTCTAAAATCCTTTTCCTTAAACGTGTCTTTGGCTCTAAATCTCCCTACCTTAAATGCACCTTAAATGCGTCTTGAATGGGGATCCCATAGTCACGGCTGCCCACACTTGCTCACCTCCACCTTTGAGCCCAAACACATGATTCATGTTGTGAGCACCACAAATTTGCAAAATAGCTCAAACTTCAAAACACATTAGCATGTTAGTTCAAAATATGCAAATACCATTAGCTTGTTTTTTCCATGATAATCCTGCACATACCCACATATATCTTGCGAATTTGACTAGGTCAGTATGGTTCGGTACTTCCTTAAGATGTGAATTTATTCCTCTAGTAGTGGCTTGATGGGATCTCAATTTGAATGGTAGGTTAAATTCTCTATGCTATTTTCAAAATATTTATGTTTTTCTAGAGAACATTTTAAGACATGAATTTATAACATATGCAGAGAGGACATGGGCAAAGTGTTCATTGGCTCTAAAAGTCTTTTCCTTAAACGCATCTTTGGCTCTAAATCTCCCTACCTTAAATGCACCTTAAATGCGTCTTGAATGGGGATTCCATAGTCGCGGCTGCCCACACTTGCTCACCTCCACCTTTGAGCCCAGACACATGATTCACGTTGTAAGCACCACAAATCTACAAAATAGCTCAAACTTCAAAACACATTAGCATGTTAGTTCAAAATATGCAAATACCATAGTGCTCCTATGAGATAATAAATCATGCTTGAAAATGCAAACAAATTACAAGACAAACTAAGGCATATAAAACATGAAATAAATCCTATCCCATAGTGGATTGGTGCTATTGTGGAAAATAGCCCTTGATAAACTTGATGTTGCAAATGATGGTGGACAAAATCAGTTCTCAGTTTAAGAGAATGACTTTGCATGAAGATTGTGGATTCCTTTGATGAAGAATCAGCCCCTTATTTATAGATTTTCAAATTGGAAGAATTCTCATAAGAGAGAAATGTGGGACTAAGTTTGGACAAATGAGATGAGGCCACTTGTCAACTTACCATAGGTTGAGGGATGTGCAAGTTTTGGCCAATGTGCCAAAGAGAGGGAGATTTCAAATTTGAAATTGAGAGTTAATGCTTAGTTTGACCTTTGCAAGCGACATGTAAGAGCCATGTAAGAGCTCATAAATGCTTTGTTGGGTGTACATGTCCACTTGATTTTGAATTCAAATTTGAGGGAATATTCCTCAAAGATGCTATGTTGATGGAAAATGTCAATTTTAATAAATCAATAAATTGTTTTATTGGTGCAAGTGGGAAAAGCTAGAGGATGTGATGGGTGGTTAGGTTAGGTTATTCAGGATTAGATTAAATTAATGATGATTAGATGCTTTGACCTCTTTGACTTGAATATTTTGATTTATTTAAATCAAAAAGGGATGAAAGGTGATTTCAAACTTAATTAAATAAAGGATTGATTTATTTAATCAAGGAGGGTGATGTTAGGATCAAGTTGATTTATTTTAATTTAAACTGATGACTTTAGGAGATTGATAAATAAACTTGATTTATTTGCTGAATGGATGAATATGACCTAATTGAATGCATTATTCCAATTTTGTGTGTCTACATTTTTGCCCTCTTTGAAGCAATGTACTTGTTGCATTGGTTCAAAGAATAAACTTGCAGCGATCAAAATTCAAAAAATTTCTGATTTTTCGGATGCCCCAGCGGAAAGAAGTACACTGGTAAATTGCCCCCTCAAGAGATCGAGCGAAAAGATTTGATTTGAGGGTCAATCTCATGATAAAAAGATTCAAAATGGATGGTTATGGATGATGATGCAAATGAGATGGTTTTAAAATGATTAGAATAACAAATCTATATTATCTTAAACAACTTAAATGATGATATGAAGTGATGATGGATGAGATGGATGATGTGATATGCTATGATTATGCAATGGATGATTTATGAGATGCTTAGACTAACAGATCTATATTATGATGATGATATGCTGTGATTATGCAAATGTATGATTTATGCAAATATATGATTTTATGAGATGCTTAGACTAACAGATCTATATTATGATGATGCACATGTAATGCATGTGAAATGATCAGAATTTCCTATTATGTATGATATGAACGATATGTGGTATGCTAATAGCTTTCTGGATGTAGGATGGATGCACTGGTGATGAGAATTAAGTATTCATGATATGATGTTAGTGCGGAAAATAAGATATTAGGTGATGACAAGAGGTTCCAACAAGCCAACTTTATGAGAGATGATGATGATGATAGATGATGATGATTTGCTTATCAAGGATTGGGATTTTAAAAGGGCTACTTACCTTATGTTTGATAATACACATAGATATGATGCATCAAGGTATAAATAACTAGGATGGAGTTGTACCTAGTGTGATGGAATTTGACTCAACAAATAGATAGGAGTATTCTTGTTCACACTTGACATATGGAAACCTTGCTAGGACATACCTAACAAAGCAAGTATTTGCCAAGTTATATTACAAGAACGTCTAACAAGCACAGGAGACAAAAGGATAATGATTGTTGCCCCATTCCTATCTCTCTAAATCCTTCATTCGGATATCGTCGAGAGGTCCTTGGAGTGAGCGCAATAAGATAAATCAAAAGAAAAGATCAAGTACGCAAACAAGCCAATGTTCTTCATTCCTTGAGCCAAAGGCATGTGTTTTGATAGGATAAGAATCCAAGGTGATATCCAAAATGATGCCCACTTTCGAAACAATATATCCTAGTACATGCATTGTATAGGATGATGCTGGTTTGATATGTTGATTGATAGGCTATTGATATAAGGTTGATTGACATGTTTACGAATGATCAAGAGTTTGATTTTGCATTCAATGGTTTGTTGTTTGCTTTTCATTTTACGACTGAAGCTTGATTTTGTTGATTATTGTGATTGTTTCTATTTGTGTTACCAAAGGATGCAGGTGATGATTAGTTTATTATGGATGATTGATTATCGTGGGTGAAAGCGAAATGAGATGGATGGATTTTTTCAAATATTTGGATGTTTTTGAAAAAAAATTTGGAATGTTTTGAGGCTGTTTTTGGTATTTTCAAAATTTTACAAATGTTTTAATTTTTGATTTTCCAATGTTTTGGGGTTTTCTAAGATTTTATGAATGTTTTTGGATTTTTGATGTCTCTGGGACTGATCAAAGTTTAGCCTTGCCTATGTTTAAGCTCAGAGATAATGTAGTTCGGATACCATGTTTTTGATATTTTTCTTATTTTTATGGACGTTTTTTTGGATTTTGTGATGTTTTGGATGTTTTTGGATTTTTTGATGTTTTGGATGTTTTTAGATTTTTGCACGATTTTGATGATTTGGATATGGACATGTGTGATGATATCAGTGCTATATTTGGGGATTTTGGTAAAAACCAAGCTAAGGTTGATTGATCAAATCGATGGATTGATGATGATGATAACATTGTTGAGGATACACAACAATGCAAGGATTTGACTTATCAGGATTGATGATGATAACATTGTTCAGGATGCACAAAAATGCAAGGATTGATTAATCAGGATTGGTTATGATAACATTGTTGAGGATGAACAACAATGCAAGGATAGTGTTAAGCAACACAATGATCAGGAAGGATATCCCAAGATTATGGATTGATTGGATTCGATTGATTAGGGTTGTTGAAGCTTGGTTTGGAACAAAATTTGTTGGAATGATTTGATGTGAAGTTTGAAGTGTAAATTAGATGCAACTGATAGTGATTGGTTGGATTGATGTTTGATGAAAGATGAAGCTTGATGAGGAGTGTCTTCTCACTAAAATATGCCATGGGCTAGTGCTTTGGATTTCAGATCACAAATACTTTGACCAATTTGGTTTCACGTTTGCCAATGTTTGGATCGCCACATAAGTCAGAGGATATAGATCAAGATTTATTCTCAAAGAAAGATGTACATATATGCCCCGAGTGTCTAGAAATGTATGAAATGTCATGGGTGGATGCTCAGATAGTTGTATGGATGGATGGATATGGATTATCTTGTGATAAGATAAGGTGTTCAGATAAAGAATGCTCATTTGGATAATGCTTCATGGCTCAGATAATGTTGCATAGGATAGGATCAATAAAAATGACTCATGTCAAGATGTCTACCATAAGCAAGTGTAAAGCGTGCCCCAAAATTTCATCAAGATCAATATAACTCAAATGATGGACGTAGATGGATAAAAATGGATTGGATAAATGGTTCATGGATGAATGTATTTATTATGGATAAGACTGATGGAATGTTGGCTTTATTATGGATGGGATGAGATGCTTTCATCTGAACTGGTGCACTTAGATGCTCAATTCTACACATAATTCCTATTTTCTAGGTTTTCACCATCGTACCTGCCTAAAGTGCCGCCCATGCGGTTTTCACTAGAGGACGATTTTTCTCTTTACTATTTTCAATCTTTTTTTTGATTTTTTTTTTTTTGGATTTTCATATTTTTTCATTTTTTTTGTAGTTTTTTGAAAGATTTTAGGCTCATGCTAAACCAAAAGGTGTTGTTGATGTAGATTCCCCTGTCATGATGTGCCATTGATATCCTTCTTGAAGAATTTTCTTTGCTAAGATACATGCACTTGAATGAAAATTTTGAGATTCTTGATCTGCTTCGTCGATATTGGAGTTGACTTTGTCTCTGTGTGTACATCGTGATAGCGTTCCTTCAGAATCCTTATGATGAAGGGTCGTTTCCAATACATGGTCAATGTAAGAACTAGATATCATGTATGCTGGCATGGATGGAGTGTGTTTAGGGATAAGAGATGGATTGGTTGACAATTTGGAATCTTTGACTCTCCAAACTTGGGTAGATGAGCAATGATGGGTGGATACAAAAGTGTACATGGAATTAGGACCAACTGCTTGATACACTTTGTACGTCACTTGAAAAGCCTGCTTTTGATTTTGTGGACATCCTTGATGGATACTTTTCACTTTTTAATTTTTCCCCATAGTTTCTTTGATCGATGGAGTTTGATAGGGATGATCTTTCTTTGTATTCTTTGGTATCCATTTGTATTTGATTTGTCCATTATGCTTTCTAGGTCCTTTTTCTTTGATAGTGTTCTTCATACTTTGATTCAATTCTTTCTTTTCACGTTGGTCCCAATTCATGGATGGGGTGATGGGTGGATGATGATTCGTGACGTGGTTGGTTGTAGTATTGACACTAGTTTCATCATAAGGACTCTTTGTGCTCCCTATGTTGACGTTTTCTTGAGATGAAGTTGCCCCTAGTATTGTGGAAGTAGTACCTTTGTTCTTTGATTCTTCTTGCTCTGAGTTGTCCTATTCGATAAGTGTTCTCGGATAGATGACCACTGTAGATGATGTTATTGGAATTTGTTGCATTGCTGACTCTGGAATATCCTGTTCTATCAGACCTGTTTCCTTGAGCAGATAATGTTGGATATCTCCATACATGATGTCTTTAGTCTATATTTTGGATATATATGATCTTGATGTTGATAACTCTGTTTGGTTGTAGTAATCAATAACCTGCTCTTTTTGTGTAATAATATCAAGAGTAAAGGAATATGGTTCTGAATGAAGATCATCTACATGTCCATCCGCGTAAAGAATCTCATGGGTAGATGGAGGAGTAAGTGCTACATGGATATGATCATCTTGCATAGATAGGAGAGTGTCCATTAGATTATTGTAGTATATTGAAGATATAAATTCTTGATCTTGAATGGTTTTGGAGTTACTTTCGATGTGATTTTGATCCAGTTCTTGACATGGGTTAGTTTCAAAGGATGGATTACTTACCAAGGGTTCCTAGATGGGAAATGGCTTAATATCCTCTTGATCTTTGAATGGGATTGGATTAAGTTTCGAATTGAAGATTCCTTTAGTATATTTAACCATGAGGTCAAAGGGGGTCAACATGTCTTGGAAAGGACCATTGCTAGACCTTGGTGAAAGATGTTGATCATGCTTTGGGATGAATTCTTGAGATATGTCCTCTAACTCATAAGGCGATGTAGAGAAATTTTCAATATGATCATAGGTCAATAGATCATTCATTATGTCAATAGGATCAGTTAATCCTAACACTCCTCGAAATAGATCACTAAAAATCAGCTCTTGATGTATGGTGAGTTGATCATCGGATGGGGTGGAAACATCTTCAAGGTGCTCATCAATGGAGAGATATTGATCATTGTTTTCAACCATTTTGGTGGAGAGATTGTGAATGTCTTCAACCATAGAGTCAAGTGATGTTGATATTTCTTGAATTGGATCATTGTCAAATATTGTTGGTGGATTTTGATTGTGATTCAAAAGTGACTCTTCACCTATGATGATTTGATCTTTGGACAAGATAGAAGCATCTTCAATGTGCTCTTTGATGGATAGATCTTGATCATTGCTTTCAACAATTGTGGTGGGAATATTTTCAATGCTACTACCAATGGTTGAATGTTCATCATTATCCCCAATAGTCATCATTTTTTCTATTTGTTCTTGTGTCTGTTGGGTAGCTTGAGAGGCTTGGGTAGCTTGAGAGGTTTGTTGCACTTGTTGAGCTTGTCTTGCTTGTTGCGTGGCTAGATATTGTTGGATGGCCTTTTGGTAGGCCTGGTGAGCTTTTAGCGCAATGCTATATTGTCTTGTTGTGTTAGGTTTAGGTGGTAGTCATGGTGGATTCAAAATTGTGTTGGATGTTGTGATGAGTGGTTGAGATATGTTTGGAGTGATCATGAGGGTTTGAGGTATGATGGGTGTGATAGGGGTGGTTGGAGTGATCGAGGTGATAGGAATGGTCAGAATGACCAAGGTAATAGGTCCTTGGGAGACTGTATTTTGATTTGGGATCAATGTTTTTGTTTGATTTGATACCATCCATTGGTGTGATGTCGATGGCATACTCAAAGGATTTGAAGTGATGGTTTGATTGGTGTTAGGTGGATTGATTTGGATGGAATGATTAGTGTTAGGTAAAGGGGGAAGCCCTAAACCAAGGAATGATGTTGATATGGGTAATGATGGTGGAGATGTTTCTTGGTGATATGACTCAACTATTTTGGTAAGTGTAGCAATTTGATCTCACCAAATTTGATCTTGATTTTGATCTTGAATCCCTTGATATAGTTGATTTGGTTTTTGTTCAAGTAGATTTTCGATGCATACTTGTGGTTTTTGAATGAGATCATGAACAAATTGACTTTGGACAATGCCCTAATTTGGGATGATGTTCAGATTTGGCATGATACGTTGAAATTGAACATTATTGATGTTGGGAATCACATTGCCTTGATTTAGGTAACTTTGATTTTGCATAGTGTTACCTTGACTTGGAGTCGTTAATATCTTGCTTGGATTTTGAACAATATTCGTATGATCTAAAAACATATTTATCCCAAAGTTTTCTGGATTCATGTTTGGAAAACGTGTACTTGGCACATTCTCATTTGGAATGTAGGGATTTGGTGGGATGACGTTGTTTGTTTGAAGGCTCATGCATTGATTGTTCAGTTGAAAGACTTGTAGGTTTGGACTTGGATTTAAATCTACCATTGGGAAAGGTGTCCCAAACTTCAATTTGGGCATACTCACATTTGTTGTACTATTGACATTTGTCGAAGGTAATGATCCCATGTATGGTTTGTATAGATGTGAGTGTTGATAATCAATCGGCATTGTAAGGCTTTGATAGCTTAGTCGACTTGGATTACTCATGATGTATGGATAAAGTTTATATTCCATGTTCCTCTTGTGTTTTGACCTTGTTGTAAAAGTGACCTCTAAGGTTCTTAGGACCTGGCTAAAATGAACACACACACATTAGCATGATTAGCACTTTAAAAACATAGCAAATTATCAACATCCTTATGAAATAAATCAACATGCTTCATGATGCAATCAAAACAACAAAAGGATTAGATAAACTAATTGAAAGCATACAATAAAACATGAAGTAAATCATATCTCATAGTGGATTGGTGCTTCTATGGGAAGAAGCCCTTTCCCAATCCTTGATAGATAAGATAAATGATGAAATTGCTTTGAAGATGATAATGATGGTGGACAAAATCAATTCTCGGTTTAAGAGAGTGACTTTGCATAAGATTCTGGAGATTGTGGAGGATTTGATCAAGAATGAGGCCTTTATTTATAGATTTTCTTGATGAGAGATTGGCCAAATGGATGAATGTGGGACTAAAAATAGACCAATGAAAAGAGGCCACATGTCAACTTGCCATAGGTTGAGGGATGTACAAGATTTGGGAAATGTGCCCAAGAGAGCGAGTTTCAAATTCAAATTTGTGCAATAAATTTTGAGAGGGGGACATGAAAATGAGAAGTTAATGCAATGTTGGAGGGGGCAAGTCATCTTGTCATCATTTTCAAACTTGAGGGAATATTTTGTTTTTTATGCCAATTTGAAAGAAAATAAGGGTTTTAATAAATCAATAAATTGATTTATTTGTGCAAGTGGGATTATCTAGAGGATGTGATGGGTGGTTAGGTTAGGCTAATTAGGATTAGGTTAGCTTAATGATGATTAGGATGATTTTGACTTTTATGACTTAAATATTTGATTTATTTAATTCAGAAAAGGATGGAATATGCATTTGGATTTCAATTTAATGAATGTTTGATTTATTTGATTAAAAGGTTGATGATAAATTTTATTTAATTTTTAATTAATGACCTTAGGAGATGGAAATTAATGAGATTACCTGATGAATGGATGAAGGTGAACTTGATTAATTGATGAATGGACCTAATGCATGATGCTAATTTTGCATGTCTACATTTTTCCCCTCTTTGAAGCAATGTACTTGTTGCATTGGTTCAAAGAATAAACTTGTCGTAATCAAAATTCAATTTTTTTTTAATTTTTTAGATGCCCCAGTAGAAAGAAGTCCACTAGTACATGGCCCCCTCAAGAGATCAAGTGAAAAATTCAATTTGAAGGTCGATCTTGTGATAAAGAGGTTGAAAATGGATGGTTATGGATGATGATGCAAATAAGATGGTTTTTAAGATGCTTAGAATAACAAATCTATATTATCCTAAACAACTTAAATGATGATGCGATGTGATAATGGATGAAATGGATGATGTGATATGCTATGATTATGCAATGGATGATTTATGAGATGCTTCGACTAATAGATCTATATTATGATGATGATATGTTGTGAGATGATATGCAAAATACTGATGGTTTGTGGATGCACGATGAATGCACGATGGATGCATTGGCGATGTTATGTTAGGGAAAAAATGAGAAATGATATGATGACAAGAGCATCCAACAAGTCCATGATCTGATGAGACTTTATTAGAGATGATGATGAGAGATGGATGATGCTTCACTTATCAAGGATTGGGATTTTAAAAGGGCTACTTACCTTATGTTTGATAACACATGTAGATACGATGCATCAAGGTATAAAGAACTAGGATGGCATTGTACCTAGTGCAATGGAATTTGACTCGAAAAATAGATAGGAGTATTCTTGTTCACACTTGACATATGGAAACCTTGCTAGGACGTACCTAACAAAGAAAGTATTCGCCAAGTTATTTTACAAGAACGTCCAACAAGCACAACAGACAAAAGGATAATGGTCATTGCCCCATTCCTATTTCTCTAAATTCTTCATTTGGATATCATCAAGAGGTCCTTGGGATGAGCGCAATAAGATAAATCAAAAGAAAAGATCAAGTACACAAACAAGTCAATGTTCTTCATACCTTCAACCAGAGGGATGTGTTTTGATAGGATAAGAATCCAAAGTGATAGCCAAAATGATGCCAATTTTTAGAACGATATATCCTAGGACATGCATTGTATAGGATGATGATGGTTTGATAAGTTGATTGATAGGCTATTGATATAAGGTTGATTGACATGTTTGCGATTCATCAAGAGTTTGATTTTGTTTTAAAGGTTTGTTGTTTCAATTTTGATTTTATGATTGAAGCTTTCTTTTGCTGACTGCTATGATTGTTTCTATTTGTTTTGCCAAAGGATGAAGGTGATGATTATTTTATTATGGATGATTGATTATCGTGGGTGAAGGCAAGATGGGATGGATGGATTTTTTCAAATATTTGGATGTTTTTGATGTTTTGCAATGTTCTGAGACTGTTTTTGGTATTTTTCAAGATTTTTAAATGTTTTGATTTTTGAATTTTGTGATTTTTTGGGGTTTTCTGAGATTTTATGAATGTTTTTAGATTTTGATGTTTTTTTGAATGTTTTTTGGATTTTGATGTTTTTCAAATTTTTTTGGATTTTGTGTTTTTTGAATGTTTCTGGATTCTATGTTTTTTGAATGTTTTTCGATTTTGATGTCTCAAGGACTGATCAGAGATTAGCCTTTCCTGTGTTTAAGCTCAGAGATGACATAGTTCAGATGCCATGTTTTTGATGTTTTCTATTTTTGACTTGTTTTTTGATTTTGATGTGTTTTGAATGTTTTTGGATTTTCTGATTTTTTTATGTTTTTGGATTTTTTGCACGATTTTGATGATTTGGATATGGATATGTCTAATGATATCATTGCTCTGTTTGGGGATTTTTCTAAAAACAAAGCTAAGGTTGATTGATTAGATCGATGGATTGATGATAATGATAACATTGTTGAGGATGCACAACAATGCAAGGATTTGATTGATCAGGATTGATGATGATAACATTGTTGAGGATGCACAACAATGCAAGGATAGTGTTAAGCAACACAAGGATTGGGATGGATATCTCAAGGAGATGATAGATTGATGATGATAACATTGTTGAGGATACACAACAATGCAAGGATAGTGTTAAGCAACACAAGGATATCCCAAGATGATGATTTTTTGATTTGATTTGATTGACCACGATTTTGAAGCTTGGTTTGAAACAAAATATGTTTGAAGGATTTGATGTGACATTTGAAGGATGCGTTAGATGTGACTGATATTGATTATTTGGATTGATGTTCGATGAAAGATAACACTTGATAAGGAACATCATCTTGTCAAAATATTCCATGGGCTAGTGTTTTGTATTTTTGGATCACAAATGCTTGACCAATTTGATTTCATGCTTGCCAATGTTCGGATCACCACATAAGTTGGAGGATATAGACCAAGATTTATTCTTGAAGCAAGATGTACATATCTACCCCCACTGTCTAGCAATGTATGGAATGCCATGGATGGATTCTCAGACAGGTGTATGGGTGGATGGATATGGATTATCTTGTGCTAAGATAAGGTGCTCGAACAAAGGATGCTCATTTGCATAGTGTTGTGTGGCTCAGATAATGCTAGGTAGGATTGGATCAATGAAAACAGACCATGTCAAGATGTTTACCATAAGCAAGGATAAAGTGTGCCCCAAACTTTCATCAAGATCAAGATAACTTGGATGATGGATGCAAATCGATGAAAATGGATTGGATAAATGGTTTATGGATGAATGGATTTATTATGGATGGGATGAGATGATTTCAACTGAACTGGTGCACGTAGATGCTCGATTCCACACATGATGCCTGTTTTCCAGGTTTTCATCATTTTTTTAACCAAAGTGCCACCATAGTGGTTTTCACTGGAGGACAATTTTTTTCTTTACTGTTTTAAATCCTTTTTCTAATTTTTTTGGATTTTCATATTTTTTCATTTTTTTGGTTTTTCTGAAAGATTTTAAACTCATGCTAAATCACAAGGTGTTGCTGATGTAGATGCCCCTGTCATGATGTGCCATCGGTATCCTTCTTGAATAAGTTGCTTTGCTAAGATATGTGCACTTGAATGCAACTTTAGGGATTCTTGATCTGCTTTATTGATATCAAGGTTAACTTTGTCTCTATGTGCACGTCGCGATAGAGTGCCTTCTAAATCCTTATGATGAAGGGTTGCTACCAATACATGGTCAATGTAAGAACTGGATATCATGCATGGAGGCATGGATGGAGTGTGTTTAGGGATAAAAGATGGATTGGTTGATAGTTTGGAACCTTTGACTCTCCAAACTTGGGAAGATGAGCAATGATGGGTGGATACGAAAGTGTGCGTGGAATTAGGACCAATTGCTTGATATACTTTATACATCGCTTGAAAATATTTCTTTTACTTTTGCAGACATCTTTGATGGATACTTTTCCCTTTTTTATTTTGCCCCATAGTGTCTTTGACTGATGGAGTTTGATAGGGATGATCTTTCTTTGTATGTTTTGGTATCCATGCATATTTGATTTTTCCATTATGCTTCCTAGTTTCTTCTGCTTTGATAGTGTTCCTTATGCTTTGATTCAATTCTTTCTTTTGATGTTGGTCCCAATTCATGGATGGGGTGATGGGTGGATGAAGATTCATGATGTGGCTGGTTGTAGTATTGACATTGTTTTCATCATAAGGATTCTTCATGCTCCCTATGTTGACATTTGCTTGAGACAAAGTTTCCCCCAGTATGGTGGTAGTAGTACCTTCATGCTTTGATTCTTCCTATTCTAAGATGTCCTATTCGGTAAACATGCTCTGACAAATGACCAATGTAGATGACATTGTTTCAATTTGCTGCTCTGCTAACTCTAAATTATACAATTCTGTCTCACTTGTTTCCTTGAGCGAATAATGTTGGATATCCGCATAGTTGATGTCCTCAATCAGAATTTGGGATATATTTGATCCTGATGTTGACAACTCAACAACCTGCTCTTTTTGTGTAATAATGTCAGGAGTAAAAGAATCCTTTTCTGAATGAAGATCATCTATGTGTCTATTTGCAAAAAGCATCTCATGGGTAGATGGAGGATTTTGTGCTACATAGATATGATCATCTTGCATAGATAGGAGAGTGTCCATTAGATTATTGTAGTATCTTGAAGATACAAATTCTTGATCTTGAATGATTTCGAAGTTGCTTTCAACATGCTTTGGATCAAGTTCTTGGCATGGGTCAGTTTGAAAGGATGGATTGCTCACAAAGGGTTCTTGGATGTCATCATTAGTCATGGTAAGTGCTTCAATATCCTCAAGTGTCGAGTTCAGGGTTCCTTCAGTATCTGTAACCATGAGGTCGGAGGATGTCAACATGTCTTGGAAAGGACCATTGCTAGACCTTGGTGAAAGATTTTGATCATACTTTTGAATAAATTCTTGAGATATGTCCTCTAACTCATAAGACAATGTAGAGACATTTTCAACATGATCATAGGTGAATGGATTGTGCATTATGTCAATAGGATCAAATAATCCTAACAATCCTTGAAATAGATAACTAAAGAGTGGCTCTTGATATATGGTGAGTTGGTCATCGAATGAGGTGGAAACATCTTCAATGTGCTCATTGATGGATAGGTTTTGAACATTGTTTTCAACAATTACGATGGAGAGATTGTGAATTTCTTCAACCATTGGGTCAAGTGATGTTGACATTTCTTGAATTGGATCATTGTTGGGTATTGTTGGCAGATTTTGATCATGATTGAAAAGTGACTCTTGACCTATGTTGATTTGATCTTCAGATGAGATAGAAACATCACCAATGTGCTCTTTGATGGATAGATCTTGATCAATGCTTTCAGCAATTGTGGTGGGGAGATTTTCAATGCTATCATCAGTGGTTGAATGTTCATCAATATCCCCAATAATTATTATTTTTCATGTTTGTGCTTGTTTTTTTTGGGTAGCTTGGGTAGCTTGAGTGGCTTGTGGAGCTGCCTAATATTGTTGAAGCACTTATTGGTAGGCTTGATGAGCTTTTAGTGCGATGTTACAATATTGACTTATTGCACTTGGTTTTGGTGGTAGTGGTGTTGTATTTGGAATCGTGTTGGATGTAGTGACAAGTGGTTGAGATACACTTGAAGCAATCATGGTAGTGATAGGTTGAGATATGATGGGTGTGAGAGTGGTGGTTGGAGTGATCGAGGTGATAGGAATGGTCAGAATGACTGAGGTGATAGATCCTTTGGAGACCATATTTTGATTTGTTAGGATTGATGTTGTCATTTGATTAGATACCATATGTTGGTGTGATGTCGATGGTATATTCAAAGGTTTTGATGTGATGGATTGATTGGTGTTAGGTGTATTGATTTGGATGGAGTGATTGGTGCTCGGTAAGGGGGGAATCCCTAAACCAAGGAATGACATTGATATGAGTAATGGTGGTGGAGATGTCTCTTGGCACAATGACTCAACTATTTTGGTAAGTGTAGAAATTTGATCTCACTAGATTTGATCTTGAATACCTTGATATAGTTGATTTGGCTTTTGTTTAAGCAGATTTGGAGTGTGTACTTGTGTTTGATTTTGGACAATGTTCTGATTTGGGATGATGTTCAAATTTGGCATTATGGGTTGAAATTGAACATTGTTGATGTTGGGAATCACATTTCCTTGTTTTAGGTAACTCTGATCTTGCATGGTGTTACCTTGACTTGGATTTGTTAACATCTTGTTTGGATTTTGAATAATATTCATATGATTTGCAACCATATTTATCCTAAACTTTGCTAGATTCATTTTTCGAAAACTTGTTCTTGGTACATTCTCATTGTTCGTTTGAAGGCTCATACGTTGATTGTTCGGTTGGAAAACTTGTAGGTTTGGATTTAGATATACCATTGGGAAATGTGTTCCAATCTTTGATTTGGACATACTCACACTTTTTGTGCCATTGACATCTATAGAAGGTAATGATCCCATGTATGGATTGTGTAAGTGTGAGTTTTGATAATCAATTGGTATTGTATGGCTTTAATAGCTTAGTTGACTTGGATTACTCATGATGTATGGATCAAATTTATATTCCATGTTCCTCTTGTGTTTTGACTTGGTTGCAAAAGTGACCTCTAAGATTCTTAGGACAAATGATGAGATGAAGGATGAAAGGGGTGAATGATATGAGTGTTGAACATTTAGGGACTTTGGATCAATGCTAGACTTAGGGTTTGATTGGATAATGAACTTGTAAACCCTAAGATGTTGGATGTGATCTTATGATAAATTTTTCCAAATGATTAATAATTTAATTAAATTTATGAGAAAGGATGCATTTCCCTACACCTAACTAAACAAGGTGATTTTGATTTTGATGATCTATCTAGGTCTAGAATGATGTTTCCAAAGATCTAAAGTCATTTAGTGGGATGGGTTTTGATAAATTTTTGGAATGGGTGAAATGTTTGATTTGATCCTAAATGAACCTAGGAAGGACTTTTTTACTAGACCAAGATAGTGAAGAACATTCCTTTCTCTAAGAGTAATTCAAAATCAAAAGATCAATGTTTGCATGAAAACCATAAGATCAAAAGATATCAAGCACATGTGTGGGGTCCAATTGATTAAATCTTTGCTTAATGGATTCTTTTTACCACAAACACACTTTGATTAGGTTTTCAACTGAATGTCCAATTTCCTAATTCCCTTTCATCCCACAAAGTGCATTATGCAGAAATCGAGGAAATCAAGGCAAAGGTTGCCTAAAGTTGACTTTATTAGAAGCAAATTGAGATGAAATCCAAATGTTTAGAAGCCTCTAAGGATACAAATCCCAAGGGAAAGCAATAACATGTGAATTTGTTCAAGGATATTTGCCTCTCCTAAAGGGTTTGCAATTTTGATGATTCATTGAATGTTGGTTTTCCAATGTTTTTGATTAGAGCACTGTGTTTTCAAACTGACTCACAAGCAATATGACATCCTAGGTCAATTGGTACATTTTTCTTGGTGGGCTTTCCTCATGCCCTTCGTAGAAGAGATGATTTTACATGCAACCAAGGAAAGAGTATAAAGGTATGTTAAGAATGAAGTCTTAACCTCTATACTTCAACCAAGATCGGACATGGCAAGTAAATTCTTGGAATCTAAGTTCCAATGCACCACTTTGTTAAACTCACTCAATGGATCAATTGGTCACTACAAAACAAGGGTTCTATTTTTGACTTTCTATTTGTGGAGATTGACCCATATGGCGAGAGTCCCCTTTTGGATCCATCTCATCGGAATCAATCGCGTGATACTGGCATTTACTCCAATACCCACATTTATATCCCGGTTGGAAATACTCTTGGCTTTAGAGTGTTACCAATTGAGTCATTCCCTTAGGTGAGTAATTTTTCCCCAAGGCAGGCCCTCTAGGATGAACAAAATCAAGTAAAGACAAAATTCGTAACTCGATCAATCTTTGATGACACAAAGAAGGAGAATATACACGATGATGCTCTACTCACACTCACACAAGATGTTCAATTTTAAACTCAAATCGAAGTGTGTATGGGAAATTATTTATGCAACTTAATGTCACCAAAATCCTTTTGATTCTCAAGATCGCTGTGAGGCGCGAGAGAAGCGCATACGTCTTTTGATGATATTACTTTGTGTAAATAATTACAAAACAATAAAGACACATTCATTTTATCCTTCAAAGCAATGTTTTGATTCGTTTTAAGCACCAAAGGAAAGATGAAGATTTGATTTTATCAATTCGTTAACCTTAAACAGAATCTAGTCAATGTTGCCTAAAGTTCATTTTAACCCTTTCGCAATGAAAAATTGAAGTGTTCTTTTTAAGAGCCCAAAAAGATGTGAGTTGATCTAAAATAGAAAACTAAAGTGTAAATGGAAGCTCTTTAAAGCATTTAAAAATGCTTTTTCAACTTTAATTTTGATGTTCAATTTTTGAGCTTGAACAATTTCACTTGTTTTTGCTTGATTCCCACACTTGACTCTGATGTCAACCTACAAACATCACAAAGTTATTAGAAATAAGATGATCCTTCAAAATCTCTTATACACCAATATTCCAAAATGATTCTTCTTCCAAGTGTTTTGGGAAATTGTTGAGTTGGATGTTGTGAATGTTGTCAAAGAATTCTTTGGATCAAGATGTTTGTTGAAAGAACTGAATGCTACTTTTGTGGTCCCTATTCCAAAAAAACCTGGGGCTTCGGAGTTTCAAGCTTTTCGGCCAATTAACCTATGCAATTCTATTTATAAAATTATTTCGAAGGTTTTAACTACAAGAATGATTTATGTGCTTCCTCAAATGATTGCTCTGCAGCAGAATGGTTTTGTGCCAGGTAGGTACATTCTTGACTCTGTTGATACTGTTCATGAGAATTTACATTCGTTAATGGTTTCGAAGACTGAAGGTTTTATTCTTAAACTAGATATTTCCAAAGCCTATGATCGGGTTGATTGGGATTTTTTTATTTAAAATCCTGGTCAAGTTTGGCTTTAATAATAGAGTCATTCAGTTGGTGAACCAACTTGTCTCGACAGTCTCCTCTTCTGTCATCGTGAATGGATCACCTTGAAGGTTTTTTCAGACTTCCAGAGCCTCAGGTAGGGAGATCCTATTTCTCCTATTCTGTTTACAATTTTGGCTGAGAGTTTGGGAAGAAATATTAAAAAGCTTATTGATCAAAGATCCCTTGCTGGTTTAAGACCTTCCTCTTCTCTTCTAACCTGTTCCCACCAACAATTTGTTGATGACACCATTCTCATGGGAAGATCTACTGTGACTGAAGCTAAGACTTTCAAAAAAAAATTGAATCTCTATGAATCTGCTTCTAGGCAAGTTGTTAATAGGGCTAAGAGTTCAATTTTCTTCCTCAATACTCTAGAGTATAGACAATTTAAACTTGCTCAGATTCTTGGATGTCGGATTGAGCCTCTTCCGTCAACCTATCTTGGTTTGCCTCTTTCTCTAAACCATCAGACTCGTTTTGGATTTCTTTGGTTGAAAAATTCAATAAGAAGTTATCGGGGTGGAAAGGAGCTCTTCTTAGTCAAGGTTGAAAAATCCAGCTCCTAAAGGCTTCTTTGCAAAATCTTCCTGTTTATGCTCTTAGTATATTTAAAATTCCTGCTAAATATGCTGAGGCCATTGAAAAAATTTAGAAAAGGTTTCTCTGGTCTGGTGTGGAGGACAAGAAGAGAATGCCACTTGTTGGATGGGATCTGGTTTGTAGACCCAAATCGAGAGGGGGCCTAGGCTTAAGAAAAATTAAAGTTCTGAATCTGTCCCTTCTTGCTAAACAACTTTGGAGAACTCTTACTTTGAATGGAGAATGGTGTGATACCTTAAAAGCGAAATATTTTAATAACTGTGAGTCTTTTTATGAGATCATAAATTCTTCTTTTTTACCTCATGGGTCTGTTTGTTGGAATGATATGAGTAGAGGCAGAAAGTTGTTGGAAATGGGAATTGGTTGGCTGATTGGAAAAGGAAATTATGTTAGGTTTTGGGAAGATAGGTGGATTTTTAAAGATCCTTTGATCAGAATTGAAAAATTCAGTAAATGGATGAATGATTGTAAAAGGGAATTTGGAGTTTTGGTTAAAGATTACTGGAGGAATGGGGGTTGGGTTGATTTGAAGACCATCAGTCCGGATCTTAGCCCTGTTCAGTCAGCCTTCAGGGCCCTAAGACCAGCTCATCACCAGGTGGAGGATATTGCTGTCTGGTTAAACAACCCATCTGGTATTTTTTCAGTTTCTTCTGCCACGTCTATGCTGGTTAGTCCGATGGAGCCTCCACCCTTCTGGGCTAAGGCTTGGATTAATCACCTAACTCCTAAAATCAATATTTTCTACTGGATAATGCTACAGAATAAAATTCTCACTTTGGAAAATCTTGGAAAAAGAGGAATTCAATTACAAAATAGGTGTTATATGTGTAGGAATGAAGTTGAGACTGTTAATCATCTTTTTCTTCATTTCCCTTTTTTTTCGAATATCTGAGGTAAAATTTTTGTGCTTCTTGATGTGGTTTGGGTTTCCCCTACCTCTGTTGAAGATTTCTTCATGCAATGGAAAGCTCCTTCAAAAAATCCTTTTGTGCGAAAGCCATGGTCCTTTGTTCTACCTTTTGTGTCTTGGAATATTTGGAAGGAAAGGAACAATAGAGTGTTTAGGGATAAAGAGATGTTGGAAGGGGACTTGCATGCTAAAATCGTAAGGGCTATAAAGGAAAATTTATCTTTAATTCAAAGAAAAATGGTTGATAAAGCTAACTAGTCTCCTTTCGATATTGCTATGGCTGAAAAGTGGAACTCAAAATTACTTGGGTCAAATGTCCTCAAACCTGTTGTTTGTGGTAGAGAGAATGCTAGTTGGTCTTTTCCTTCTTTTGGTTGGGTGAAAGCCAATTTGGATGGTGCGGCTAAAGGAAACCCTAGGAAAGCTGGCAGTGGGTGTGTTTTAAGGGACAATTCAGGGGTTTTTATTGTGGCTTTTGCTGTGGAGATCGGCACCCAAACTAATCATGTTGTGGAAGCTGTAGGGGCTTATCATGCGGTTAGCTTAGCTTTCAAGATGAACACAAAATGTCTTTGGTTGGAGGGTGATTCAATGAATATAATAAATTACATTCTTGGGCTTACCCCTCCCTTGTGGACCATCAAAAAGTGGATCAAAGATACAAAAATCTTATTAAGTAAATTTGATAAAGTGAAAGTGTCCCACGCCTATAGAAAAGCCAATAAGGTGGCTGATTACTTTGCCAATGAAGGGGTTAAGAAGGGCATGGAAACACGTGGAGGAAGAATGACTACCTCCATCCTGAAGTGAAAGCGCTAATTTATTATGATTCAATGCATAGAAGAGAAGTTTGTCTTCGTCATGATCAAGTGGATAAAGATTAGGTATGTCGATTTCATTAGATTTGATGGGACCGACGTCATTTTCTTTTTCAAGAAGAGTCTTCGGCACGCTTTCTGGGTGTTTGATAAAATATGCCTAAACGGGACCCAGAGCAACTGTAGGGTGTTGTTTAACAGTGCTTTGAAAATGGGGGGAGAAAGAAAATGTGTGGAGCCAAGCAGTTTTCAGGAGCATAGAAAGAACGCCAAAGCCTGGGACAGAATTGAAAAGGGAGGCTTAGTCCCGTATTTGGAAAAGCTCCATGGTACTGACGAGGGGATGCTAGACTATTTTGTAAAAAAATGGAAAAATGGTGAGATTGTGTTGTTTGGCAGGAATGTTAAGCTGAATGAGGATTTAATCGGTGAGATAACTAGTCTTTCAATAGAGGGTGTGAAATTTTATCGGGACCGTCGGTTCTCTGATGAAGCGATCATTAAATTTCCTAAAAAACACAAGGAGAAGGCTAAGTTGGTTAAGGTTGCCAATAGCTACTTTGATGTGGAGTCCATCAAACCTATATGGAGGAAAGTTTTAAGAGTTATTATGGATTATATCATGGTTGACGGGCTCTTCACCAAAGTGTATGGTTACCACTTTGCCATTCTGAACCACTTCCGTCACAAGGTTTGTATCTCTCTTCCTTTTTACTTATTTTCTTCTTTGAAGAATTGCCTTGATGAAGTTGAAAGAAACCCTAGGAGGACTGCTATTATTCACCCTGGTCTTGTCAGACTCATATTTAAGCATTATCAAAATTTACTTGCTTTGCCTAAAATTGTTGATATTGGAGATTTGGATGATGAGGATATAGAAAGTAGTAGGGAGAACGACCCCCAGGCCCCCCCTGCTTGTGCCCCTGTTGGTCCTGATACCAATGTTCCCTAGTCCCTGTCTTGTCGGAATGCCCTCAAGGATTCTACTCTGCCGTCATGTCTTAAGTTGTAGCCTCTGCATGAATTCCCTAGCCCGGGTTTTACCTCGCCGCGCTGTCTTAATCCCCAGTCGTCTCTTGGCTACCCTACTCCGGGTTTGGTCTCTGGTTTTAAAGGTACCTCTGTTACTAAACTTGTCTCGTATTCTGGGAATTCCATGGAATTTTTTTTGATAAACCTATGGTCAGTAAGGAGTCGGCCCCTAGTGCCCTTGTGTCTAGAAGATTTGGGAATGCCCCTATTGATTCCCTTGACCAGGATGAAATTAATTTGGCCCTGAATAAGCTCAAGCCTGAGGACATTGTGAGTGTGGCGAAAAAAAGTATGGATGGCCTTTTCACTATTCTCAAGTGGACCGAGAAGGAAGTCTGTGATTTGAAAGGCCGTAATATAGATCTAAGCAATAGGGTCATGGATTTGGAGCAGAAGATTAGCTGGAGTCATAAAGAGAATGAAGGACAGGAAACCCCCTTACCAAGAAAAAGATAGCATTCGCAGGAGGAAAGATTGACTAGCATCGAGTGCAATATGTCCAAGATAGGCCAAAATATTAGGGCCACTGTGGCGAACAATCACAAAATTGCCAGGCATAAAACCATTATCATCAATGCAATGGTGGAAAAGCTAAAAAAAATCAAAAGGGTTCGCTAGTTGTGGATTTGGATGCAGACAGAGGTTGCTGCAGATCTACTGGTGAAGGGATTTCGACTCATACCCAGGGTAACACTAAGAGGAAGACCCTGACTTCGTCTCATATGGCTCAAATCCTCAAGCAGGGGCTACAGGATATGAAGGATGTTGAAAAGGAGGCTGAGGAGTTGTTGAACACCTTGGAGTAGTGTTGGTGTGTTTGTTTCTGGCTTTTTGGGTGGTCCTTTTTTTGGACCTTATTGTCTCTTTGTGCTGTCGTTTCCTTTTTGGGATAGCTGTCTACTTGTTTGGACTTATTTTGTATCTTTTTTTGTTTAAACTTTGCGGTTTCAGGTCCCTGTAAAACCTATTTTTTCCTTTTCAAAAACATAAACTGAAGATTAACAATAAAGAACACTTATTGAGAAAATAAAAAGACAAATCATGACTCCTGCCCTTCAAATGCTTGCACACATAGCTGAAGATTAAAATACCAAAGTTTAGGCCTTAGCTACAAATGATGACAATGACTGCAAATTTTTTGATAAGGATTCCAAATATTTGCGAAGTTAATGACTATATATGTCCGCTGCCTCCTTGCAGAGAGTGAGTTGCCTTTGCATGATTTAATATTTTCCTCCTTCACTGTCTTTGTACAAACTGCAACATCAAAAAAGTAGAACGCCAAACATGCAATCTAGATGCTTTGTCTCATTTCAACACTTTTTTATTAGAAATCAATGCCTATCTTCTACCTTAAATGACTTATATTCACTACTCACTTAGACTCTTTAAATGACTTCTCAGATCGATACACAAGCATTTAGTATTTCCATGTTAGCAATTATGGGCGCAACTAGCAAGTGGTCATTTCAATCAGCAAATGTTTGAATATAGAGGATTTGAAAAATCTTACCACAAGATCCAGTAGCCTTTATCATTTAAGACAACAAGATATAGTAGCATTTATCATTTAAGACAACATACAACACAAAAATCCAACCTCCCTAATGATTCATTCACTACTGCAATGTTTATTTTCAGCTACGTTGCATATTATGATAACATATTGTGCGAAAATTCTATTTTATACTCACTTCAGCTTGTTACTCACACCTACTTATAATTTCCTACGTTATCCTTTTCGCATATAATATTCACTATTTCATTATTCATGATTGAGGTAGTGGGAAAATAAAGTGATTTGACAGAGATTGATAGGAAATATGTGAATGAAAGTGAAACACATAGATCTCAAAAATTGGATTCAGAGGATATGATAGAGAATTATAAATATGCATAGGCTGAGCAATAAAGATTTCATGGCTGCTAACTACTGGAGGTGGAAAGTAGTTTACTACATATTAGGAAAATACCAGGAAGTTTCTTTATGTTAATATCTGCAACTGAAGACACACACGAAGTGCATCCCTCGTTTTTGACAAAATACCCAACTTGAGTTCCTGCTGCTTA
Source organism: Sequoia sempervirens (assembly GCA_007258455.2). NCBI lineage: Eukaryota > Viridiplantae > Streptophyta > Pinopsida > Cupressales > Cupressaceae > Sequoia > Sequoia sempervirens. The sequence goes on from VDFB02000017.1 coordinate 80,208,592, forward strand.
TATAGGCAGAATATAAACCTCTATCATGACCATATATACACATTGAATTCCTTTTCTCGTTGGTTGTTTATATACTGAAGACCTGTTTCTCTCCACATTGGCTATTGTAAGCGGATATTATTCTACACTCCATTTGCATCTATACGCTTGATAGGGAAAATATATGTAGCTGAATATGCACTTTGGCTCCATAAGCAACCCCTCTGGTTCTATACGTACTCGAGTATCTATGGAAATAGCAAGATGACGTGAGAAAGAACGTAGAAAAGGAACATTGAGTGATGGACAGACTGCCTAAAAGAGATGTTAGTTTATAAAAAACAATGATTGTAGGATTTGCGCATAAAGGATTTATAAGAAACATAAGAAAATGCTATTAGTAGGTGTAAAGAAAAATTTCTCCACCCTTTTCACATCCTCCCTGCCTGCGCAATGTAGAAGGTTCTAATAATGGGAAGAATCATAATTTTTGTTGATCAAAAATCTCTTGGTTTCATACCGTTGTATGCTTGTTGCTTTAATTGTTCTAGAAAGTGAGAAACAGTCTATCATATGCTCATGTCCTCCTTCTATGAATCTCTATGTTTGACCTATTTCGGCTTGGCCACCTAGGTGCTCAACAACATGCATAAAAGAATGATGTAGATTTGGAGTCCAACGAAGGTGAGGAATTTTGGAATGAACATACTGTCTCACTCTGTTTCTTGATCAACATCGCTGTGCCATAACAACAAAAAAAAAAAAAGGCATAGGCATGTGAAATGTTCAGACAAAAGCCGTACTCAACAATCATTCCAGTGTTCTCCCTGCCTGTGCACATCCAATGAAAGCTCCCTAGAAATAGCACCCAAAATTTTGTAGCAGGATTGTGAATAGATTGCTGCTACCCAAAATGAAACAGTAGACCCACGTCCTTGAATACTAAGCCCCAGCGACCTTATTTGAGGTGATAGTTGTCTATGGAGCTTGGAAAAACAATTGATCATCTGAATCTTGAGGGAACTAAATCTGAGGTGGTAAACGTTTTTGACATTAGAAGTAATGATGTTTTAGGACTCAAAGTTTGCCTGATTTGCAAAACATTTACCTCTACCACTGTAACAACTGTGAACGCTCACATGGATGATTGCCTTGCACAAGCATCTAACGCACAAATTTTTTTTTGTAAAATACAAAGACAAAAATCAAGGGCACAAAAGAAGTGATCCATAGTTGATATTTGTGCTGCTACTCCACTAGTTAATAGTCCTTTGGATTCATTAGAAAAATTGGCAATGGACACATCATCGGACTCAGCCAAAGCTAATTGCAAGCTAAAGAAAACAATGGTGCTGATGGAAACTAGAGTAGAAAGTGCAATAGCTATCAGTTGCAAACAAAAGAGGACAATTGGTGCACATTCACAGGAAATAGGGAAAACTGGAAGAAGAAAACCTGAGAGAGTAGAAACAAAAAGAAAACGGCAATGGCTTTGTATCATATTTAGCCTTAGCAAGGGAGTTAAGTCTCTTAAAAAGCCATCTGCTACTATTTGTTCTAAGAAAACTAACCATGGTGTACAACAACATCCAAATCCCTCAAGCGTAATAGAAGAGACTAGAGATTCAAATGCAGAGCAATAGCCAAGCATAGAAGAGAAATCAGTGAAAAAAAACACCTAGGAAAAAGATAGCAACAGTCTGGTATTCTTATGGATCTGTAGTGATTGTTGGATCTGTTGTGTAGAAAAGTAACAAAAAAATAGAGCAGATAAAAGAGAGCTTTAACAAAAAACAGAGGACACTATAATTGTTGCTACAGAAAGAAAATATTGGTATTCATATGAATGCAGATTACACAAGCAAATAAGATACAGAGATCTGTAGAGTTTTCTTGTATTTGTTCTAATCATTATATCAAATTCTTATATGCATTTTGGTTAAAAAACTAACATAATAGCCTTTAACCGAGCATGAATTAAGGAAAATAAATAACCTTCCAAATTGAAAATAGTGACATATGTTAGGTAAATATAAAAAGAAGGCACTGCTTAAATAAGACTTAGATGAACTCAAAGTAGTGTTACTAATAGCATTTTTATTTCATGAAATAGAAAACAAGATGAAGTAATAGAAAATAGAAATGAAATGCATTAGTTGCTGCCCTCCTTCTAGTGCCATTTTGTGGATTGTGAAAATCTACAAATGGCTAAAACTAACACACACATTAGCATGATTAGCACTTTAAAAACATAGAAAATTATTAACATCCCTATGAAATAAATCAACACGCTTCATGATGCAATCAAAACAACAAAAGGATTAGATAAACTAATTGAAAGCATACAATAAAACATGAAGTAAATCATATCTCATAGTGGATTGGTCCTTCTATGGAAAGAAGCCCTTTCCCAATCCTTGATAGATAAGCTAAATGATGAAATTTCTTTGAAGATGATAATGATGGTGGACAAAATCAATTCTTAGTTTAAGAGAGTGACTTTGCATAAGATTCTGGAGATTGTGGAGGATTTGATCAAGAATGAGACCTTTATTTATAGCTTTTCTTGATGAGAGATTGGCCAAATGGATGAATGTGGGACTAAAAATAGACCAATGAAAAGAGGCCACATGTCAACTTGCCATAGGTTGAGGGATGTACAAGATTTGGGAAATGTGCCCAAGAGAGGGAGTTTCAAATTCAAATTTGTGCAATAAATTTTGAGAGGGGGACATGAAAATGAGAAGTTAATGCAATGTTGGAGGGGACAAGTCAACTTGTCATCATTTTCAAACTTGAGGGAATATTCTATTTTTTATGCCAAGTTGAAAGAAAATAAACGTTTTAATAAATCAATAAATTGATTTATTTGTGCAAGTGGGATTATCTAGAAGATGTGATGGGTGGTTAGGTTAGGCTAATTAGGATTAGGTTAGCTTAATGATGATTAGGATGATTTTGACTTTTATGACTTAAATATTTGATTTATTTGATTAAAAGGTTGATGATAAAGTTTATTCCATTTTAAATTAATGACCTTAGGAGATGGAAATTATTGAGATTACCTGATGAATGGATGAAGGTGAACTTGATTAATTGATGAATGGACCTAATGCATGATGCTATTTTTGCATGTCTACAGGACCAATGACGAGATGAAGGATGAAAAGGGGAAATGATATGAGTGTTGAACATTTAGGGACTTTGGATCAATGCTAGACTTAGGGTTTGATTTTGATTGATTGATTGCATAATGAACTTGTAAACCCTAAGATGTTGGATGTTGTCTTAGGATGAATTTGTTCAAAAGGGTGCTAATTTAACTAGAGGTATGAGAAAGGATGCATTCCCATACTCCTAACTAAACAAGGTGATTTTAATTTTGATGATTTACCCAAGTCTAGAATGATGTTTTCAAAGCTGTAAATTTTTTATTGGGATGAAGATGATAAATGTTTGGAATTTGGATGAAGTGCTTGATTTGATCCTAAATGAACCTAGGAAGGACTTGTTTACTAGACCAAGATAGTGAAGAACATTCCTTTCTCTAAGAGTAATTCAAAATCAAAAGGCCAATGTTTCCATGAAAACCATATGACCAAAAGATGACAAGCACATGTGTGGGATCCAATTGATTTAATATTTGCTTAATGAATTTTTTTTTTATTACAAACACTTCTTGATTAGCTTTCAAACTGAATGTCCAATGTCTCAACTTCTTCTCATTTCACAAGGTATATTATGTGAAACTTTGATGAAATTAAGGCAAGGGTTACCTATTGTTTAACATTAGTGGGAAAATTAAGATGTAAATTCAAGTGCTTAGAAACCTCTAAGGATGTAATCCCAAGGGAAAACAATAACATGAGAATTTGGTCAATGGTATTTGCCTCCTAAAGGGTTTGAAATTTTCAGGATCATGTTGAATGTTTGTTTTCAAAGTTTTTTGAACAAGAAAAGAATTTTGTAACCAAGAACAAGTACAAACCTATGGATGTGAAAGACAATATTTTCTAAATCCCTACTTGGACAAGTCCAGCTACGCTTATCTTTAGCAAATGGTTAGATGCTTGACTCCACTGGATCCCCTCCATGGAACTCACATATATGGGGCAGCCAAGCATCAACACCCATGAAACTCCCATGGAATGTTTTCCATTTCTACTAAAGACTGTAAAAGTGTGGGGTAGCTTCATAACGACTGTTCTTGCACCAACAAATAGATTGAAGGATTTTGGAAAATTCTAGCACATGGGTTTTAATAAGGACTTTTCATTCGTGGAGGATGACCCATACGACAAGAGTCCCCTTTCAGATCCATCTTGTTAGAATCAACCGTATGATATTGGCATTTACTCCAATACCCACATTTATATCCCGGTTGGAAATACTCTTGGCTTTAGAGTGTTACCGGTTGAGTCATTCCCTTGGGTGAGTACTTTTCCCCCAAGGCAGGCCCTCTAGGATAACTAAAAGCAAGCAAACACAAAATCTGTAACTCGATCAATCTTTGATGACACAAAGAAAGAGAATATATGTGATGATGCTCTACTCACACTCACACAAGATTTGTTCAATTTTAAACCCAAATTGAAGTGATGAGGCAATATTTTATGCAACTTAATGTCATCAAAAAGACTTTTGATTCTCAAGATCACTGTGAGGTGTGAGAGAAGTGCATACGCCTTTTTAGACGAGATTACTTTGAATAAGGGATTACGAAACATGAAAACCACATGTTCATTTTAAGTCTCAAAGTAATGATGAATTCGTTTTAAGCACCAAAAAATAAAATGTGAAGTTTTCTTGTTCAATTTTAGCCCAAAAGTAAAGTCTAGTAAGTTTCTAGGTTGAGTTTTAATCCAATTTTGAAAAGATCAAAACAAGGGTTTAGTTGGCCTAAAATAAAAAATGAAAGCACTTAAGGGAGCTCTAGACTAATAAGCATTTAAAAATGCTTTCAAGTTCACTTTTCCAACTCCAATTCTGCTTGCTTTTGTTAAATTCTAATGCCCAATTCCAATGCTAACTTTTTTGTATGCACGCCTCCCTACAAGAAAAATATTAGAAATGATATCACAAGGAATCAATGTAGCAATACATTATCACAAAGAAATTACCTAAAAGTTTCTGAAAAAAAACAAACAATGGTTATATTGAAAAATTAGATTTGATGAACCCCAAGAAACTATTTTTAAGAGACAATGTAAAGCACTAAAATAGAAATGTAAGATTTCAATCCCTTATGTTCAAGATCTAGCATTGTTTGCTTTATTGAAATCATGTTGTATGCTTAAGTCAGAGGAAATTATTCACCAAATGACCATTATGAAGCAATAATTGTTGTTATTTCAATAGTCTGAACATTTCAAAGGTAAATAATACAAACTATATACCCATCGTTGCTGCCTTCAATCAAAATAAATTTTTTTTATGTCTTTCAATATTATCTGTCAGTGATTTTAAAGATTTATCTGCAAGAAGTAATCATGTCAGAAACATTGGATTGCCTCAGGATTTAATTGTGATCAGCAAAACTTTAAGTTTCCAAGCTATAACTACTCAAAATCAATTCCTACAAATTCGTCTTCCCAAAATCAATGCATCTAATTAAATGATATCAACCTGCAGGGAGAAAATGAAGCATAAATAGCTCATATGTGAGCACCACAAATCTGCAAAAAAGCTGAAACTTCAAAACACATTAGCATGTTAGTTCAAACTATGCAAATACCATAGTGCTCCTATGAGATAATAAATCATGCTTTAAAAAGAAAACAAATTCCAAGACAAACTAAGGCATATAAAACATAAAATAAATCCTATCCCATAGTGGATTGGTGCTATTATGGAAAATAGCCCTTTCCCAACCCTTGATAAGCTTGATGTTGCAAATGATGGTGGACAAAATCAGTTCTCAGTTTAAGAGAATGAATTTGCATGAAGATTTTGGATCCCTTTGATGAAGAATCAACCCCTTATTTATAGATTTTCAAATTGGAAGAATGCTCATAAGAGAGCAATGTGGGACTAAGTTTGGACAAATGAGATGAGGCCACTTGTCAACTTGCCATAGGTTGAGGGATGTGCAAGTTTTGGCCAATGTGCCAAAGAGAGGGAGATTTCAAATTTGAAATTGAGAGTTAATGCTTAGTTTGACCTTTGCAAGGGACATGTAAGAGCCATGTAAGAGCTCATAAATGATTTGTTGGGTGTACATGTCCACTTGATTTTGAATTCAAATTTGAGGGAATATTCCTCAAAGATGCCATGTTGATGGAAAATGCTGATTTTAATAAATCAATAAATTGATTTATTGGTGCAAGTGGGAAAAGATAGAGGATGTGATGGGTGGTTAGGTTAGGTTAATCAGGATTATATTAAATTAATAATGATTATATGATTTGAACCCTTTGACTTGAATATTTTGATTTATTTAAATAAAAAAGGGATGAAAGGTGATTTTAGACTTAATTATATCAAGGATTGATTTATTTAATCAAGGAGGGTGATGTTAGGATCAAGTTGATTTATTTAATTTAAACTGATGACTTTAGCAGATTGATAAATAAACTTGATTTATTTGTTGAATGGATGAATATGACCTAATTGAATGCATTATGCCAATTTTGTGTGTCTACACATGTCATATGCACCCGTACACACACCTCCCTTATCTGCTAGCGAAGGTTGTGGAACTTGGCTTTACACCTTCCAATTTGCAGTAATTCAAGAGTCTCTAAATTCCTTCATTCGTTGTTTGCTCTACAATTGGTCCATTTTTTTTGACACTCGATTGGAAGTTGTATGGTTGGTGGTTTCTTTTATTAATTTCTACAAAGGTCGAATCTATGAGTAAGTTGCAGATCTTTATTCCTTAAATGGTACACATTAAAGTTGGTCACAGATATAAAAAGTTGTTTTAGCATATTAAATTTTTGTTTTAGCATATTTTGGCATTTGAGTAGTATTTTATAAACATATTCATTAGTGCACATTAAAAAGATAGTCACATCACATGCTTACACATAAATGAAAGGCCACAAAAATAATTGAAGAATCTTCTGATGATTTTATTTTGACTATGGTCAATTCCATGAGGTGCCAACCATATCATCTGTACGCTTTTATTGATGCCAGCTAGATCATCCCTTCAAGGTTCCAAATGAATTATAATGAAATTCTTGTCGTTGCATGTTGTTGTTTATTAGTAGTCTTGGGGTTGACGCATTTTCTTGCAGTTGTCATTTTAAATGTTGTTAAAAGTTTTTACATTTAATATTGCTGCTTTGTATCATCTTTTTTTTCATTATTGATTTGTCAATGACATAATGAAGGGGTATAAAAATCTAGGTCTGTGCATTAGATTGGTCACTGCTTACTTTCTTCATTAAATCAAATAAATCAAATTATTGACTTTCATTCCTTTGAATTTTGATTTTAAAAAATGATTTTCTTTGCATTGGTGAACTAATGTTATGGTGTTGTAGGGGCATCTTCATTGATCGACATTGCTCATTTACGTATTTTTGTAGGCTAAGTGAATGGGGGAATTTTGTTTACACAAGGAACTTACAAAATTGAAGCATAGAAAATAATCTTTGGAGAATCTTTTGAGTTGAAAGTGGGCATCAAACATAAACTTGAAAAATAATTTTTAAAATCTTATTCTAATAGTCTAAAGCATCCAATTGCCACCTTTGTTTTCTGTTTTAAGCCAATTAGATCAATTTGGGTTTTAAATTAATCATTGATTGATTTTTTTTCAAAGTTGGGCTAAAACTAAACATTAGAAATTGATTAGTCTTTAATTTTGGGCTAAAATTGAACAAACAACTTTCACACTTCTTTTGGTGTTTAAAAATAATTCACTTTTTCTTTGGTATTTAAAACGAACATGTGTCTTTTATGCTTTGTAATCTTTCTTGCAAAATAATCTCATCTAAAAAGGCATATGCACTTCTCTTGTGCTTCACGATGATCTTGAGAATCAAAAGTATTTTTGATGACATTAAGTTGCATAAAAGATTGCCTCCACACTTCATTTTGGGAACTAAAATTGAACAAAGCTTGTGAGTGTGAGTTAGGTATATCACGTGTGTTCTCCCTTTGTTTCTAAAGGAAGGTCAATCAAACTATGGATGTGCTTGCTCAATGTTGTTTACCTTTAGAGGGACCTACCTAAGAGACACATTTGAAAGGAGAAATCGAAGGAAACTCCAACTGATTTTTCATTCGGGCCGGTATATAAATTGATAAGGCTAAACTGTTAAGTCCTCATGGTATGTAGGCCTTAGCCATAAAGTTTCTTTTATAATGGGGCACTACCATAAAAAAGTATAAGTGCCCCTAGTAGGATTGATTAAAGCCTTTAGTGGCTTCCTGGATGCTTACAAGGTGCTATGTCCCCGATGTCCCATCATTAAGAACCTTGTTTGTAGTAGCCAACCGGTCCATCCAATAAGTTTCTCAAAGTGGTGCATTGCAACTTAGATTCCAAGAAGTTACTTTCCATGTCCGATCTTGGTTAAAGTATGGAGGTTAAGAACTCATTCTTAACATACCTTTATGCTCTCTCCTTGGTTGCATGTAAAATCATCTCTTCTACTACGAAGGGTATGAGGAAATCCCACCAAGAAAAATGTACCAATTGAGCTAGGATATTATATTTCTTGTGAGTCAGCTCAAAAACATAGTGCATGGATCCAAAATATTGAGACAAACATTAAACAAATCATTAGAATTTCAAACCCTTTGGAAGGAACAAATATCTTTAAAAATTCCATGTGTTACTGCTTGTCCCTAGGGGTTCTTATGCCTAGAAGGCTTCTAAACACTAAGACCTATATCTTGATTTATTCATTTCAAAGTCAACAATAGGAAACTATGATCTTGAAACCTTGATTTTCACATAATGGACCTTGTGGAATGAAAATGTAATGGAGACATAGACATTCAGTTTGAAAACTAAGCGAGAAGTGTGTTTGTGGTAAAAGCAAGTCATTAACCAAGATTAACTCAAATTGAAACCCACACATGCTCTTTTATCTTTTTATCATGTTTCAAGCAAACATTTGTCTTTTGGTTTGAACTACTCTTAGAGAAAAGTGTGTTCTTCAATATCTTGGTCTAGTAAACAAGTCCTTCTTAGGTTCATTTAGGATCAAATCAAACACTTCATCAACCCCAAACATTTATCATCTCCATCCCACAAAAGAGCTTTGGAAACATCATTCTAGACTTGGTTAAATCATCAAAATCAAAATCACCTTCTTTAGTTAGGTGTATGGGAATGCATCCTTTCTCATACATTTAATTGAATTAGCAATCCTTTGAAAAAGTTCATCCTAAGATCACATCTAACATCTTAGGGTTTACATGTCCATTATCCAAATCCAATCAAGCCAATCAAAATAAAATCCTAGAGTCTAGCATTGATCCAAATTTCCTAAATGTTCAACATCCATATCATTCACCCCTTTCACCATTCATCTCATCATTGGTCCTAAACACCTTAGAGGACTAAAAGGTAAAAACACAAGAGGAACATGGAATATAAACTTTATCCATACATCATGAGTGGTCTAAACCAACCAAACTATCAAAGTCTTACAATGCCAATTTATTGTCAACACTCACATTTATACAATTTGTACATGGGACCATTATCTCCTAAGAACCTCAATGGTACAACAAATTTGAGTATACCTAGTCAAAATTTTGGAATTCCTTTCTCCATGATAGATTTAAATTCAAGTCCAAACCTACAAATCTATCAACCGAACAATCAAGGCATGAGTCTTCCACAAAACAACATCATCCCACAAAATCCAAACATGCCAAACATGAATATACAAGGTAAAATTTTACCAAACATGAACATTTTGAATCCACACTTGGTAAACTTTGGGATGAATATGTTTGCAAATCATACAAATTTTGTTCAAATTCCAAACAAGATGTTAGTGACTCCATGTATTAGTCCAATTCAAGGTAACACCATGAAAAATCAAAGTTACCTAAATCAAGACAATGTGATTCCCAACCATAACAATGTTCAATTTCAACCTATCATGCCAAATCTAAGCGTCATCCAAAATCAGAACATTGTCCAAAATCAATTGATCCATGATCCCATACAAACGCCACAAGTACACATTCCAAATATGATTGAACAAAATAATCAACTATATCAAGGGAGTCAAAATCAAAATGAAGATCAAAAAACAATAGATCAACTTGCTTCATTTGCCAAACTAATTGACTTATTGAGCCAAAAGAAATCTTCACTCAAAAATAAATACACTCTTCCTTTGGTTGAACCATGTCATCAAAGCGTTGAGTTGTTTCCACTACCACATCAAGAACAATATCTCCAATTTCAAGAAGTTAGATATCAAGATCAACCACATCAACAAATCCAAGCCCCACATCTAGAAGATCAATCACCACAAGGTCAATTTAAGACACAAATATCACAAGGTAACAAACAAAAATACACACCACTTGGGAGACCAATCAAATAAGTCTTGCAACAATTGGTACAAGAAAATCTCATCAAGCTCCCCTTCTATGGGAACTATCAAGAACTCCTAGTTAATCCACTAGGGTATAATGAGGAGCACCATTGTGATTTTCATAAAACAAAGGGACACACAACATCAAGTTGTATTAGACTCAAAAATATCATCCAAGACCTCATTGATTGAAAGATAATCACTATTGGGGATAACTATGAAATTCAACCACTAGTGATAGCATTCACAATCTCTTCGCTACAATTGTTGAAAATAATGATCAAAATCTATCTATCAGTAAAGATGTTTCTACCTCATCCAAAGATCAAATCAACATATATCAAGAGTCACTTTTCAATCATGATCAAAATCCACCAACAATATCCAACAATGATCCAATTTAAGACATTCACAATCTCTCTGCCAGAATTGTTGAAAACAATCTCAATTAAGGAGCACATTGAAGATGTTTCTACCCCATCTGATGATCAACTCACCATACATCAAGAGCCACTTTTTAGTGGTCTATTTTGAGGAGTGTTAACATTATTTGATCCTATAATCAATGATCCATCGACCAATGATCATGTCAAAAATGTCTCTACATCACTTAATGAGTTAGAGGACATATCTCAAGAATTTATTCTGAAGCATGATCAAAATCTATCACCAAAGTCTAGCAATGGTCCTTTCCAAGACATATTGACATCCTTCAACCTCATGATTTCCAATATTGAAGGAATCTTCAACTCGACACTTGATCCAGGTCCATTCAAAGATCAAGGGGATATCGAACCACTTCCCATCTAGGAACCCTTGGTAACCAATCCATCCTCTAAAACTGACACATGTCAAGAAACTGATCCAAAACATGTCAAAAGAGATTCCAAAATTATTCAAGATCAAGAATTTGTATCTCTAAGATACTACAATGATCTAATGGACACTCTCCTATCTATACAAGATGTTGCAAATAATGATCACATCCACATAGCACATACTCCTACATCTACCCATGAAATTCTTTATGTGGATGGACACGTAGATGATCTTCATTTAGAACAGGATTCCTTTACTCCTGACATTATTACACAAAAATAGTAGGTTATTGATTCCTACAGTCAAACTAAATTATCAACATCAAGATCAGATATATACCAAACTCAGAATAAGGACATAAGGGATGAGGATATCCAATACTATCCACTCAAGGAAACAAGTCAGATAGAACAAGATATTTCAGAGTTAGTTGAGTAGCAAATGGAAATAATGTCATCTACAATGATCATTGATCAGAGAATGCATTCTAAACAAGAGCTCTTAGAATAAGCAGAATCAAAGCATGAAGTTGTTACTACCACCATACTAGGGGCAACTATGTCTCAAGAAAACGTCAACATAGGGAGCACGAAGAGTCCTTATGATGAAACTAGTGTCAATACTACAACCAACCACATCATGAATCTTCATCCACACACCACCCCATCCACGAATTGGGGCCAACATCAAATGAAGGATGTGAATCAAAGCACAAAGAACATTATCAAAGAAAAAGAAGTTGAGAAGCATGAAGGACAAATCAAATACAAGTGGATACCAAAGAATACAAAGAAATATTATCCCTATCGAACTCCATTAGTCAAAGAAACTATGGGGAAAAATAGAAAATGGAAAAGTATCCATCAAAGATGTCCACAAAAGAAAAAGAAGGATTTTAAAGTGATGTACAAAGTGTATCAAACAGTTGGTCCTAATTTCATTCACACTTTCGTATCCACCCATCATTGTTCATCTTCCAAAGTTTGGAGAGTCAAAGATTCCAAGCTATCGACCAATCCATATTTTATTCCTAAACACACTCCATCCATGCCTCCATGCATGATATCCAATTCTTACATTGACCATGTATTGGAAACAAACCTTCATCATAAGGATTTATAAGGCACTCTATTGCAATGTGCACACAAAGATAAATTCAATTTTGGTATCAACGAAGCAAATCAGGAATCTCAAAAGTTGTATTCAAGTGCATGTATCTTGGCAAAACAACTTCTTCAAGTAGGATATTGATGGAACATTATGACAGAAGTTTCTACATCAACACCACAAGGTGATTCAACATAAGCTTAAAATCTTTTAGAAAAATCCAAAAAAAATTAAAAAATATGAAAATCCAAAAAAAATCAGAAAAAGGATTGAAAATAGTAAAGAGAAAAATTGTCCTCTAGTGAAAACCGCATAGGCAACACTTTGGATAGGTACCATGATGAAAACTTGGCAAACAAGCATCATGTGTAGAATTGAGCATCTATTTGCACCACTTCAGGAGAAAGCATCTCATCCCATTGGTAATAAATCTAGCATTCCACCTGTCTTAGCCATAATAAATCCATTCATCCATGAACCATTTATCTGATCCATCTTTATCCATCTACATCCATAGTCCAAGTTATCTTGATCTTGACAAAGTTTATTGCACACTTTACACTTGCTTATGGCAAATGTCTTGACATGAGTCACTTTCATTGATCCTATCCTATCCAACATTATATGAGGCATGAAACACTATCCAAATGAGTTATTCTTGATCCAAACACCTTATCTTATCACAAGACAATCCATATCCATCCATCCATACACCTATATGAGCATCCACACATCACATTTCATACATTGCTAGACACTGGGGCAAATATTTACATCTTGCTTATAAATCTTGATCTATATCCTCCAACTTATGTGGTGATCTGAACATTGGCAAACATGAAATAAAATTTGTCCACCACTTGTGAGCAAGAATCCAAATCACTAGCCCATGGCATATTTTGATGAGAAGATGTTCCTTATCAATCTTCATCTTTCATCAAAAATCAATCCAAAAAATCACTATCAGTTGTATCTAAATGCCACATCAAATCAATAAAACAAATTTTTATCCAAATCAAGTTTCAAACTCCTAATCAATCAAATCTAATCAATCCATCCTTATCTTAGTCCTCATGTTCCTTAACACTATCCTTGCATTGTTGTGTATCCTCAACAATTTTATCATCATCAATCTTGATCAATCGAATCCAATCAATCCCTCATCATCTTGGGATATCCATCCTAATCCTTGTGTTGCTTAACGCTATCCTTGCATTATTGTGCATCCTCAACAATGTTCTCATCATCAATCCATCGATCTAATCAATCAACCTTAGCTTGGTTTTCAAAAAAATCCCAAAAAAATCACTCATATCATCACACCTATCCATATCCAAATCGTCAAAATCATGCGAAAATTTAAAAAAAACACTAAAAAAATTAGAAAAACATCAAAAAAATAGAATCCGAACTATGTCATCTCTGAGATTAAACATAGGCAAGGCTCATCTTTGATCAGCCCCTGAGACACAAAAACAAAAAAACAATTGAAGAACACCAAAATAAAAAAACATTCATAAAATCTCACAAAATCCAAAAACATTCAAATAACCCAAAAATACAAAAAACAACCTCAAAACATTTCAAAAACATCCAAATATTTGAAACAAACCATTTATCTCATCTTGCTTTCACTCGAAATAATAAATTATCCATAATAAATTGATCATCACCTTCATCCTTTGGCAAAATAAACAGAAATAATCACAACAATCAGCAAAAGAAAACTTCAAACACAAAATCAAAATCGAAGCAACAAACCGTTAAATGCAAAATGAAACTCTTGATGATTTTCAAACATGACAGTCAACCTTATATCAATAGCCTATCAATCAGCTTATCAACCCATCATAATTCTATATAATGCACGTCCTAGGATATATCATTCCGACAATGGGCATCATTTTCAATATCACTTTGGATTCTTATCTTATCAGAACACATCCATTTGGCTGAAGGTATGAAGAGAATTGGCTTGTTTGTGTACTTGATCTTTTCTTTTGATTTATCTTATTGCGCTCATTCTAATGACCTCTCGATGATGTCTAATCAAAGTGATTTAGAGAGAAAGGAATGGGGCATCGATCATTATCCTTTTTTCTGTTATGCTTGTTGGATGTTCTTATAATATAACTTGGTGAATACTTTCTTTGTTAGGTATGTCCTAGCAAGGTTTTCGTATGCCAAGTGTGAACAAGAATACTCCTATCTATTTGTCGAGTCAAAGTCCATTGCACTAGGTACAATGCCATCCTAGTTCTGTATACCTTGATGCATCATATCTATGTGTATTATCAAACATAAGGTAAGTAGCCCTTTTAAAATCCCAATCCTTGATAAGCGAAACATCATCTATCATCATCATCATCTCTAATAAAGTCTTGTCAGATCATGGACTTGTTGGATCCTCTTGTTATCATCTCATTTCTTCTTTCCTCTTTTTCACACTAACATCACGTCATGATTAATTAATCATCATCGCCAGATCATTCATCTTGCATCCACAAACCGTCAGCATTTGTAGTTAGAGGGTTCCAAGATGAGTAACAACCTAGTTCTCTGCTATAATTTAAGAGAAATAAGATTTAATAATCTATGAAATATTAAACACAAGAATATACATGTACACTTCTATCTTATGATTGAAAAAGGGAGCTAATAAGAAAATAAAATATACTATATAATATTTATTATTATTCAAATTTCTTGATAAGTTTGAGATTAATAAATATAGGCTAAATTTTTCATGTATAATTTTCACAATGCATGTAATGTAATGTGCGCATGTTAAATAGTGGCTTGTTAAATGTGATACCGTTAAGTATGAGCTCAATGTAATTAGCCCATAATGTGGAGAGGTTTGTCACTTATGTCACTATCAACATAGTATACATTAAAAATATTTAGTGATAATGGATAATGATATTTTATCATGTCCCTATGTGTTTCTAGTTATAGTTTAACATTATTGCAAAAATGGGTAAAGTTTCTTTCATGTTCAAAGTTAATTAAGTAATGTGATCAAATACGTAATTAATAATTAAGTTTTTGGTAAATTTATATTTATTTTTTATAATGTAAATGAAGAAGGTGATACGATTAGGTTAATAACTAAAGAATAAAGATCAAATATATTTTATTTTTTATAGACTATTTAATGTTAGATCTAGAAACAATGTTCATAGTTAATGGATTGTCTAGAAATATGTGTTGGCTCCCTTCTTTATCAAAGGAAAATTTTATGGATCTAGGATGAAATTTTCAATATAAATATCTGATTTATGTTTATATTCATCCATGCACATAGAAAATATTTTTCTCTATGTTTTTTCTTGATATATAACTATCTATTGTAGTTTTCTTGAATAATTATTGCTGATAGTATTTATAAATATCTTAAGAGCTATTTCTCTAGTATGAAATAGAGTGCACATGTGTCTACTTGATGATGATAATGAGAGAATTGAATATATTTTAGTACTACCACATAGCACTATATTATACCATAATATGTGTCTAGTTTTATCAAAATAGAATGGTTAAGAAAGTAAATATGCTAAATTTCAAATTTGAATTTTAAGTTGGAAGGGGACAAGTTCAAAATTACATGATTATCAACTCAACTATAGACTTATTCCAAAATTAGATAATGGTTAGATCGAGGTAACAAATGAAAACATTGAAGGTTTATATCTACGTGCAATAAATATGAGAGAGGTAAGTTTATAAGAGTTGATATGTAAATACATGATGTAGAGCTAATTGTATAAAAATGTACATGTTTAGAAAAATACAAAATTGATAATGAATCATTGTACTAATTTGTTTCACTTTGCATTAATACTTATGTACATGTATTAAGATATTTATTTAAAATAATCACAAAATTATATAGAAAATTTTACAAATTAACATATTATATCATTACTCTTTCTAAATAAAAGATTATATATATAAATATATATTTATTATTTAAAATATTTTTTTTTATAAATTTAAATAATATCAATGTTCATTGAACTAGATTATTATTTTTAGACATAATTAAAAAATAAAAATATCTCTTATAGATGCTTTTACATAGTATTCAATACTCTATGATGACAAACCCTGCAATCACTCACTCTTCTCTATATCTCCCCATTCAAATTTGTGTCAATATTTCTGTAGCATAAGTGTGTGAGGAAAAAGATACAGATACATTGCTATTTAAATATATAAGCGAAACACACATTTTCATCACTCTAATGAGTGGTAGTATTACTATTTTACCATGACCTTTTTTTGGGAAGCTGCACACTTTTCTAAAGTATTTGAATTCTATTGAATAATTTCAACTGGTGGGGAATCTTTAATGCTTTGAATAACTTCATATGGAGGGAGATATTCAATACTATTGATATAAAGATCCTTAAGCCACCACTGACGAATAGTATGATGGTTGTGAAACAAATGTCTGGTTGACACAACTACCCTCGCGGAAGGAACTATATGCCAAGGGCTTCGCTTTTTAACCAGATCAAAAGAAAATAGATACTTCAGACTGTCATAAAGCAAATGACTTTTATATCTATATATACCCATTAACACCTCAAAATAGGGAAGGTATGTTTGACAAATGGAATCCTTCTGATTCACATAAATGTTGGGTATCCAATCGCTAACGTCAAGGAACCTACCATAAAACTCCTGCAATTTGTTGTCGTCTCTCAACGGCATGTTCAACCCTGGAAGAATTCCACTCTTTTCAATTACTTTCAACTGTGGAAGTGTAGGAGAAATAAACGGAGGATTGAAAAGGTGTGCTTCAAGTTTTTGACGTTCTTCCTTCTCCAGGTTCATTGCGGCTCCCAACGCAATAGAAGCCCCCAGTGAATGCCCTGCAAGCCAAATATTATCGTATCCATTCTTATAAAGGCTCGTTCTTAGGTATTGTAAGCCCCTTTTGACCCTGGATATGGAATCATAGTGTCCAATAGCTACCTTCAAATCTTCGACCAGGTCGTGTAGAATGTTCTTTGGTCGAAGAAGCGTACCTCTGAAAGCAACCACTTGAGAGGGAGGCCCACCTGGAACTGCTTTCGTTCTTCCACGCCACTGAAAAGCAGACCCAAATATAGATTCGTCATTTTCGTCTACAACAGTTTCCTTTATATCAAATTGAAGCAAGCAACACAATTCCTCAGCTTGGTTTTTGTTGGTTTCAAGCTGGTATACAGCATTCACTAGGCTTGCAGCGATGCATCTCCTGTGTACCGGGTCTTCCCTGCCATCACCCATTACATCATATCAATGTACATAATAGCAGTTGCATCCCAAGGCCTTGTGGGAATTATATAAATTCCTAAAATATAAATAATCAGGTGCTGATAGTAGAAGAAAGAAAAAATCAGCTTTGATTTACGATGGATCATTGAGTGTGATTTAAAATTGTCGAAAGAAAAATATATACAGTTTAATCAAAAAGTTTATTTACTCATATCAACTAGAACAAAATAAATCCAAAAATATAAATACTTCATTTAACACTGATAAGTCATATTGCTATCAGGATTCAACCATGTAGTTTTATGAGTCAAACTCATTGACCCATGTTTCATGAGTAGTGATTCACAAGAACCCATCTCCCATAATAATGAATAGTCCACTTAGCACTCATTGCATCTAGGTGATGCTCACAGAGGTGAAGCACTGGGCCTTCCCAGGAGGTCACTCATCCCAGTACTAGTCCAGCTCAAGCGTGCTTAATCACGGAGTTTTCCCAAGGTTAAGTCCACTTAAGTTGCAACTCTATTTACAAAACCTTCATCAAGTGTTGTGCCTTATCAACCATTCATTTTAGAGCCCCTTTAACTCATCAATTGATAAGCATGTAGATTCTGAATAATTGTAGAAACCATAGACACAATAGTACAATTGAGAAGACACACAAACATCATTCAAAACAAAGGGCAAAATCAAATTGCAGAGAAGCTGAATTTGAACAAGATAAAAAATCTTACTAGTCGGGATTTGCAATATGAGCGAACTCTGTTACATCTATGCCATTCTTGTTAGCCATTGCAGTTCTGATGCTCACAATGCTGAGACCAATTGCATTATCTACTTCCTTTCGACTTGTAAATTAAATAGACAGCAAAATTGTCCATCTACAATGGATGTGCTTACAAAACATAGATTCCTCACGTCTATTATGAAATCTTATCTCACCAGAGAAATAAAGGCTAACTGGAACATTCCTTAGTCAAACCTGAGATAACATATGACGTGTTCCTTGCCAATCATAGCGAAAAGAAGAAGATTCTTAATTGTTTCTCTTGAAGATAAGAGGCCCTGGGCGGCTCCAGTTTTACCAATAGTTTTATATTGTTTTTAGAAATATGTTTTACAAAAAATTGAAAGTGACAGAAATAGCTTGTCTACTTAATATTGAGGACGGAGTAGATTATTCAGACTGTTTGAAGTGAATCAGAACCGTCGGCGTCCACTGGTTATTTAAGGCCTTAGAATAACAGGAATCCTTTTTAGGCATTTTCACGAGTGCCTTTCGCGAGGCTGTTGAAAAATTTCAGCCTAAATTTTAAGCACCTACATACGTATTACATTATTGGAATTACGTCACCCTCTATTCTATTCTTTAAAACAATATCTATGGCTCCCACCATAGCTGTGAAGATAAACCATACTATAAACTTACCAAAAACCTAGACACGAGCCATATATTACGACAACATCACAAAGCATCAAAAAGAACCCATGCATCACTTCATGGCGTTTCACGAAATCAATGCGAACACAATTCAGGAACCCACCATCGTTAGCAGAAAGTAGAACCAGCGACCAAAAGGAAACTAAGCACCATACCACCATTAGTCTATCTCCACACCCTCTGCTAGAAGATACTCACGAAAATGGCCTCTCCAATCAACCTCGTTCGCCGACTCCAGATACAGATGATGCTTCAGAAAAATAACACCACACTAGGCCCGAGCTCTGTGCTCCTTCAAAGCCTCTCCTTTAATGTCTGACAAGAAAGGATAACGCTTCACTTGGACCCAGAATAAATACCCTATTCATATCCCTTGGCTGAGGTAGGCCAACACCAGGCTCTGCAATTATTAGCACATCCTCCACCCCACCAAGTAAATCTCCCATTATCAGCTTTCGGGCCATAAGCAGAATCATCGCCTTGGGAATGTCCAAATCCAAAAGAGAGGTGACGAAATTCGATGTAATGTCTGCATTTGTTTGGCACCTCTTCGATGAGACCATGAATTCCCGCCCCAGGATCAGTTGTGTGGTCTCAATCACTAGCGGGTACCAATCACTAAATACAAACCTCAACCTACTGGAGGATATGTTGCCTAGAAAATCCCAGAGCCTACGAGAAGCCGTTAATCTCACAGGCGTCTGCATACTTCCAATGCAGCTGAACACAAAAACAAAGCCAACTAAGGGGAATTGATTGACCAAAAATGCCCATGAAATAGATATATTTTTAAAATGGGTAACAATTTTTATTTATACCATATATCTATTCCATTTTAGAATGGTTTACATAGTTTTGAGTGAGTAGGAGTTCCATAAATTTTCAAATTTGAAACGCATTATTTTTATTTTCTAGGGCTGGAAAGCTCAACCCTCAACCTTGGACCTAGCAGTACAATTTCATTTTAATATTAAAAGAATAATTGAATTTATCAATATGAATAACAGTTATTTTTAAGAATTTACTGTTCAAATTAAAATTCATTATAGATCACAATTTTTAGTTTTCATATATATTTCCATTTACTATTAAGTATATTTTCCTATTACTTTTAAATAAAGAGACTCATGACCTTAAAATAACATAGATTATTATTTCTTAATAACTTTTAGTTTTGATTGTTTTTCAAAAGCATCACGTTTAATCAATTTAGACATCTTTCTCTACATGATAAAAAAATAAAATTGACCATACATAATGGTTTTTAAAAAACATAGATTAAGTTCAATGAAAATTGTTAAAAAATAATTAAAAATATCCTAACCAAAGATCACCATCATATGCATCATTTCACAAAATAAATTAGACAAATAATTTTATTTATGTCAAATTATGATATCTATACACATACATGTTTTGGCCCAAAACATATGATTTAATAAAATACACTCTTTTATGTCTTATTAAGAAACAACTTTTTTTATTTTGACATTAAAATGAATTCAATATTTTAAAATTAAAAAAAAATAAAAAAATTCCAACAATCATAGTTTTACACTATGTTACTATTATATGTCTAAATGCTTCAAATTATCACTCTAGCTATGACAAACTTTGATTTTAAGAAAAATGATTTAAATTTTTGACAAAAATTAGACCAACTTCTCTACTTACCCTATAGAGAGGAGATAGAGTATTCTTTGGTTGCAAATTATTGATAACTTATATGAAAGAACTAGAGATAGACTCATAGCAAAGAAGATTCAGGGGATGTAAGAGATGATGTGTTATTATAATAATTTATTGTTGTACATTAAATTTTTTTATGGATTTAAAGATTTTACATGGTTGGAAGTTGAGTTTTGTATGATGAAGTTCTATTGAAATTTCCATTTGATCATACGAGAGTTGTTGTATGTTAATTTATTGAAACCTGTTATTTGTGAACAAGTCTCTTTGAAGATTTACTATGAAATATGGTATTATAGTTTTTCATTTATTGTTTAGAGAATGAAAGTGTTCAATTGAATGGGTTTTGCACGGAAAACTTTCTGTAATTTTTTTTAAAAGTTTGAGTAATGAAATAAGAAAATGTAAGACGGGAAATTAATACCTTTCAGCTTTCCAATTTTTGCTTAGAATAGTGAGGCCCAAACCAGAGAGTGAGCCCTCCAAAAATTCTCGAAGGCCAGCGAGGGGGTTTGGAAATAGTTTTCAACCAGCAATTGACGCGCCTCGGCTATAACCTCACTAGCTGCGTCATTGCCCCAACCTCAAAGATAAAATTACTTCTTGCACTTCCTCTCTATTTCATTCTCTTCTCATGTCTGGCTCATTGTTTCTTCCATGTGGGATTAGTTAACTATATTTTCAAGCATGTGGGATTAACTAACTATATATTTATTCTCATGCTTTCCCAATTGCTACAAACGAAACCATGTTAAGCGCTTCACTTTTCTGTTAGCTTGTATTGCAGGCCGTGAAATGCAATTTTTTCCCTTCCCTTCTTCACCCTTAAATAATAGATTATTTTTGTGTTCAAGTCAAGACATGGGAAATCCTTTCTCATTGATGACACATCGAACTCATATTGGATGTCACATTCTCATCGCCATGAAATATGAGAGATTCATTAGCTCCTCATTTTGGTTTTAAAATTGTTCTTAGTTCTTTGCTGTAAATGCATATTTTATAACAGATATATTGAATTTCTTTCGGCATTCAAGGAGTTTTGTTTAGAGTCTCAATGATATTACTTAGGGGAATGTTTTGAGGAGTTTCAATTTGATATTATGATAGTTGTGAAAAACATGTTCGTTATATCTTTTAGATTTTTTTTAAAAATAGATTCAATAAATGTATAGGAAGAAGAGTAATCAAATTAGCATTGAATGAATATTGGAACACATTGTCTAGAAGCTCACTTAGCCTTTCAATTTTTGATAAATTTGAGGCTTGCAAAAAAATATCATTAGAAGAAGCCACATAAGTAGTATTTTGCTTGCTATCCTCTTTATCATTACCATTTTGTAAAATAGTGCAACTCCAAAGTTTGAAGGATAAGGAGATCCATAAAATATATTGAACAAAGCATATTTCAATGAATTTAATGTTCAAGTAATTGATGTTCTAACAAATTGACATGGATGTAAATGTCCATGAAAGAAGTGTAGTTACTCAAATACGAACTATGTTAGAAGGGAGGTGATAGGCTCTTCAATAAAATGATTTAGAGTCCATCATCGAGAAGTACATTTTTTATGTCAAAAAGAAAGGTATTGAAAGAATTTATAACACATTCATTAATCTTCTTATTAGATCATTTGTCACACTCAAATATTTCTAAAACAATATGATGTAGGAGCATCCAGGTAGATTGGTGATCCAATTCACCCAAACTGTTTTGGAATGAACTCATTATTTTGATTTTGGCTTTCCTCTTTGGTTTGACGGTTTAATTTTGATTTCAATGTTCATTTGGATGGAATTGAATGACATTGTTGTCTGAAAAAATGTCACAATGTGATTTTATCATCCACGTTTTGATTGTTCATTAACACAAATTTGAGAGGTGAAATAGTGCATAGAAGTCGAAACTATAAAGCCAAAGATAAGATAGATTTTTAAAAAAATGAAGGTAAACAGAAGTGGCGCTAAGAAGTGAAACCATATAGAAAATAGTTTAAATTGCAATTTAAAAAGGATAAATATAAATATTAAGAAGTTTAAAGGGTATGTACAAGATCATGATGGGCCAAACATTGGCAAAATGATGGGTATGTGTAGGGTATGTGGCTGATGACTTTTTTTTTACCCAAAATTGATGAAACGAAAAGGGTTTTTAAAAGAGATTCTTAGCTTTCCACCAATATAAATTATGATTTACTTTGAATTTAATAAATAATTATTATTCATTTTCTATTTGAATTACGACTAAATTCCTAATTGATAGGCTGATTGAAAAACATCTATAGCTTTCAAACAGTATCACATTTTTTGAATCTGAAACATGTGTCAAATTCTATGCTTTGCATACTATAGGATTAAAAAAAAATGGATTTCATGAAGTTTTGACCAAGTTAAGGTGGTCAGACATACGAGTTTTTATATTTTTTAAAAGTTGTAATAAAAAATTCATAATTAATTATTTACTTGGAAAACAATTACAAAAAAATATGCATCACATCGGGACATCAGTCCTCTACTTATATCTAAAATATTATAAAAAAATATTATCATTTTATTGTGGTTAGGGTGGTTAGACAAACATCTACATCTTAGTTTTTCCTTGAAATTTAAGTATTACTACATTGAAATTTCAAATTTTCACCAAATAGATTTTATTTTTTAAATAAACATAGGAGTTCAGAAACTACATTCAATTTTCTATAGATTCTATTCTTACATATTTTTGAAAAAATATAGATAACTTATTCAAATTTTTACGTCAAGTTGCCTAATTCTGATTATTCTAAATTTTTCGCCAATTAAGGGCCTATTTTTTCCATGATGATCCTACACATACCCTAAATAAAATTGCAGATTTAAAGGAACAAACAAGCCATGCCATATAGTGGCATGAAATTTAAAGATAAAAGAGAAAATTGCAGGAAATGAAGAGGTGCAACCAAGGAAAATTAAAATTTAAAAAACAAATGTAGAATGGTGGCAGGGGCGTGCCTGGAGGAGAGAAAGACTCCACACAAATTCTAAAAGGCTAAGGAAGGTTTTAATAAACTGCAACCATAGCCTATAAAAGTCAGCACCTAAAAGGAGGAGTCAAGCCTGACATAGAAGGAGTTGGAAATCCCTATGAAATTTGTTTCCTGCACTGATTTATGCAATCCCTAGGCAATAAGCAATTAGATTAATAATATAGATAACCAAAATCTTCTTGTGACTCTTTCCATTTTAGTCTGCAATTTTTTTCTTTTGTAGGGTTGAATCTTTGTTTATGGGTGATGATATGCATAGGAAATCTGTAAACAACAAATGTAATAAACAAAATAACTCAGAGGAGTAATATGCATCTTTGTTGTATCTGTTTTCACATGGTAAAATATAAAAAATTTAATCAAATCTTCACATTCTAATAGATACTGATCTGCAACTCAAGAGAAAAAAAGTAATGAGTAATCTAAATCTAAAAACCAAGGAGCATTGGAGTATGAGATGAAAGCTATCTAGAATGCAAAATAGAATTATATCAAGGAAATTATGCAATATTTATAAATTTGTCAGGTAGTTTCATATTAGTTATTTGCTATCTCATGAACTTAATCAACTTTTGAGAAGTGTTTGCAAATAATTAATTTGCTAATTTAAATATTTGGTATTCTTGTGCAATGCAATTTCAAACTTATCTTAGGATTTAGTTACAAATTTTGGTATTTTGGCTTGAATAAATTTTTATCCTTTTTTGTTAGTTATAGATACTAATAAGTAATTACGAAATTGATAGCTATGATTTTATTTATTTTCTTTTATTTAAATATTCTTGTGTAATTGGTGACTTATATGCTTCATGCATTAAATAGTTATTGGTTAATAATTTAATAGGATTGGATTATCCTTGCATGTTATACTTGATCACGTCATTTAAAATTATTCCTTAAATGATGATTAAAATACATCTAGTCAAATTAGGATGCAATAGTAATCAAATTTTGTACTCAATAAAGTCTTCAATTATCTTTGATCTAGTTAAACTTATTCATCGTCTTGATTTTCCTTCCCAGTTTTCACTTCATAGAAACTTATCCCTTTTCATTTTTTCAACTAAATATTATTATTCAAAATTCCTCGAGAATTCATCTTTGCTATATGTCATCATTGTTCATAATATTTCAAATAGATGTTAAAATTATCTTAGTTAATGTCCATAATTGGTGATATTGCTAGTGTAGGTTTTTAATTATATTTTTTTTGTACACATTATTAAGCATACTTAGGTTATGTGAGACATGGTTTATGTGAGGTCACGTAGTGTAATCCATTGATTACATGTCTTGCTCTCACCCACACTTGGGTGGTTGAGGCTCACACCCTCTTTTGGCCTTTTATGGCACCTCACAAAACCACTATCTTGTTTCCTTCTAAGTATGTTATGCCACATGTTTGGCATTTTCTAAGTAGGAATAACTTGCACCTAATTTGGTTATTTGGGAGTTATTATCCCTCTTAAAATTATATGCCTATATTCAGCTATATAATCAACACTCACCTCTCCCGCCTATCTAGTTCAGACGAGTTCATATCAACTCAATCAATTTAAAGGAGTGTTGATCCATATTTTATAATTTAGAGTGTAATAATATCATTATTCAGTTATTGCACCATATTCTAGCATTTCATCCTCTTATTTCTCTCATGTAGAAGGTTTATCTTAGTATTGCAGGTGATCCTAGGTGCTCAAGTTCATCAACAACTCTTACATGGTATTAGAGAGTTTAGATCTACAAGACCCTTCTCGAATTTGGGAGAATCAACATTAAGCTTTTGCTAGGAGCATTTTGAGCCAAAATAGACTATGCCATCGAGTCTAGAAGGTCCAAAACCCCTCATTTTCATATATAATTTGTCCAATTTGGATAAAGTTGAATTTGGGGCAATTTTCTTTGCCTGAGCACCCCTTGCATGCACATTGAGGTGATTTTTTTTTTAAAACATATTTATATTTCATATATTTTCCTACAATTTTTTTTCAAAAAAAATCATTTTTTAGCAGGTTTTTTTTAATTTTTTAAATTTGCAAAAAAATGAAAAAAAATATATAATTAAAAAAACAAAAAAAATCAAAGATTTTTATTTTTCTACATTTTTGAGTACTGCACAACACTATGACAGGGTACCGTTGTACCTGCAACCCTCCACCATTAAAAGTGGCCCCCACTAACTTGCAAAATCCGGCTCTCTATGGAAAAATTAGGCAGGTTTAAAATAATCAATGGGCTCCATTATAAAATCTGGGTGCTCATCAAGTCGGCCACCACTCAAACAAGGAAATCCGCACCTAAAAATTCAAGGATATCAACAACCTTTGAAGATTTTGACAAGAATCTCAAGATTCTTGTTAAATTTAAATCTGATAAAAATTTCATTGTTGGGCGGAAAATAAAGAAATCTAGCAACAGTTAGTTTGAAATACTAGCAAATAAACCCGATGTTCTTTTTTAAATCTAGGCACATTCTTTAAAGCAATGACAAATTTCAATTAATTCTAGCTGAAGTTTAAAAAGCAACGACCACATTCTTTAAAATTTCTAACATGTATTTAAACCTGTCAGCACATGTAAAACTAGGTCATATTTTTTGAAAAGCCGGTGAAAGTTTCTTAATCGACATCCAAATCAATCTTCAACCATCAGCGGAATTCTACAGAAAAATCGACTGGCATCTATTGAAAATCCAATAGTCCTCAAAAAATCTCACAAAGCAATTTAAAGACTGGTCATTCTTCAAAAACCGGTGAATTTTTTTAATAAATTTCGGTCGCTGCAAAAAGGGTGGTCACATCTTAAAAGCCTAACAATCATTTGAAATCAGCGGGCCCTCCAAATCTAGTAGTCGTTGTTTGGAAACCCGACATCCAAGTTTTCAAAGTCTAGCAACAATAGAAAATTGGGCCAAGTTGTGATGGTTTTCAAACTGTCAAAATTAATCAACAATTTCATAGAATATTCCTTGCTTGATTCTACAGATCTGTGACATCCAAATAGGCATCAAATATTACCACATAATCGGCCAAATATTCGATGCAAGGGAAGAATATTCTTTTATGATAGCTCGATAGATGTGAATTCTAAGCTCACAGTTTGTTAACGTTAGTGCCACAATAGCATTTCTTCAAAAAAAATTCCCTTCTCTCCAATTGCATTTTCACTTTTGTAGGTTATCTTTGGGAGGCCCATTCTCAATCATATGGAGGCCTTTTCATGAGCATTTTTCTTTTAATTTTGGGTAGAATTCCGTATGCTTCAGGGTGGTGGAATCAGTTTTTTCTCAAGTGATCCTGAGTTTCTAGAAGATTAGTTTTCCTTAGAGACCTGAAGGACAATTCTCATTTTTTGAACTTCAAACGGTTGTAACTTTCACATACGACCTCGAATCGAGGCGATTCTTTTTTTTTAAGTTGATATGTTTTCAAGCACTACATATTGGTGCTATTTTGATGTTCTTATTTTTAGATTATTTTGTACTTTCAATATTTGGGTCCAATTTTGAACATTGTAAAACTCTAGAAACAATTCCAAAATTGTAAATGCACTAATTATAATGTGCCACCATCATATTTTTCTAGGGGATCATTGATTGAGTGAATTAAGGGGGGTAATATTTTTCCTTTTTTGCCTTATGTCTCTTGATTGGTCTATTGTGTGACTAAAGTTGAGGAGTTTAATATGGGCATCAAAACACATCTTGTTGTAATAGGGTTAAATCAATGGAACTTTAAGTCTTGGCGAGATGGAATCCTAACAAATTGTAGGTGGCTTAATATTTTACCATATCTCTATGGATTGGTTCCTAAACCTTCATCAAAATGGAAGAGAGTTGTATGGGACGTAAAAGTAGAACTTATCCTAGGAGTAATTGGTTGTAGTGATATTGATACACAAATGGTCATTGATGGTATTGAGGTCCCTTGTGACCTTATGACCAAACTTTGGGAGATGTATGATGACTTGAATGAACCTCTATTCCCATAGGATCCTATTGTAGATTGTCTTGTTCCACATGCAGAGTTTCAACCTATTGATGATAAAATAGCCTAAAAAATTTCTGATTGGGAAAGGTATGGTAGTTTTGATGACACAAAACCTTCTCCGCCTACAGAGACATCTATTGAGAATTCAATCTCTATGGCTCCTAGTCTAGATTTAGAGGGTTCAACTTCTTCATCTATGAGTCAAAATCTTGAGGTTGGGGACTCTTGTAATCCAGCATTGGAAAAATTATTTACTGTTGTACTTGAGGATTCTCATGATCCAACAGTTTTGGCTCCTTGTGATTCAATGCAGCAAGACTTACATTGTCTTTCAGATTTGGCTAATTGTGATGGATTCTTGATAGGTATTTCAAACTTATTTGTGGAGTCTCATATTGAAAATTTGGGAGACATCATTGATGGTATTCATCTTCTCTTTGATGGAAATGATCCTTCTTCATTTGTTACGAGTGAACACTTTGACCCTCTTGTTCATTCTCTACATGATCATTCTTTGCAGTTTGGCGTGAGTGTGGATAATTTTTGACAACATTTGGAGGAGGCACCTTTGTCTTTAGAGGAGATATCTTTGTCTTCATATTTTGCTCTACATCCATTTCCACTAGGTTATGGATTGTCATCTTCTACAATGTGGCCTAGAACACCTGAGTTGATACTGACACCTTTCGACATTGACACGAGGACACCTGAGCAGAGTTCAGAGACATCATACATTTTCATTATTCTTCCTTCATATTCCTTTTAGGAATGGGAAGATATCCTGCATACATCATTGGTTTTTTTTCTTCCTAAGGGGAGGAATATTGTTCGGTAATCTTGGATCATCTTCAACTTCTTGTGTCAAGAATTCACCAACAATGCAAGAGATTCTAAATTTGGGGAATATATAGTCTCTGTTCTTCTTCTCTCTTGTGGAGGAGTTTTTCCCTACAGGTTTTCTCTTTCTCATACTTTGAGAGGTTTCATCATTGTGCATGGTTACCTAACATGGCCTTGTAGCTAGGACCCATCTTTGCATTATTTCATCCTTTCACCCACCTCAACTATTCTTAAGGGGGGGTGTTAGTGTAGGTTTTCTAATATTTATTTTTCCTACACATTATTAAGCATACTTAGGTTATGTGATGCATGGTTTATGTGAGGAAACATGGCATAATCCATCGATTACATGTATTTTTCTCACCCACACTTGGGTGATTGAGTCTCACACCCTCTATTTTCCTTTTATGTCACCTCACAAAACCACTATCATGTCTTCTTCTTAGTAGGTTATTCCACACATTTGGCATTTTTCAAGTAGGAATAACTCCCACCTAATTTGGTTATTTGAGAGTTATTATCCCTCTTGGAATTATATGCTCATATTCATCTATATATAATCAACACTAACCTCTCCCTCCTATCTAGTTCAAATGAGTTCATATCAACTCAATCAGTTCAAGGGAGTGCTAATCCATATTGTATCATTTAGAGTGTAATAATATTATTGTTAAGTTATTTCACCATATTCTTTGTGGACATCAAAATCTGCAAATGGTTAAATAACTAACATACACAAGCATGGTTACTGTATTTAAGCAAAACAAACCTTCAACATCCATATGAGATATCTAACATGTTTTAAAATGCTATCAAATAACAAGATAAATAAAAGAATACAAAGAAAAACATGAAATCTATCTATCCCATAGTGGATTGGTGCTATTGTAGAAAAATAGCCCTTTCCCAATCCTTGCTTAAGCTTGATATTGCAAATGATGGTGGACAAAATCAGTTCCCAGTTTAAGAGAATGACTTTGCATGAAGCTTTGTGGATATGAAATGCTAAGATTGTGGAGTTGTGGAGGATTTGATCAAGAATGAAGCCTTTCATTTATAGATTATTTTGATGAGAGAAATAGCCAAATGGATGAATGTGGGACAAATATTTAGCCAATGAGATGGAGCCACTTGTCAACTTGTGATAGGATGAGGAATGAGCACATTTTTGTCAATGTGCCAAAGAGAGGGAGATTTCAAATTTGAATTTGAGAGTAAATGTTGAGTTTGACCTTTGCAAAGGGACATGTAAGAGCCACGTAAGAGCTCATCAATGCTTTGTTGGATGTACATGTCCACTTGTTTTTGAATTCAAACTTGAGGGAATATTCCTCAAAGATGCCATGTTGATGGAAAATGTTGATTTTAATAAATCAATAAATTGATTTATTGGTGCAAGTGGGAAAAAGCTAGAGGATGTGATGGGTGGTTAGATTAGGTTAATCAGGGTTAGCCTAACTTAGATGATGATTAAGGGATTTTGACCCATTTGACTTAAATATTTTAATTTATTTAAATCAAAAGGGCTGAAAGGTGATTTCAGCTTTAATTAAATAAAGGTTTGATTTATTTAATTAAAATGATGATGATAGGATCAAGTTTGATTTATTTAATTTAAATTGATGACTTTAGGAGATTGATAAATAAACTTGATTTATTTGTTGAATGGATGAATATGACCTAATCGAATGCATTATGCCAATTTTGCGTGTCTACATTTTGCCCCTCTTTGAAGCAATGTACTTGTTGCATTGGTTCAAAGAATAAACTTGCGATGATCAAAATTAAAAAATTCTTGATTTTTTGGGTGCCCGAGTGGAAAGAAGTACACTTGTACATTTCCCCCTCGATAGAGCGAGCGAAAAGATTTGATTTGAGGGTCGATCTCATGATAAAGAGGTTCAAAATGGATGGTTATGGATGATGATGCAAATGAGATGATTTTAAGATGCTTAGAATAACAAATCTATATTATCTTAAACAACTTATGATTATGAAAATGTATGATTTATGCAAATGTGATGATTTATGAGATGCTTAGACTAATAGATCAATATTATGATGATGATACGCTGTGATTATGCAATGGATGATTTATGAGATTCTTAGATTAACAGATCTATATTATGATGATGATATGTATGTGAGATAATATGCATAATACTGATGGTTTGTGGATGCAGGATGGATGATGATTAACTATTCATGACGTGATGTTAGTGCGGAAAAAATGAAATTAGATGATGACAAGAGGATCCAATAGGCCAACTTTATTAGAGATGATGATGATGCTAATAAATGGATGATTCACTTATCAAGGATTGGGATTTTAAAAGGGCTACTTACCTTATGTTTGATAACACACATAGGTACGATGCATCAAGGTATAAAGAACCAGGATGGCGTTGTAC
This sequence comes from Sequoia sempervirens, assembly GCA_007258455.2. Lineage (NCBI taxonomy): Eukaryota > Viridiplantae > Streptophyta > Pinopsida > Cupressales > Cupressaceae > Sequoia > Sequoia sempervirens. The sequence continues at coordinate 80,239,678 of VDFB02000017.1, forward strand.
ATAGTGTGATGGACTTTGACTCAAAAAATAGATAGGAGTATTCTTGTTCACACTTGACATACAAAAACCCTGCTAGGACGTACCTAACAAAGCAAGTATTCACCAAGTTATTTTACAAGAACATCCAACAAGCACAACAAACAAAATATAATGATCGTTGCCCCATTCCTATCTTTGTAAATCCTTCATTTGGATATCATAGAGAGGTCCTTGGAATGAGCGCAATAAGATAAATCAAATGAAAAGATGAAGTATGCAAACAAGCCAATGTTCTTCATACCTTCAGCCAGAGGCATGTGTTTTGATAGGATAAGAATCCAAGTGATATCCAAAATGATGCCCATTGTCGGAATGATATATCCTAGGACATGCATTGTATAGGATGATGATGGTTTGATAAGTTGATTGATAGGTTGTTGATATAAGGTCGATTGACATGTCTGAAAATGATCAAGAGTTTGATTTTGCATTTAATGATTTGTTGCTTCGATTTTGATTTTATGATTGAAGCTTTGCTTTTGCCAATTGTTGTGATTGTTTCTGTTTGTTTTGCTAAAGGATGAAGGTGACAATCAGTTTATTATGGATGATTAGTTATTGCGGATGAAAGCGAAACGAGATGGATAGATTTTTTCAAATATTTGGATTTTTTGGAGTTTTTGGAATGTTTTGAGGTTGTTTTTGGTATTTTTGGATTTTTCAATTTTTTTTGGATTTTGATGTTTTTCAAAAAAAAATTGGATTTTGAGTTTTTACGGATGTTTTGGTTTTTGAATGTTTTGGATTTTGATGTTTTTTTGAATGTTTTTGGATTTTTGTGTCTCGGAGATTAGCCTTGCCACGTTTAAGCTCAGAGATGACATAGTTTGGATTCCAATGTTTTTGATGTTTTTCTAATTTTTTGAGTTTTTTTTTGGATTTTTTTGATGTTTTTGATGTTTTTGGATTTTTTTATTTTTTTGGATGTTTTTGGATTTTTCACATGATTTTGATAATTTGGATATGGATATGATATTAGTGCTCTGTTTGGGAGTTTGTTGAAGACCAAGCTAAGGTTGAATGATTGAATCGATGGATTGATAATGATGATAACATTGTTGAGGATGCACAATAATGCAAGGATAGTGTTAAGCAACACAAGGATTAGGAAATATATCCCTAAGATGATGATGGGTTGATGATGATAACATTGTTGAGGATACACAACAATGCAGGGATAGTGTTAAGCAACACAAGGATATCCCGAGATGATGATATTTTGATTGGATTCAATTGATCACGATTGATGAAGCTTGATTTGGAACAAAAGATGTTTGGATGATTTGATGTGATGTTTGAAGTTCCACTTAGATGCAACTGATGTTGATTGATGTTCGATGAAAGATGAAGCTTGATAAGGAATGTTTTCTTTTCAAAATATGACATGGGCTAGATATTTGGATTTTTTTCTCACAAGTGGTGGACCAATTTTATTTCTTGTTTTCCAATGTTTAGATCACCATATAAGTTGGAGGATATAGATCAAAATTTATTCCCGAAGCAAGATGCAAATATGTGCCCCCAATGTCTAGCAATGTATGGAATGTCATGGCTGGATGTTTGGATAAGCATATGGATGGATGGATATGGATTATCTTGCGATAAGATAAGATGCTTAGATAAAAAATACTTATTTGGATAATGCTTCATGGCTAAGATAATGCTGCATAGGATGGGATCAATGAAAACGACCCATGTCAAGATGTTTACCATAAGCAAGCATAAAGTGTGCCCCAAAATTTGTCAAGATCACGATGACTTGGATGGTGGATGCAAATGGATGAAAATGGATTGGATAAATTGTTCATGGATAAATGGATTTATTATGGAGAAGATGGATGGAATGCTGGATTTATTTTGGATGGGATGAGATGCTTTCTCCTAGAATAGTGCACATAGATGCTCGATTCTACACATGATGCCTATTTTCCAGGTTTTCGTCATGGTCTTTCCTAAAGCGCCACCGTAGTGGTTTTCACTAGAGGATGATTTTTTTTCTTTACTATTTTCAATCCTTTGTCTAATTTTTTTGGATTTTCATATTTTTTATTCTTTTGGTTTTTCTGATAGATTTTAGGCTCACGATAAAGCACAAGGTGTTCTGATGTAGATGCCCCTTTCATAATGTTCCATCGATATCTTGCTTCAAGAATTTTCTTTGCTAAGATACGTGCACTTGAATACAACTTTTGAGATTCCTGATCTGCTTCGTCAATACCAGAGTTGAGTTTGTCTTTGTGCACACATCACGATAGAGTGCCTTTTGAATCCTTATGATGAAGGGTCATTGCCAATACATGGTCAATGTGAGAATTGGATACCATGCGTGGAGGCATGGATAGAGTGTTTAGGGATAAAAGATGGATTGGTTGACAGTTTGGAACCTTTGACTCTCCAAACTTGGGAAGATGAGCAATGATGGGTGGATACAAAAGTGTGCATGGAATTAGGACCCACTGCTTGATACACTTTATACATCACTTGAAAAGCTTGCTTTTGCTTTTGTGGACATCTTTGATGGATACTTTTCCCTTTTTTATTTTTCCCCATAGTTTCTTTGACTGATGGAATTTGATAGGGATGATATTTCTTTGTATTATTTGGTATCCATATGTATTTGATTTGTCCATTATGCTTCTCAACTTCTCTTTCTTTGTACTTTGATTCAATTCTTTCTTTTGAAATTGGTCCCAATTCATGGATGGGATGATGGGTGGATGAAGATTTGTGACATGGCTGGTTGTAGTATTGACACTAGTTTCATCATAAGGACTCTATGTGCTCCCTATGTTGACGTTTGCTTGAGATGAAGTTGCCCCTAGTATTGTGGAAGTAGTACCTCCATGCTTTGATTCTTCCTGTTCTGAGATGTCTTGTTTAGTAGACATGCTCTGACAAATGACCACTGTAGATGACGTTTCAATTTGTTGTTCTGCTAACTCTAGATTATACTGTTCTGTCTGACTTATTTCCTTGAGCAAAAAATACTGGATATCTTCATACATGATGTCTTCAGTCTGGATTTTGGATATATTTGATCCTGATGTTGATAACTCTATTTGACTGTATGAATCAATAACCTGCTCTTTTTGTGTAACAATGTTAGGAATAAAGGGATCATGTTCTGAATGAAGATCATCTATGTGTCTATCCATAAAAAGCATCTCATGGGTAGATGGAGGAGTATGTACATCTTGCATAGATAGGAGAGTGTCCATTAGATTATTGTAGTAGCTTGGAGATACAAATTTTTGATCTTGAATGATTTCGAAGTTTCTTTCGTCATGCTTAGGATCAAGTTCTTGACATGGGTCAATTTCAAAGGATGTATTGCTTACAAAGGGTTCTTAGATGTCGTCATTAGACATGGTAAGTGGTTCAATATCCTCAAGTGTCGAGGTCAGGGTTCCTTCAGTATCTGTAACCATGAGGTCGAAGGGGGTCAACATGTCTTGGAAAGGGCCATTGCTAGACTTTGGTGAAAGATGTTGATCATGCTTTTGAATAAATCTTTGAGATATGTCCTCTAACTCATTAGGCAATGTAGAGACATTTTCGTCATGATCATTGGTTGATGGATCGTGCATTATGTCAATAGGATCAAATAATCCTAATACTCCTTGAAATAGATCACTAAAAAGTGGCTCTTGATGTATGGTGAGTTGATCATCAGATGCAGTGGAAACATCTTCAAGGTGCTCATCGATGGAGAGATCTTGATCATTGTTTTCAACAGTTGTGATGAAGGGATTTCTAATGTCTTCAACCATAGGGTCAAATGATGTTGACATTTATTGAATTACATCATTATTGGGTATTGTTGGTGGATTTTGATTATGATGTAAAAGTGACTCTTCACCTATGTTGATTTGATCTTTGGATGGGGTAGAAACATCTTCCATGTGTTCATTGATGGATAGCTCTTGATTATGTGATCGTTGATTTGGATCAATACATGGATTCGTTAACATTGTGTTGAGATTTTGAACAACATTTGCTTGTTGGGCTTCGTATTGGGCTTTAGCTTGTGCTTGCACTTGAGCCTGGGCTTGTGCTGATTTTTGTGTGGCTAGATATTGTTGGATGGCCTTTTGGTAGGCCTGGTGAGCTTTTAGCGCAATGTTATATTGTCTTGTTGTGTTTGGTTTTGGTGGTGGTGGTGGTGGAATTGGGATAATGTTGGATGTAGGGATGGGCGGTTAAGATTAGGTTAATCAGGGTTACCTTAACTTAGATGATGATTAAGGGATTTTGACCCATTTGACTTGAATATTTTGATTTATTTAAATCAAAAGGGGTAAAAGGTGATTTCATCTTTAATTAAATAAAGGTTTAATTTATTTAATTAAAAGGATGATGATAGGATCAAGTTTGATTTATTTAATTTAAATTGATGACTTTAGGAGATTCATAAATAAACTTGATTTATTTGTTGAATGGATGAATATGACCTAATTGAATGCATTATGCCAATTTTGTGTGTCTACATTCACCATATTCCAACATTTCATCCTCTTGTTGCTCTTGTGTAGAAGGTTTATCTCAGTTTTGCAGGTGATCTTGGGTGCTCGAGTTCATTAGCAACTCTTACAAATATAAGAAGTGTCATTTTCCCTTTTGACTTGCTCTAAGGAATCAATGTATTATCTGAATGTTGAATAGTTAAGAATACTAGATAATTCATTAAGTTTGTTAAGTGTAAGGTAAAAAAAAAAGAGGCTAAAGATAAGTGGTTGGGTTATTGGTTAGATGCCATCAAGTGAACTAGATGGATATCCAACCAACTTTGCATGTTAAATCTATTTAAATTTTTATATTTCTTGTGTTAGAGTAATCATGCATTAGCTAACAATTAATTAATCAGGTTAATTAATTATTAATCTAATTTATTCTCATGCACTTAAGCTAAACTTAGGATTGATTTACTATGTTAACTAGATAGCTATTATTAGATCATTATGTCTCATCGTATGAGATGTTGAAACTTATCATTCTAATCCCTTTACCGTTTAGGGTTGTTCCTATATATCACTCAATCCTCATTGTATTATTTGTCTTGATATTTGGAGCTTTGATGTCTTTTGAATACCTTCTAAAATCTTTGAAGACTTTTATTTTCCTTGAAGATTCTTGAGGTTCATTATTGTATCTTTCTCTTGTTGAGGACTATAGTAATTCTTTTTTTGTAGATCTCTTGCATGGAAGGTGGCCTTATTTGTTGTTTGATCCTATGGCTTGTGATTTTAACAATTCTAACATGGTATTATAGAACGAAGAATTTGTAGACTGTTGTCGAATGATGACTGATATGGTGCTAAAATGAAGAACCTCCTCTGAAATAAATGATGATGAGGATCAATATAACAAGAATCTACACGAGTGCCCCCAACAACACTATTTGAATCAAATGGCATATTTATCTTGATCTCTCAAGATTTCATTCCTTTTGAATACCTTTGGAAACCTTTTAAGACTTTTTTTTCCTTGAAGATTCTTTAGGTTCATTGTTGTAGCTTTTTCTTATTGAGGAATATAGGAATTCTTTGTTTGCAAATCTCTTCTATGGAAGGTTTATTTTTTCATTGTTTGATCCTCTAGCTCATGTTTTTATAATTCTAACATGGATTCAATGAACCCATTCTCAACTTAAGAGGTTTAGCTTCATCAAGGGTTGCAGGCTTCAAATCTAGAATCCCCTTTGCTCTTTCTACAATTTTTGGAGGTGAAAAATTATTTGGTGAATATGAAACTAAAATAGAGTCTTCTATTAGATTTAGAGATGTTCAGAAAGTCATATTTTCCTTTTCTTTGACCTAATTTGGACTCTTGAGGTCAAATCTGTGAGGGTTTGAAGCAATTACTATTTTTTTTTTGGATTTGGAGGATAGCGATGATTTTGGGGTATTTTTATCTGAAAAGAACCTTATGGTTGCATTCAAGAGGTTGTTTCAATGAATTTTGACTATAAATTTTCCATATTTTGGTTTCAAGAACTTCTAAGGAAATTTTTTTTGTACAAGGGTCATATGGCCCCTATACGGTTGTCTGCATGCACTTAAAAATAAATAAAACAAAAACAAGTTAGTTTTTTGAAAATTTCTTATTTTTAGTAATTTAAAAATACTTAAAAAATTTATAAGCTCTTTTTTAAGCATTGCACTTTAAATAGTTTTGAGCACTATTAATAGTGCTCAGTGCTATTAAATCACTCAAACATGGGGTCCACTGATGGAAGGAGGTCATCTGATGGGGGTGTTGATGTTTTCTTTTTTTTTGCCATCACACCATTGTCAAGTGAGTGTCCCTTCTACGACATCAGTGAATCCTAGTGATTCTTGCCTCATGTTTCTGTGCCTTAGTTTGCTCTCCCTTTCATTTGCAAGTTGTTTCTCCTACATGTTCTTCTTGGTTTCATAGAGTTTCATTTTACCTATCTTGGCTCTCCCTTTTCACCATTATGGGAGGGTTTCTACTATTGGCACTAATGCTTCATTAGATTCGTGCTTCAGTGATCTATGTATCTAGTTCTTATTCTTATTTACTTTTCAATGCAATGTACAGTAGTAGTTGGTTACCTTGCATTTTGGTGAGGTGGATCACTTACCATATAGACACTCTTGCATTCCTATTTTATTGAGGAAACCTTCCATTTTACTTTGATAAGAGACCATTGGTACCTTAATTTTAACTTGCATCTTGCATGTTGAGTAGTGTCATTAGGGTCACTCATGCATATTCATGTATCAGTTGGGTATGTGTAGGATCATGATGGGCCAAAAAGTGGCGATATGTTGGGTATGTGTAAGGTATGTGGCTGATGACTTTATTTTTACCAAAAATTGATGAAATAAAAATGGTTTTTAAAGGAGATTCTTAGCTTTCCACCAATATAAATTATGCTTTACTTTGAATTTAATAAATAATTATTATTCATTTTCTATTTGAATTACGATTTAAGTCCTGATTGATTGGTTGATTAAAAAATATCTATAGCTTTCAAATGGTATCACATTTTTTGAATCCAAAATATGTGTCACATTCTATGCTTCACATAATATAGTATTAAAAAAAGAATTTCATGAAGTTTTGGCCAAGTTAAGGTGGTCAGACATGGTTTTATATTTTTTTAAAGTTGTAATAAAAATTCATAATTAATTATTTACATGGAAAAAGTTTAAAAAATGTGTATCACATCCATACATGAGTCCTCTACTTATATTTAAAATATTATAAACAAATATTATCATTTTATTCTAGTTAGGGTGGTTAGATAGACACCTACTTCTTACTTTTTTCCTTGAAATTTAAGTACTACTACATTGAAATTTCAAATTTTCACCAAATAGATCTAAAAAAAAAAAAAACCTAGTAGTTTAGAAACTACATTCAATTTGCTACAAATTCTATTCTTGTACATATTTTTAAAATAATATAGATAACTTATTCAAATTTTTATGTCAAGTTGCCTAAATCTGATTTTTCTAAATTTTTTGCCACTTAAGGGCCTATTTTTTCCATGATGATCCTACACATACCCAGTTATATCTTCTACTTCTAGATATATTTTCCTTTGTTTTCCATCTGATTCAATTAGTGTTGTTGGGGGCACTTATGCATATTATTGTCTCTCTCTTGATCAATGTTCTTCAAAATATTTGGTACATGTATTATCAACTTACATCTTGCATGTTGAGTAGTGTCATTGGGGTTATTCATGTAGATTTAGGTACCATATGTATCTTTAACTTTTAGATATTTTCCTTTGTTTTCCATCTAATTCGAGTAGTTTCATTCGGGGAACTCGTGCAAATTATTGTCTTCTTGATCTTAACAATTGTATTTTCAAGTTCTAGATAATTATCTTTAGTTGTCATCTAATTTGAGTAGTGTCATTGGGGGCACTCATGTAGATTCTTGTTATCATGATCCTAATCATCATTTTTTTTAGAGGAGGTTCTTCATCTTAGCACCATATCATTCCTCAATTGACAATAGCCTACAACTTCATTCTTTAGTAATGTTCTACATATTCCTTTCTTATTTTTGGAACATTGTTTTGGTTGGAGGATTCTTAGTCTTTCACCTTGATTTGGAGGCTTTTTCTATCCTTAATTCACCTTTCTCTTTTTTGGAGAGGAGTTTTTCCCTTGTGGTTTTTTCCTTTTCTCTAGTTTTGAGAGATCTTTTGTTTGTACATGGGTATCTCACAAGGCCTTGTTTTTCGAGACCCATCATGTTTTCTCCTTTTAAGGTTTTTATCTACTCCCCAAGTTCATCTTTATTAGATCTGGTTCTGAAATCACCCAAGATCAAAATGAATTAAGCAAAGTGTAATGGCATAAAATTTCAACCCTTGCAATTTAACATACATTCTTGCATTTGTTTTAGTGTCCACTCCTATAGCATTTGTGTAGGCTCATTTTAGCCCTTGCATCAGCCTTTTTCCCCTCTCAAGATGCTCAGTATCCCATTTCAACAACTACTCTCGCATCTCAACTTTGCATTCAACCTTTCACTTTTCCCCCTCTTGTCATTTTATAGCATGATATGTATGGACACTAGTGCACCGTACAGACATCCACATGCAATGCTAGCATCCTACGATGTTTCAACATTCAAATGACCACTTTCAAGCATGTTTTCCACTTGTCATCTTCTTTTGTCGGTGGTAACAGTTCAGGATGCCTTGAAACCGCCCCAAGAAGCTTCTTTTCCCTCTTTAAAAGTTGTATTTTCAATCCATTTGGCTTCTACCTTCACTCTAGCTTCGTTCCAGCATTGGCTTTTGCATTTTCTCTCTTGTTATTTTTCTTGCATAGCTTCATACTGCTTGCTACAATGGCTTCAAGATCTCATGTTCTCACAATAACTCTTTGCAACTCTTGGCTCTCACACCTATCTCTCCTTTTTAAGCCTTGCAATTGATACCTTTCTTATCCAGTGCATGTGAGCATCTTTAGATTTCACACATCCCCTATCTATCGCATCCTTACTTTGTGATACAAGTTCTCCTCATCGAGCGAGGATTGCTTTTATTGAAAGGAAATATAGTGGAGTGCATCTAATGAAAACTCCAAACAGTAGTGCCTTCGGTAACTTTAATTCGATTAGGTTACCTCAAAGACATGAACAACTATGTCCTAATGCGGAAACAGACACAGTTTATTTCCCACATTGATCCATTTGAGAGAAACACATGTAAATTCAACAACAAGCATTAACAAATTCTACTACACAAACCAACAGACATGAAAGATGAAACAGAAGACCAGAACACAAAAGATTTATGTGGGGAAAATCCCTTCAAATAAAAAACCCCACACTCCAAAGATCGCGCCATTGTATTATTCAACAACAAAATGGTTACAATACAATTTCAGGCTCTTAGCCTTTTCAGAGATTACATCTTGTTCATTCTAGATACAACTGGTAGCAACATATATCCCTGTATAGTTTCTTATCACCCTCTCAAACTAAACAACCTTCGCACTGTTACAATATCATCACATATACAGTGCAGATCAACTTAAGAGAAATCAAAAACATGCTTCTTGATCAAGAGCTCTCTCTTCTCCTCTGTTTAGGCCTCAAGGCCCTCGGCCGTCCAACCAACCTCTCAACCTTCACATCTGTTAGCTCTCTGAGTCTTCTCTATCTCATCAGCTCTCACTCTTCAGAATGTCCAATGCATACATATATACATTCGTTCTCTACATGCTCTATTAAAACATTCTTTTCCAACTATTGGATTAGAACAGACGAATCATCCAGCCCAACATCCCTCGATGTTTCCACTTCCTCGTGCCTTTGTTTTCCAACTTCCACATAGAAATGGTTCAGCAAATGGTTCACTTCGGCTTTCTTGGATTGGTGCACATCGCACCATGTCAGACAGTCTACACTCGGTCAATAGCGATCAACTTGTGTCGCCTATCGGTGAGACACTAGAAGTGTCTCCCCAATGCCACAAGACCTGATTACATGTTGTTGCCAAGAGTCATCTCCATCGGCAAGACGTCACAATGAGCTTCATGTTATACCGAACTCAACATTCTCATCGGTGAGACAATTGCCATTCGATGAGACAACACACCGAGCTCATAAGTCATTCTGAAGTGTTCCTTAGTTTCCAAGACTTTAGTCATTCACTGAGAGATCATATCGATCCCTTTATGTTATACCGATGTCACTATTGGTGAGAGAATCAACCTTCGACAAGACTTCTTACTGAGGATTCCATGTTATCCCGAAACCACTGTTCGCCAAGAGTCACACCAAACTGATGACCCCACGTCCTATCAAAGAGACTTTCGATATTTGATGAGACATCATATCGAAACAGGCCTTTCAGCGAAGGATCTCCCCCGATGTCTTCGAGTGTTACATTGTCACCAAGACAATCCTTCATCGCTAAGACTTCACATCAAGATCCTTAAGTTAATCCAAGTGTCCGTCGGTGAGACATATCACTATCGGTAAGACTTCTTACCGATCACCCAAGGGTTTCCCTGAAAGCTCCAACACTATCACCGAGACATGTTACTTTCAGTAAGACTTCTCATTGAGCCGCCATAGGTTATCTCGATGACTTCAATGTGTATCCCTGTTGGCAAGACCTTCCAATGTTGCTGGGACTTCTTCCCGAATGTTGAAGTCACTCTGAATCCCCCGGTAGCTATGAGTCTCCTCGACGCCCGATTGAATGGCATGTCAGCCAGAGATCTCCATGCGGTGATAAGTTACAATGACTGCTTTATGTCACAACCATAGACTCCAAAGTGAAAGCGTTCGGCAAGACTTTTGGAAGGTCACATCGACTAGAATATTTCACAAGGTTCCCAAACTGCCAGTCGGCTAGACCAAAGAAATTTCACACCATTTTTGCTCTTCCAGAGGTTCCAGCCTATGAGATTGAGGCAACAATTCCAACAATCTCCCACTTGACGAAGATCACACAAGCACCTTCAAAACAACCAGAAACTAGGACCGAACTAGCTCCATCAGTTCAAACCCTGCAATACTCAAGACACCCAATCAACATGATTCAACAAATAATAGTCCATTAGACAATCTGCAACAAAGACTAGGCATCCAACTGCAACTCACTGTCCAACAAAACAACTGATCACAGCCCTCCAGGAAACCACATAGATCTCAAATGTATGCTCTCATGCTCTATCAAGAATTCTGCTCCAACATCCAAGATGTCCACCATTCAAGCAACAATCCTGTCATCTTCCACATGTGGAAGAAAGATACATCACCAAGGTGCATAAGCACCATTCCAATGAACACAAGCAAAAAATCCCAATGATATCACCAACAAGATACTGCTACCACTTCACTGTACTCAAATGCTATACAAAAGCAATATCAACTTCAAGCCTCAAATAGAACACAACCGTGAAGTCATTCTCCAGAAACAAGACAAAAAACACCAGTTAGAACATGAATCAGACTGACTAATTCCATCCAACTGATAAACCCATCCGACTAACAATAGCACCCAAAACTCATGCTATTCCATCCAATCACACATACCTCACAAGTATCACCATTAGTAAACTTCTTCCAATCCATTAACAAAAAATGCAAGTTCTAGTGTCAACCTGTCGAAGAAGACAAGACACATATAGGAACTCCCACTGCCTGAGTAATCCAGATCTTCACGGCCACAGAGAGAAACTCTTCCCATCATCTTCCTGTAGAACATCCTCCTACATACACTTCTAATAGCTAGCTGTGTAAAGAATGATCTTCTTCACATCCCAAAAGAAAGCCTTAACAACATCCATATGTTCAATCACCAAGATCAAACCAGCTTCTAATATTATTTAATCAATATGGATGTGAGATTCTCAAAGAAGATCAAGCTAAAAAAATTTCCCATTTCAGGAAATCAGCCCATACATCATCTCCTACCAATTCTCATCAGTAAATGACATAACACAAAATCTCAAGGAGATAAGACAAATTGTACAACTTCCACTATGAATCCTCCAGAACCAAATGTTAAACAGTAATTCAAGATCTATATCATGAAAGTGAACTTAATAAAACACATCTGAAAAATATAATGGACCAAATACCTTTCAGATAAACTACCGAGTAGACCAAGAGTGGGAACAAGAATACTCCTTCAAGATATATAAGCCATCATGACTAATCCAAGATCAATCTACTCAAAGGTCTCTTATTGAACTCATGTTCAACCAAGGTGTAGGCTTCTCGGACTTTCTGCTGAAAAATTAACAAGAGTAACAAGCAGTAACACTTCTCTCACAAGAGAAAGACAACCTCACCTTATTCTTCATGTATCCATGAGTACTAGCAACCGATCATCTCATGCTAAACTTCAACTGCATTACTGCACTATCATGAAGTATCAAGCAAGTAATCAAAGCACTCAATACACAAATAATTACCAGACCACTGTTAAAGCTCCAATCATATGAATCAGGAACTTATCATGACATCATGATCTACACATCCCCATAGGAGATTCCATGCTTTAAGTGACGGGCATGTGCAGGATCATGGTATGCCAAACAGGCCCTTAAGTGGCAAAAAAATCAGAAAAATCAGTGTTAGGCAACTTGACGTAAATATTTGAATAAGTTATCTATATTATTTCAAAAATATGTAAGAATAGAATTTGTAAAAAATTGAATGTAGTTTCTAAAATACTAGGTTTATTTAAAAATAAATAAAATCTATTTGGTGAAAATTTGAAATTTCAATGCAGTAGTAACTTTAAATTTCGTGGAAAAAATAAGAAGTAGGTGCCGTCCGACCACCTAACCATAATAAAATGATAATATTTTTTTGTAAGATTTTATATATAAGTAGAGGACTCATGTCCTGATGTGATTCATATTTTTTGTAATTATTTTCCAAGTAAATAATTAATTATATGAATTTTATTACAACTTTTAGAAAATATAAAACTCGTGCTGACCACCTTAACTTGGTAAAAAATTCATGAAATTTAATTTTTCTTTTTAATCCTATAGTATGCAAAGCATAGAATGTGACGCATGTTTTGGATTCAAAAAATATGATACCGTTTGAAAGTTATAGATGTTTTTCAATCAGCCTATTGATCAGGACTTTAGTCGTAATTCTAATAGAAAATGAATGATAATTATTTATTAAATTCAAATTAAATCATAGTTTATATTTTTGGAAAGCTGAGAATCTCCTCTAAAAACCCTTTTTGTTTCATTAATTTTGGGTGAAAAAAAAGTCGTCAGCCACATACCCTACAAATATTGCCACTTTTTGGCATACCATGATCCTGCACATACCCTGACCCCACCATTGTCTCAAGTACAATGCACAATGCCAAAACTCTAGTGCACAAACAAGAGTATACAATGACATAAAGCAAATAGACTTAAGAACAACATCACTTGTCAAGCACCACCAACACCTTAGTCAAAGACTCCAAGTGTCGTCCATGGTTCCAAGATGTTGCACATCTTCAAATAATGTCCATGCAAAAGCACAAGAACCCTTCTGCAACACTATAGAAGACCATTCACCACCATGTGATGAATCCACGGTCACTGCTAGAGCTCCCATTGAAAAGTGACACCCGAGCTTTGCAAGCATCATGACCAACTACTTTAGGTTCCCATAACTATCTATTTAGGTACTCAATAATATCCATCCTCTCATCTCAAAGCAATCACACCAATGCACAAGTGACCACAGACAAGGCCAACTAACAAATCTACACCATCAATGAATCAACCTCATGCATAAAGATAGTCCACATCCAAGTTATCTCACTACAGACAATGGGTAGCTAATCCATCAACCACATAACTCATAGATCACAACCATTGAACATGCATACCCATTATCACATTGAAAACTACAACACTGAGATATCAAAGAGAATAACCACGTGGAAAACATGACTCAAACACCAGATCATGCCAAATTTGATTTTCCAATCATGTCCACAACGAGTGCCATAATCAAGGAACCCACAAGCATTACCACAAGAATGTTGAGTGACAAAACACTTACCAACACTCCCATGCAGAGAAAGAGTCATACCTCCTCAAAACCATGCACCAAGCATGCATGCAAACCTACAACTATCTCATCTAGCAACACCCCAAAAGGCCAGTGTCTAGAAAATAGCTTAACAACAACTCCACATGATCACAAGTTTTGCTTAACCATATAAAATGTGCAAAACAATAGAGCCATGCAAGTACAAATCATCCTTAGAAAGAAAACAACAGTTCAAAAGAATCCAGGCCCCTTTCAGGCCAACTTTAAACCACCACAATGTACATGCATCCAAGAAAGAGAGAAAGGCTATTTTAGAAGCTTGCAAATCATCTAATGATTAACTTCATAGCCTTTAAGTATTTGAGGTTGACAGGAAACCGTGCCTTCCAACATAAGGAAACACCACCTAGCATAAGCACTCTCTTCCATGACTGAGAAACAATCTAGGCTTCTCCATATCACCCAGGAGCCTATCACACAAACACCAATATGAAAGCATTATTGTTGCACAACCACAGAGTAAGAAAATCCACCTCATACTCCAAGGTTAAATCTCTACCAGCCAGGAGACACATATCACAACATGATCAACTCCCTTTTCCATCTTGACCATCCTTCAAGCTGCATGCTATCTCAGAATACCACAAGGCTTCCACTCAACAAAGGATCAATACATCAGTCCATTCCTCTAGATTTCTTCTAGCCCTTCAAGCTAAGAAATCTTCACAGGAGAAATATCCAGAACTAACAACTAGAAGAAGGCTCTAATACCACTTGAAAGGAAATCTAGTGGAGCACATCTAATGAAAACTCCAAACAGTAGTGCCTTCGGTAACTTTAATTCGATTAGGTTACCTCAAAGACATGAAAAACTATGTCCTAATGCAGAAACAAACACAGTTTATTTCCCACATTGATCCATCTGAGAGAAACACATGTAAATTCAACAACAAGCATTAACAAATTCTACTACACGAACCAATAGACATGAAAGATAAAATAGAAGACTATAACACAAAATATTTACATGGGGAAAATCCTTTCGAATAAAAAACCCCACACTCCAAAGATTGAGCCATTGTATTATTCAGCAACAAAATGGTTACAATACAATTTCAGGCTCTTAGCCTTTTCAGAGATTACATCTTGTTCATTATGGATACAACTGGTAGCAATAGATATCCATGTACAGTTTTTGATCACCCTCTCAAACTAAACAACCTTCGCACTGTTACAATATCATCACATATACAGTGCATATCAACTTAAGAGAAATTAGAAACATGCTTCTTGATCATGAGCTCTCTCTTCTCCTCTTTTAAGGCCTCAAGGCCTCGGCCGTCCAACCAGCCTCTTGACCTTCACATATATTAGCTCTCTGAGTCTTCTCTATCTCATCAGCTCTCACTCTTTAGAGCATCCAATGCATACATATATACATTCATTCTCTGCAGGCTCTATTAAAACATTCTTTCCCAACAGTTGGATCAAAACAGACGAATCATCCAGCCCAGCATCCCTCGATGTTTCCACTTCCTCGTGCCTTTGTTTTCCAACTTCCACACAAAAATAGTTCAGCAAACGGTTCACTTCTGTTTTCTTGGATTGGTCCACATCGCACCACATCAGACAGTCTTCACTCGATCAATAGCGATCAACTTGTGTCGCATGTCAGTGAGACACTAGAAGTGTCTCCCCGATGCGACCAGACCTGATTACACGTTGTTACCAAGAGTCCTCTCCATTGGCAAGACGTCACAACGAGCTTCATGTTATACCAAACTCAGAATTTTCATCAGCGAGACAATCGCCATTTGATGAGACAACACGCCGAGCTCATAAGTCATTTCGAAGTGTTCCTTAGTCACCAAGACTTTAGTCATTCGCTGAGAGATCATATCAAGCCCTTTATGTTATACCGATGTCACTGTTGGTGAGAGAATCAACCTTCAACAAGACTTCTTATCGAGGCTTTCGTGTTATCCTGAAACCACTGTTTTCCAAGAGTCACACCGAACCAATGACCCCACATGCTATCGGCGAGACTTCTGATATTCGATGAGACATCATATCGAAACAAGCCTTTCAGCGAAGGATCTCTCCAATGTCTTCAAGTGTTACATTGTCGCCAAGACAATCCTTCATCACTGAGACTTCACATCAAGATCCTTAAGTTACTCTGAGTGTCCATCGGTGAGACATATCAGTATCGGTAAGACTTCTTACCGATCACCCAAGGGTTTCCCTAAAAGCTCTGACACTGTCGCCGAGACATGTTACTTTTGGTAAGACTTCTCACTGAGCCGCCATAGGTTATCTCAATGACTTCAATGCGTATCCCTATCAGCAAGACCTTCCAATGTCACTGGGACTTCTTCCCGAGTGTTGAAGTCACTCTGAAGCCCTCAGTCGCTATGAGTCTCCCCGACACCTGATTGAATGGCCTTTCGGCCAGAGATCTCCAAGCGGTGAGAAGTTACAATGACTGTTTTATGTTACAGTGATAGACTCCAAAGTGAAAGCGTTCGGAAAGACTTCTGCAAGGTCACAATGACCATAATATTTCACAAGGTTCCCAAACTGCCAGTCGGCCAGACCAAAGAAATGTCACACTAACTTTTCTCTTCCAGAGGTTCCAGCCTGTGAGATTGAGGCAACAATTCCAACATTTATCACCTACACTTTATGATACGATTTCTCCTCCTCGAGTGGGGATTTCTTTCATCACTTTTACATTCATTCATTTCTCTCTATTATCTCTCTCTATCTATTTGGCTATCCATGGAGGTGGGAACACCAAAACAGGTGATTGACTGAGGAAAACCCCAATATGGTCCCAACACTTTCCCTAGATCTTATGCATGTAGGTATTGAAGACATTCATGTGTTGAAGGCTTCATCAGTTGTGTGGTTGTGAGAATTTCCTTTCTAAATCTTATTATATTTATCATTTTTATTTCACTTTATTTTAGCTTTATCACATTTTTTTATTTTCTAGTACTTTTGAAGTTCTCACTAATTAGATTGCTAGTATTCACTAAGCTATTTTCTATGAAGTTCTTGCTTTTTGGTCCATATGGACGCTAGCGCACCAGAGAGACTCAAACATGCCATGTTGTCATCCCATACCCGTGCTTCCATCCTTTGGTTGAGAGCTTGTTAGTTTGTCCAGAAAATGTTTGTGACCTGTTCTTTGTGATTCTAGAACTCTCACATTGTTCCTTGAGGTAGTTTAGGGAAGTTCACCCCATGAGGCTCTCTGAATGAAGAGAATTTGTGAGTAGAAAATCCCCATTCTCTAAATTTTTGTGAACATAACGTGAAGAATAGTATTTTTCAAAAAACTAGGAATTTATTTACCCCTACTTGGTAGGCTCATAAATTTTAACTCGGTGCTCAAAATTCAAAACCATTTGCACTGTTGGAAAGATCTCCAAGAGGACTAGTTCAGTCCCTAAAATACAATGCCTTTGGTAGCTGAATTTTAGGAAATGATGTAAGTTTCGACCTCAAATTCAGCCCTGAAGACCTCCAAAAATGAAATTTTCTAGAACCTAGAAAATACTGAAAAAATCTAAATTTAATCTAGATTTTCGGGTTTTCTTAGTTATGTCATCACCTGACTTGTTTGTCCATTATTTATCATATTTAACTTACTATTTTCAAAATGAACTTGATATCCTCTTTTGTTAGTTCAGTATCTATTTTTGTTCAAAATTATAATGATATTCTATTTCATGAATGTGATAGTGACTTGGTTTTATCCATGTCATTTGATATCTTTGATCCTTCTCATGCAATTCCTCTTGCATTAGAGGATATTTTTTTGCAAGAATATGAAATCATTGATACCTTTCTTAATGTTACTGTACCTTCTATTCATTCTAATGCGCTCTCTTTTGGAGATGATGCATTCGTGAATGATGGATCTCCTATTCCTTCCAATGCATTCTCTTCTAGAGACGTTGCATTTGTGAATTATGAATCTCATCTTTATTCTGATGCACTCTCTTCTAGAGATGATGCATTAGAAAATGATGAATCTCCTTCCACATTTGATCCTTCTCGTATTGATGTTGATAATATTTCTTCAAATAATCATTCTACTAGTTGTGATGAATCTATAAATGTAATTGATGTCTCTGCTACCCCTCAAAGGCCTAAGAGACCAGTCATTTACATGACCCCAACTAGCCCTTATCATAAAAGGATTTTTTCTATTGATAGTGTTCCATCCAATAGTGATTCTCTTGATCTTTCAATGGCTCCCTCTTACAGAGCAGTAGCCCATAATTATAAGAATAGAAAAAATAAACAACCAAGCCTTTTTCAAGCTCCTAAACCTACGACTAAAGTACCTAATGATTATGATCTTGTCGACAAACTTCGAGTTACTCTGGATAAGATCTCACTATGGGACTTGCTTCAGTTTGCTATGGTTTATCAAGGTATGCTTTAAGAAGCCTTGCAAAAGATCCTCTTGCCTTCTTCTGCCAAGCCAATAGATGTTAATGTGTTGATAGCTCATATTCATGTAGATTCACCAAATATTACATTCTATCTACAAAAACTTCCACCCCTATATGTGCAAAAACAAGAAAATCATTTAATGCTTATAGTTAACATTAATAATATCAGAATTAGACATACTTTCATTGACACTAGTTCGGTGCTCAATGTATGCAGCATTGATCTATTGCCCAAGATTAATATTGATTCATCTTCTCTTAATTCTTATGTTGTGTAGTAAAATGCATACCCTTGCATTTTCACATTTGTTTGGGCCCGCCTTGTTGTACTTATGCTTCTTTATGGCTTAGTTGGTCCTATTTTTCATTCACAAGCGCTATGAATTATATCTTTTTTCTAGCTAATCATGACATTCTCCAATGCATAAATGATAATTTAATGATTTGATCAGAGTGTCCCTAATTTTTGGGTCAGGACTAAAACACCACCTAGGGTGTCTTTGTCCCCCAAAGGGCTCAAGACCCTAATTTTGAGACATCTTAATTGGAGGCCCCTTTTTGGTTTACGTGCCCCAAGATTTTAGGACTTGGGACTAAGATGCCAACTAGGGAATCTTAGTCCTCCTTGAGTCTTTTTCAGGATTTAATTTCAAATTCTAGTGGGATTTAGCCTCCTTTATTTAATGAATTCATATGTCGGCTTGGTGTGATGTAATTTTTGGATATTAAGCATAAGTATTCATTCATCCATTCCAATCCAAGTCTTTTCTGAGAGAATTCATAATATCAAATTAAGTTCACAAGAGCATTCAAGATAAATTCTATCAAGCATTTGTATCCATCATCAAGATTCAAGCATCATATCAAAGAGCTTCTTGCATCATGTGTGTTGTTGTGCTAACATTTGTGATGTAGGGTTTTGATTCAAGCAAGCAATTCAAGATTATTCCTTTGGTTCAAGATCCATATCTATTGCAGCCATTGCACACAAGTTTGCAAACTTCACAAATGTTTGGTGAGTTGTAGCATTGCATGTTGTTCATTCACCATTTCCTTCATTATTTCGATCTCATTTCAATGTTTAATTACCAATAAGCGGTTTGACCAAGGAAAGTCCCCATTCACTAATAAACAACAAGTTTTCCCCATCTTGCATATTTGTGATTGAAAATATAGGTTGAAATATTGAAGATCACTTGTAGTGAAGAGTTGTAAAAGTTGCAAAGTTGCATTAAAAAGTTGTTATCTTTATGGAAACTCACCTACAAACTGAATCCAAAAGTTTCAAAACCTAAGATCAAAGGAGAAGAAATTGTATACCTTGGAACTCAAGACCACATTTAGAGTTTTTAGAAATTTAGAATGGGAATAATATACCACCTTGGGTGTCTTAGTCCTCTCAAGCATATTTTCAGGAATTCCATCAAATTTGGTTTTGAAATCTAAATATTTTGCATCTTCCCTAAAAAATAGTAGCGGTACTAAGAAAAGAGTAAAGGAATATTTGTCTTCCCTAGCATATCTAGACAACTTCTTTGCATTTCTGGAATCCTCACAACATCTCTAGATTTCCCAGGTCCACATATCCAATCTCCCTATTGAGTTAGTTCATCATTTTCACTTCTCATTTAGCTTGCATAACTAGGTTTTGTAGGTTGAATTTTCATTTGTCCTTTCCAAACATTTGCTTGGTGGTGAACCCCTTAAAGTTAGAATAACCCCCCTCCTAGGTCCTCCTCATTGTGAATTGACTCACCTTGTGAGGTTGCTAGAAAATCCAATTAGGACTCCTAGGACATCCTTAAGTGATTAGTTGGAGAAAGAGTGACATTATATGTCCATTTTCCACCCAATCATTATATGTTCTTATATCTTTGGGGATCTGCAAAGGAAATTCACTCCCTTACCCAACACACTCCATACTATTATGACTCAACTCTTAAACAAAAACATGTTTAGCTTGCCTCCTTATCGATCCCTTGACCCTAGCAAGCCATTACCTATGAGCTTTAGAAATAATGCATATTGTGCTTATCATCAACAAAAAGGACATGATAAGGAACATTACAAGCATCTTAAACATATTGTGCAAGACCTCATTGATTCTAATCATATCCTAATTGGAGGTGTGAATGACAGAGGTAATAAGTCTGTAGCTCCTCCCAACCAAAACATGCAAATATTTACCAATCCCATCCCCAACCATAATATTTTTGATAAAGTTACATATTAAAAAAAAAGGGCAGGTGGTTAGAAGGCACACCCTGAGAGTCACATGGGCAGAGCCCAAAAAACCAAAAACTAGAGTCATTTGGGCCTAGACGAGAAGTCCATAAGCATTACAAACATATAAAATAAAGGGCCATCAAGTAGCCAGAGTAGTGCCAGTAGAGCCAGGAGGGTCTCTATCATCCATGTGTTTCCCCCATACACCATTGGGGTTTGGAGTTATGTTAGGAGGAGGACCCCAACCATCATCAACATATTTCTCTTTCTCTTTATCTTTATCCTCATGTCGAGGCGAGATTGCAAGTGCCAGACGTGGAAAAAATTTACCAGAGTCTATCCAACCAGTGCCAGTAGAAGGAGAATCATTAGACGACCATCCAGAACCACCACCATTGCTTCCCATAGCTCCTCTAGAGGGCCACCCCTAGCTGGCCCGTGAAGGAGGAGAATGAGTCCACCGAGGAGGGAGCCAACCACACCGAAGAGGAGGCTAGGAGTGGGGGTGAGCAGAGCCACTATGTTGCTATCCCTAAGAGGGCAACCAACTGTGAGAGGAGGAGGGCGAAGTGGGTACCTGAGTGACAATACATGGGACATTTCCCCAATGATCCAAAAGAACTTGAATTTGAGCGACCTCAATTGAAACCTTATTGGATTGAACTTGAATCTACAAGAGCACCTTAGAGAAAATAATAGCTTTAGAATGCAAAGAAACATTTTTATCCATTTGTGTGTTAGAAAATATGTAGGCTTTTTTGTTTTTTCTAGATATTGAAGAGTATTTCCATCATGAAAGTGTTCCAAAGCTGGGTATATTTAGAAGGAATTTTGGGTGAGTCTCCCAGCAGAATCATATGCCAAGAGAAGGGTTCCAGTCTAAAAGGCCAAAAGAAGTCATGAATCTATTTCCAAAACTGCTAAGCTCTAGTGCAAAACCAAAAGAGATGCTTAAAAGTCTCATCTTTCCCACAAAAAGGGCAACGAGGGTCCTAGAAACCCAAGTGAACAAGCCAAGAACCCACATGTAAGCCTTGGAAAAGAATACACCAAGTAAAGTGGGCATGTTTCAGCTCAACACTTGCAAAACAAGTGGCAAAATTTTTTTTTTCAAACATGAGTGGAGGATTGAAGAAGCCACCTCTAGTTCAGACTTTCAATTATAGGAAAGTGTGGTGAAAGCCATCTATAACCAAGCCTAGGCTTGTAATTTATAAAAGAGGTGTCTGGGTACCACTTCCAGTCCTTCCACAAGGGCTTGGACCCACAAATTCCCACCTTATGAGGCATTTCTGCAAGAATAGCATTCACCAGACCATCATAAGTATCACGGTCAAGTAAAAGTACAAAGTTGTGTCACACTTTCAGCCAACTTATCAGCACAACTGAACTTAATAATTTCTAACTAAAAATCAATTTTGGTCAAACATATAATCTAGTAAGATTCATTCTAGCTAAGTTAAATACTTCCACAACTTTTTCAACTAAAATTGTTGGCTAAAAATATATGGAGCACCACTTTGAGTCCAATTTACCAAAAAAATAAAATTATTTGAAAAACTTGAAGTTTCAAAAATTCCTACTAATGTAAATAACATTTTTAAAAAAATATAAAAATACCCTTTTGTAGATCCATAACTATAGTTTTCAAAAATATATTTATATAAATATTATAATTTCTTTTCATATTTTATATTTTATGTTTACTAAAACTAGGTTATCAACACAAAATATTAGGTTGATTACTATGCCAAGGAAAAATACTAAAACTTATTTTAAAAAATTGAAAAAAATATGATGCACTAGATAAAAGAATCTATTTCAAGATGGTATAATTTTTTTTCCATTTTAGATAAATATTTAATATGAAAATTGACGTCTGATGAAAACAACTATTTTTTATTCACGCACATTTTAATATTTATTTAAAAATATATATTTATCAAAATTAGAAAAAAATATATTCATGCACTAAAATTTCATGTTATAAATACACACAAAAAAATTTGAAAGAAAAAAAAAATCACTATAAAAAGTTTGACGTCCCATGCACCTTCATTTTTCAGTATTTTATCAACAACTAAATTATAGTGTTAATCTATTAAAAACTAGTTTAAAATAATTTTTTGTTTAAAAAAAATATACAAATATAAAATATACTAAAAAATACATATTCTACTAGTTTACTTCATTTCAAAATTCAAAACATATATGCCACTATTTAGTGATTCAAGTTTCAAAGTTGGATTAGCGTTGGCCATTTCCTTTATAAAGTGTGACACAACTTTGTGCTTTTATGCCAAGGCAACTTAGCTAGCGACTGGACATTACTAGCAAAGAGAGGCGACCACCAAATATTATGTTGATTGAGTGAAATACCATCACGAAAATCAAACTCGCCCCAATAGAGCCATGGCTTAAGCACCTCCATAGCTCTCCAAATGCTCTTGGCCATGAAAGTTCCCATAATTTGAACCGGTTCCTTCATGACCAGAAGAGTTTGAAAGCCAATCCCCTTTCAGGTGGATCTGTGAATAGGAAAACCATACTGAATGAAATACCTAAGGAGAATATTGTAGGCTTCATCTCCAGTAAGAGCACAAATTATCCATTAAACACATAAGGCAATCCCTTGTCATTGAGTAGAAAGCAACCAAATCCCTTCAGAGTCTCTAGGAAGGCAATAAAACTCCCAAGAAACATGGTGAAATCCTCTATAGGACTCCACAAAGGCCCAAAGAAAGTATCAAAGAAACTTTTCAAGCTTGGCATAGGCAACTTTTAAAGGGGCCCAACAAGAGGAGTAGTAGACATGTGTGGCTACTAAAGTCTTGGATCACACTTAGAATTTCCCTGTTAGAGAAAGAGTCTTGGTAATCCAATAGGCCAACATTTGCTCAATCCTACAGAGAAAAACTTGCCACAACTCAGTCAAAGAGGCCTGGAAGGCAAAGCGAATGCCCAAAAATTGAAAGATTTCCCCTGGCCCAATCCATTTATAGTCATACTACTGAAGCCAGTGAGGAGTGGAAAATATAGATTGTTTGTAGCACAAAGTTTTATGCCACTAAATGGTGGAGCCAGATGCAAGGAAAAAAATGTTAATACATTCCAAAGCTTCCTTAATATAATTCTACTCCTCCAAAAGAGTGAGGAAAGATTCATCAGCAAAATGGCCATTAACCAGTTGAGCCTAGGAGTTAGCTAGAGAAATGATTTTGACACATTGTTGAGAAATCGCATTGGTCATGAGATAGCCAAATCCTTCAGCAACAAGAACATAAAGAGAAGGAACAAGAATGAGTCCTTGTTGAATGGAGTAAAAAAGCACAAAGGCAAAAGATTGGCATCCATTAATGGTGATACAAGTAGAAGCATCTGAGAAGAGAATTTGGACAACCTAAATGAAATAAGGCCCAAACCCCAAGGCTTTCAACATCGCTAGAATAAAAGGCCATTTTATGTAGTCATAGTCTTTAGCAAAGTATTTTGAGAAAAATAGCTTTCTGGTTTGAATGCCTAGCCCACTCGATGCCTTCCCACATAACAATGGTATTTTCTAGAATAAATCTGGACTTGATAAACCTAGTTTGCTCCAGGTGCACAATCTAAGGAAAAAGATGACAGATCTTCAAATCCAAAGCTTTGGAAATGATTTTGTAAGAAAGATTGAGGAGTGTGATGGGACGCCAATTGCAGATATCCTGAGGATCTCCAAACTTAGGTATGAATTTAATATTTCCTTTGTTAATTAAATTACCTAGGGATTTGGAATGAAAGACCTCAAGATAGGCTTTATGAAAGTCGTGTCGAACACATTCCCAAAGGGCCTTATAAAATTCACAAGGGAAGCCATCAATCCTTAGGTCCTTGTCATCAACCATGGAATGAAAAGCTTCCTTTAAGTCATCAACTCTGAGCAATTGTTCACAAAAGGATTTCTAGGCTGAAGATAGCCTATTTGGCACAACAACAAGGAAATCATTAAGGGCTTGCTATCGCTTTGGATCTCTTTGGCATAAATTCCTGAGTAGTGAAAACTTGTTCATAGTGTCAAACAAAGGCCTGGAGAATGTTAGGTAGCTCAAAGAGCACCTGAATTCCATCTTCAATTTTTTTAATGCTTGGAGATGAGTTCCTGGCATGCAGGGCTAGAAAAAATCCTTAGAGGCATGATCGCCAACCTTTAACCAGTCCATCCTGGATTTGATTTGTGCACCTCTTGTAGCATAATTGTCTACAACTTGTTTTTTGTGTCTTAATTCCACCATCCTGACTTGTAATGATGGGGAAAAAGGGATAGCCACCAGAGCTTTGGTAGCTAAACATAGGTCAGCCATGGTATTCTCATAAGACTTCTAGTGAAAAATGGCCAGCTAGCACCCATAAATGTGAAAAAATCTTGCCATGCGATTGATAGCATCATTCCACCAATTAATCCAACCTGCATTATGAGTTGGTTTGCACTCCAAATTCCAAACTTTGCAAATGTGGGTTGATTCCAAAGTAGAGATGTCTTCAAAAAGAACTACATTTTGCAAGCTTGAAGCTATCTTGTCTCCCATTCAATGTGAAAAGAAATGGGTAAATGATCTGACAAGGTCACATCCACTAACGGCTTAAGCAAAAGCGAAGAGCTATCAAAACAAAAGAAAGATTGAGACGATATCATGGCACAATCAAGGCATTAAATATCTTGTCAAATCCAACCCTGTAATTACACTAAGTGTGTCAGAGGGAATGAAAATGGCAACAACCAATATTGGGATTGAAAATCCCCAATTTATTATGCATGTAAAACCACACTTCTCATTTGCTAGCTACCCATTTGAATGGTAGAGTGTCATCTTTATCATACACCATCTCAAACATATTGAAATTCCCACATAGTAACCAAGTAGCAACACATAATGAATCAACAATCTAACACCAAAGCACAGAGCATTCCACAACATCATTAGAAGCATAAACATTAATAATCTCAAATGAATGATTATCAATGTTGAGAAGGATCTAGATGAGTTGATGTGTGGGGTCAGACCTATGGTTGACCACACAAGAGTGCTACCATGGGGAAAATAGGTTGATAGTTATGCCACATCTAGCATCATGAGTGGTACAAAACATTTGACTGGCTAGCCAAATAAAGCGACAAGCCAACACAAGAAAAAAATCAGAAATTTTAACTTCTTGGAGACAAAGGACTTCAATACTAGAATATTTCTTCAAAGTATCCCTAAAAAAATACTTTATGGAGAGGTCTGTTAGACATCAAACATTCCAAGAGAAGAAATTCATGAATGAAACTCCTCCATATCATTGGAGTTTGGCTCCTCCTCATCCAAAGTAGTGAAGTGATTTTATAAAAATGCTAGCATAATTGACCCAATTTGAATATTCAGAGTAGGTCTTTGTTTCTCATACACATATTATCCCTCTTCCAATGGTGGAGAAGGACTACAAAACTACCATTAAACTCCCATCACAAGAGGAGAAACATTAGGCTATGCTATCATAACATCAATAGGCTGAGGTGTAACCTTCGACCTGGGTCGTGCTTGAATATTGTTAGTCCCTACCGAGGCTTCTTTCCCATTCACCTAAGGGTTTGAATCATATTTAGCTGGCTCTGGGACTTTGGGAACCATCCCAAAGCCATTGAACTTTTATTTACAGTTTGTAACCATGGTCCATTTCTCATCAAGTTTAGCAACAAAATTATCCACCTGATGAGGCTTTTCAGATTCCTGCAATAGAGGAGTATGAGGCACTGCCAAAGGGTAGTCCCTAATCTTGTGGTATGCAGACTAACATCTATAGCACGTTTTCGGTAAATTAAAATAAATGACCTTCTAAGTATGCGAAAATCCTCTAATTTGAATATTAATGGAGTCTTTCAAATCTTGTGAAAGGTCCACTTCAACACAAACCCATTTTTGGGGCTGGGCCTAGAAAAACCTATCTGGCTCAATGAAAATAAACCTCCCCAAAGAGGACACAATATGATTCAAAAAAGGAACAAAAGGAAAGGGAAGCCCTAGAAACTCAATCCAAACTAGGACCCGTAACTTGGTGTCATCCGAGATAGTGAAGTCTCGGGTCCACGATTGGAAAACCAACAAAGAATACTTGACATACCAGGGACCATGATTCAAGATTGCTTGAACATGACTAACCTCCACAAAATGGAAAAGAAAAAACCCTTGGTTATATTCTGGACCATATCAAGGTGGACCCCATGAGGTACCTAGGCCTTATGGACCCATTCTTTAAGCACACTTTCAGGGGGAGTCCTCCCAACAAAGTACCAAACAAGAGTATGATACTCAAGCCATTTATAAATAGAATCAAAATCAGGAAAAGGTAAAACCACATTAGCTAGGGAGTCAAAATACTTACCTCGTGAAACACTTTTGGAACAAAATTTTAGGGTCTTTTGTTTAGAGGAGGAGCCATTGAGAGAATCCATCGAAACACCAACACCAACATGAATTGTTCAATTAGATCTAGTTGAAGGTATATTAAAACAAAAAAACCACAGTAAATGTGATTGTACACACAAGAAAAGAGGAAATTCTTGTGTAGTAAGTGCAATATGATGCAAGAGGGGCCAAGAATGACCACAGACATAAGAAAACCCTAGTAGAACTCATACACCTTCCTTCCTTCACTCCAACCATATTATTTCATTTTTTAAGGCTAAAAAAACTAAGCCCAATGTGATGAATGTGGACATGCATGATAAAAATATGATTAATCATGAACAAAGTCCTATATATGATTATGAACAGAGTCCTATGGATACTAATGAATAAATTCCTATTGATAGAATGATAGGAGTGATTGACATCGAGCCTCGTAAAAATCAAACTATTTACATTACTTTTTATTTAGAAGAAACAATCAAGCATGCACCTAATGGTCCTCTATACATAGTTGACAAAATTAATAACAAGCCCATTCCTAGGATTTTCATTCATTTTGTCTATGGAGAGAATGTGATCATAGAAGAACTCTTATATGTGCATGAACTTACTCAAGATAGATATGATAAACCAAAACCATGGATTAAAATGAATGATGGTTTCGCTCGTGCTATGATGGGTTCGATCACACTCCCATTACAAGTAGGACCGAAGAAATCAAATATACCATTTTCTATCATATCTAATTTAGACCAATTTCATGTGAAGTTAGGTTGCAAATGGATTTTCTCCATGAATGTGGTCCCATCCGTTGTCCATAAGTGCTTAGATTTTTCAGTCAGCAATGAAATATTCATCGTAAACCATAGTGGCTTTAGACCCCCATCCTCCCATGGAAATTTCTCCTTAGATTATTTTTGGCCTGAACCTATGGAACCTATAAGACCCCATGAATACTTCCTTTTCCTAACCTAACAAAAATTCAAATCAAAATGCATCACAAAACTATCCCTTGAAAATTTTCCTCCAACCATGCTTGAACCTCCACCACCTGAAGAAAACAATGTTGAGCCTAAATCCCCTCCAACAAACCAAGATCCATCCATGAAAAATCCCTTGCCTATTTCCTACAAAAGACCTAGAGCAAATAAAAAATGTCACAGTCTGCCTCCTAGGAAAGTTTATAAAGCAAAAGATAAAGTGGTTGAACAACCTTCCATGGTTTCTTCTATTCCTCCCTCACAAGAAGGAAAGGAACCTATGGTTGACAAACCCACTCCTACACAAGCACAACTTGAAAACCATAATAAAAGAAACCACAATGCTAGAGAGTGTAGGCATAAACGTCATGCTATTGCTCAAAAGATGAGTGACAAGAACAATATTGAAAATCAAAATCCAAACTTAACAGAAGTAATAAAAAATGACCCTACTCTCTTACTAGAACAAATAGGGGTATGTGTAGGATCATGATGGGCCAAAAAGTGGCAATATGATGGGTATTTGTAGGGTATGTGGCTGATGACTTTTTTTAACCCAAAATTGATGAAATGAAATGGGTTTATAAAGGAGATTCTCAGCTTTCCATCAATATAAATTATGCTTTACTTTTAATTTAAAAAATAATTTGTATTTATTTTCTATTTGAATTACGACTAAAGTGTTGATTGATAGGTTGATTGAAAAACATCTATAGCTTTCAAATGGTATCATATTTTTTGAATCCAAAACATGCATCACATTCTAAATTTTGAATACTATAGGATTAAAAAAGGAAAAATTGAATTTCATGAAGTTTTGACCAAGTTAAGGTGGTCAGACATACGAGTTTTTATATTTTTTAAAAGTTGTAATAAAAAATTCATAATTAATTTTTACTTGGAAAAATATTACAAAAATATGCATCACATCGGAAATGAGTCATCTACTTATGTCTAAAATATTATAAAAAAATATTATCATTTTATTGTGGTTAGGGTGGTCAGACAAACTCCTACTTATTTTTTCCCTGAAATTTAAGTACTACTGCATTGAAATTTCAAATTTTTACCAAATAGATCTTAAAAAAAAAAAACCTAGTAGTTTAGAAAATTCATTCAATTTTCTACAAATTCTATTCTTACATATTTTTGAAATAATATAGACAACTTATTCAAATTTTTACATCAAGTTTCCTAACTCTGATTTTTCTAAATTTTTTGCCACTT
This sequence comes from Sequoia sempervirens, assembly GCA_007258455.2. Classification (NCBI taxonomy): domain Eukaryota; kingdom Viridiplantae; phylum Streptophyta; class Pinopsida; order Cupressales; family Cupressaceae; genus Sequoia; species Sequoia sempervirens. The sequence continues at coordinate 80,269,072 of VDFB02000017.1, forward strand.
AAGTGCCTATTTTTTCCATGATGATCCTACACATACCCATAGAAGTTATGTCTTTAGCACAAGGACTAGAAACTTCTATGGATATTATCATTCATCCTCCTATTGTGGTTCTAGCTTATATGATGATGAAGAAATAGTTAAAATCGATGAGGAAGTGCATAATGAGATGAATTTGTTATTTTCTTCATCCATGAGCCTAAATGATAACAACCATGGTGATCCTCCTAAACTGATCGATTCACCATGTGTTGAACTTGGCGATCCTCCTAGTACAACACTTGATGTTGTCCCTCTTGCTAGTGACCTGTATTCTACATATACTGAACAAGGCTGGGATGTGGTTGACTTGTTGGATGGTTGACTTGCATGTGCTTTACTAGTCTTTTATCTTTTCTTTTCTCTTTTTTTTTCCCTTTTGCTTCTTGTTTCTTTTGATTGCATGTGTGTACTATGATCCTCTGTGATGTTCTATTTGATGTTCTCTCTCTCTTTGTGACATTCTTCTATTTGTACCTTCATTCTTCTATATGTTGTATAATTTTTCCCTTCCATTTATCCTTTTATCTTTGCTTTTCATTTTCCTTTTTGTCTTGTTTTTTACTTTTGGGGATGATGCAAGGCATTGAGACACCCTATATATCTTCCATGTTGACCCAAAAGGATTTTTCTTTGACTTTTCTCTCTTTGTGTCATTCTTCTAGTTCTATGTGTATTTGGGGAATTATGACAATTGTGAGCTCTCTAATATTATTACAACAAAGATAGATACTGACCTTGAATCCATAGATTCCTTATGTGTTTCTAGGGGGAAACTCTCTTTTCCTTTTTCATCTTTTTGCTACTTTAAAGTAATTTCTCACAACATGGTGTTAGCAATTTCTTTAAAGTGGGGGGGGAATACATTGGCATTTTTTTATTGTTTTTTTTTTTTCCTTTTTCATTTTCCTTGATGTGATTTTCATATTTCATGTGATGTGTTTTCCTCTTTGTGGTGACATTGGTAGTAATGTACTTCAAGAGTGTGACCTATCTTAGCATATTATATTCCCCTTAGTGGTGATGTGACACACTACATCCCTTAAGTGGTGAATCTTTTATCCTTTGATTGGCCCTCTCTTGAGACATTAGGAATGATGTCCCCTAAGAGTAAGACCTCACATGAACTAAGAAAAATCTCTTTGAACATTCCTCTTTCTTGCTGCATTTTCCTTTTGTCCTTATTATATTCATGGAGGTATGGCTTTGATATGGACTTCCTGGGGCTCACCTAGTGGACACCTAGCTTCACTAGGCCTTGTGAGTGTGTATTTTCCTTTTGTCCTTATTAAAGTCATGTGGGTATGGATTTGATATGGAATTATTGGGGCTCATCTAGTGGACACCTAGCTTCACTAGCCCTTGTGAGCATGCATTTTTGTACCTTATTAAAGTCATGGAGGTATGGCTTTGATATGGTCCCCTGTGGCTCATGTAGTGAACACCTAGCTTCACTAGCCCATGTGAGCATTTGTTTCGTTTGCATACTGGACAACTCAATCCACTTGTAAACCATTAGCCTGAACCCATTCCACCACATTGGATCGCCAATCAAAGCTTGATCCATTGCATTTTTCTTTTTCAGTTTTCCTCTCCCTATCTCTGATGTTGTATGTTTACGATTTGATTATGGCTTCATATATCATCCACAAGCATGTTCTTTTGTGCTTATGTTGGTTGGCCATAGGATCTTGATTCTAGGGGCTTGGCCACCCTCTTGATTATTGTCATCCTATCTTACTAAAATTTGTACATTTGAACCCCTCTTGATTGTGTGGTTGGCTACTTTAGTGTGAGTTTGAAGCAAGTTCACCCTCTCACTAAAGTGGGAGCTAACTAAATGTAGTGTAATAAAATGCATACTCCTACATTTTTACACTTGTTTGGGCCTGCCTTTCTTTATTTATAATGCTTCTTTATGGCTTAGTTGGTCCTATTTTTCATTCACAAGCCCTATGAATTATCTTTTTTTTGGCTAATCTCGACACTCTCCAATGCATATATGATAATTTAATGATTTCATTAGAGTATCCTTGATTTTTGGGTCAAGACTAAAACACCACCTAGGGCATCTTTGTCCCCCAAAGGTCTCGAGACCCTTATTTTGAGACATCCTAATTGGGCCCCTTTTTGTTGTTTGTGCCCCAAGTTTCTAGGACTTAGGACTAAGACACCACCTAGGGTGTCTTAATCCTCCTTGAGTCTTTTTCAGAATTTAAATTCAAATTCTAATAGGATTTACTGTCCTTTATTTAATGAATTCATATGTCAGCTTGGTGTGATGTAATTTTAGGATATTAAGCATAAGTATAAATACAAGGTTCATTCATTCATTCTAATCCAAGTCTTTTGTGAGAGCATTCATAATATCAAATTGAGTTCACAAGAACGTTCAAGAGAAATTCTATCAAGCATTTGGAGTCATCATAAAGATTCAAGCATCATATCAACTTGAGCTTCTTGCATCATGTGTGTTGTTGTGTTAACATTTGTGATGTAGGATTTTGATTCAAGCAAGAGATTCAAGGCTATTACTTTAGGTCAAGATCCATATTCATTGCATCCATTTCACACAAGTTTGCAAACTTCACAAAGGTTTGGTGAGTTGTAGCATTGCATGTTGCTCATTCACCATTTCCTTTATTATTTCTATCTCATTTCAAAGTTTAATTACCAATTGATAAGGGGTTTCACTGAGGAAAACCCCCATTCACTAATAAACAACAAGTTTTTCCCATCTTGCATATTTGTGATTGTAGATCTAGGTTAAAATCTTGAAGATCACTTGGAGTGCAAAGTTGTAAAAGTTGCAAAGTTGCATTACAAAGTTGTCATCTTCACAGAAACTCACCTAAAAACCGAATACAGAAGTTTCAAAACTTGGGATTGGAGGAGAAGCAAGTGTAGAATTTGGAGCTCAAGACCACACTTGGAATTTTCAGGAATTCAAAAAGGGACTAATATGCCACCTTGGGCATCTTAGTTCTCCTGAGCATATTTTTCAATAATTCCTTCAAATCTAGTTCTGACATCTAAAGATTTCACATTTGTCCCCAAAAATGGCAGTGATACTAAAAGAATAGTAAAGGATTCTTTGTCCTCCCTGACATATCTAGATAGCTTCTTTACATTTCTAGAATCCTCACAACATCTCTAAAATTCCTAGGTACACATATCCTATCTCCCTGTTGTTGATTTTCATGATTTGCATTTCTCATTCAGCTTGCATAACTAGGTTTTGTAGGTTGAATGTTCATTTTTCTTTCCAAAGAATTTTCTTGATGGTGAATCCCTTAAATTTAAAAGAACCCCCCTCCTAGGTCCTCATTGCAAATTGAATCACCGTGTGAGGTTTCTATTCAATCCAATTAGGACTCCTAAGGCATCCTTGAGTGATTAGTTGGAGAAAGAGTGACATTACATGTCCATTTTCCTACCAATCAAATTATTTTGTTGAAATTTGTGGGTTCGATAATGTCAGTAGACAAGCTCTCGGCACAATATTATTACCTCTATAGCTTGGACCCATTACCATACCCTCTCTTGTATATGTTATGTCAAAAAAAATACCATATAACATTCTTCTTTGTAGACCATGGATTCATGCTATGGGTGAAGTATCATCTACCTTGGATAAATCTATTAAGTTCATTTGTAATAATTGGGTAGTCATAATCAAGGTTTACCCTGAGGCTATGCACTTATGTGAGATGGTAGTTGTCGATCATGTTTTAGTTGTACCTACTCTTATTCCTTCAGTGTCTTCCAATGCATCAGTGTTTACCCCAACAATACCTACTACAAAGGATACTCTTGAGATAGATGTCCCTGAAGAAGATCCTTCTGAAGCATGAAATCTTAAGTATGCTCCTTCTACCTCTTCTCAAGAGAATGCATGTCTTGGTGATGATTGGGATTCTCTAGAATTTATAGATTCCTGTAGTGGGGAACATAAAGTCGACCTAATCCACTTAAACCTTTGCATAGCATCATCCACACCCATTATCAAAGATGATTATTATTTTATATCACAGGATAGTGTGAGCATAAATTGTAATGTTCTTAGTGTTGATCCTCCTTCCGAGGAAGATGATTACGCTTCTGCTAAAGAGGATAATGTTAGCAATCATGTTAATAAGGATGATGGTGATCCCATAGAGGAGCATAATCCCCATTGCTGGAACAATGCTCTCTATGAAGATTCTCTTGCTCAATATTTACAAACACGTTATGGCCCTAGCTTTAAGCTTGTATCTAAATATGGCTATGGCCGTAATGTTTTTGGGTGTAATGAACAAGTCATTCAGGTCCCTATAGAATTTCCCCCCCGTAAGCATAATTCAAGGGGCTTGGTTGCTCGAATGAACAATATAAACAAAAACCACGGTTGAATGGCAACATGAATTCCACTTAACCTCATTCTCATGGATTGATTCATCTACCATTTTCTAATATCTTCATGCCTTCTAAATAGTCAAAATTTTCTCCACAAGAGAAAGGGTTGCTTCCTACTCCTTATTCTTTATCTAAGCAAGAGTGTATCTTGTTGAGGCTTCTTAAAGCCCACTTGATTACTCTTCCTTCTCCTACACATAATTTTTTTTACAAGGATGATAAAGTAAAACATTATTTTTTGCAATACCATCGAGTACCTCGCCATTCCACTAGTGAATGTAAGGCCTTGAAGGATAAAATACAACTTCATGATTCAGGTGTCATCAATCATTTATTTGTTGATGCACCTTCCTTTTCTTTTCATGACAAGTGATATTGAGGTTTACCTCTATCCTATATGTTCTAAGCATTTTGCATGGTTCTCCTCCCTTGTATGCTGGGGGCAGTGATAACCTATTCTAAATATGTGTTTCATTCTTAAAGGACCCCCTCTCCTCTCTCTATCTTTCAATTGGAGTGCCCCCTTGAGTGGGCCCCTTGCTATCTTTAAGGGTTCCTGAGGGATCCCCTTTGAATTTTTTTTATCTCAAATGAATTCATTGGAATCTAGCTTGGGGTAGCCTGACTAGACCTATCTTTTCTGTGAATTTCCTACAACACAGTTTGTAGTAGCCATAGGTCCATCTAATTAGTCTTTCTATGTAGGACCAAGAACCTATAGAGCTCCTTTGCATCAATCTTTCCTAACATGTTTAGTCTGAATATTAACATGTTGCCACTTTCTAGTCTAACTCTATGGAGTCCCCTTACATCTAGGTTTCCCTCATGTGAGAGATCTTGGGGGATGCCTCCTTCTAAGTCTGCAGGCCTATAAGGAACTTATATCTTTGGGCCTCCTCCATGTGAAATATCGTGGTGGTTTCCTTCATGCAAGTCTATAGGCCTGTAAGATGCTTACATCCTATGAGATTTTTCCATCGTTGGTTTGAGGGCCTTCAGTGTACTTTGTACAACTTCATAGTTCTGCAGAGCTACAAAATCCTTTTGTTCAAACCTCCTTAGGAGAGAGTAATCATGGATCCCTCTCTCTTTGAATTTTCATTCCTTTCTATCTTCTCCATCTTTCTCTTCTTTCTTCTCTTCTCGATTGTGTATACCGGATCAAAGATCTACATCTTCTTCATCCTAGGTATATGCTCTTTCTCTCTTCGATATTGGTTGCTTCCTTGACTTTTGGGTGCATTCTTCTCTTGAAGTGATCAATCCTTACATTCTTCTCTCCATTTTAGAATTCTTTCGTGTGTTATTGTTTTTAATTTGGGGATGATGCATAGTACTATGACAACCTTATACATTGAGGTCTCTTTCACTTTGTTGACTCAAATCCTTTAGCTTTTTGTGTGCCTGTCTGTCTATTTTTATGTTCGAACCCCATGATGTAGTGGGTTTTTATGAACTAACATTGTTGTCTTGTGTAGGTCTTCAAACTAGGGGCATGTTTCCTCGATTCGAAGAGTTTTCTGCTTTCTCTATAGTATCCTTTTGGCATAATGATGTTATTTATGTTTAGTAGATTTACTTTAGTGTTCATATTACTATAGATTCATATGCCTGCTAAAGCGGGGGGAAAATGTAATGGCATAAAATTGCAACCCTTGCAATTTCACATACATTCTTGCATCCACTTTAGTGTCCACTCTAGCATTTTTGTAGGCTCATTTTAGCTCTTGCATCATCCTTTTTCCCTTCTCAGGATGCTCAACACCCCTTTTCAATAGCTACCCTTGTGTGTCATCTTTGTGTTAAACCTTGTGCTTTTCCTACTCTCATCCTTTTGAAGTATGATATGTCTAGACACTAGCACATCCCGTAGATGTCTGTTCACCATGCTAGCATCCTCTCACGTTTCAACATTCAAAAAACCACTTTTGAGCATGTTTTCCACTTGTCATCTTCTTTTGTTGTTAGTAATGGCTTGGGATTCCTTGAAACCATGTGAGAAGCTTGCTTCTTTTCTCTCTTTAAAAGTTGTAATTTCAATCCATTTGGCTTCTAGCTTCACTCTAGCTTCTTTCCAACCTTGGCTCTAACATTTTCTCTCTTATTATTTTTCTTGCATAGCTTCATACCGCTTGCTACAATGGCTTCAACCTCTCACATTCTCACAACAACTCTTTGCATCTCTTGGCTCTTGCGGATATCTCTCCTTTTTAAGCCTTGCAGTTGATACATTTCTTTTCTAGTGCTTGCGAGCATCTTGGGATTTCACACATCCCCTATCTATTGCATCCTTACTTTGTGATATGTGTTCTCCTCCTCGAGTAGGGATTTCTTTTATCACTCTTGCATTCATTTCATTTCTATATATTATCTCTCTATATATATTTGGTTGTTTGTGGAGGTGGGAACACCAAAACAGGGGTTTGACTGAGGCAAACCCCTATAGAACTACAACACTTTTCCTAGATCTTACACATGCAAGTATTTAAGACATTAATGTGTTGGAGGCTTCATCACTTGTGTTGTTGTGAGCATTTAATTTCTACCTCTTATTCTCTTTATCATTTCTATTTCAATTTATTTTAGCTTTATCACATTCTTTTATTTTCCAATACTTTTGAAGTTCTCAATAATTAGATTGCTAGTAGTCACAAAGCTATTTTCTATGACATTCTCACTTTCTAGACTATATGAATGTTATCATGCTAGAGAGACTCCAGAGTGTTGCACTACAATCCTTGACACGTGATTCCTTCCTTTGGCTAAGAGCTTGTCAGTTTGTCTAGAAAATATTTGTGACCTATTCTTTTTGATTCTAGAACTCTCGCATTGTTCCTTGAGGTAGTTTAGGGCAGTTCACTCCATGAGGCTTTTTGAATGAAGAGAACTTGTGAGTAGTGAATTCCCTTCTCTACGGAAAGAAAGAAAATATATTTAGAGATGAATATACTCAACACTCCCTTAGCACTGTACTAGCATTCTGTATTACTAGCCAAGGGGAGGGGTGAATATTGTTTATATAGCAAAATAATGGCAGATGATTCCAAGAGGAGTAATAACTCTCTAGTGCCCATAATAGGTGGGAGTTTTAACTACTGATAAAATGATAGATTACATGGTTATTCCTACTTAGGAGAAGAAAAAAAATGGTTATGAGAGGTGGCATAAGAATCCAAAAGATGGTATGAGACTCAACTACCCAAAGGTGGGTGTGAGAGACATGTTTGAGTGATGGATTATGCCACATGTCCTCATCCAAACCATTCAAATATAACTTAAGCAAGATTAATAATGTGTGTAGGAAAATAAATATTCCCTAATATAAGGAAAATAAAAAACCTACACTATCACCCCCCTTAAGCATAGCTTAATAGTGGGTGAAAAGACAAAAAGATGGGTTTCAGCTACTAGGCCATGTTAGGTACCCATGTACAAAATAATCTCTCAAAACCAAAGAGAAAAAGAATACACAGTGGGACAAAACTCATCGCCAAAAGAAAGAAAATAAAACAATTTCCCCAGTTACACAAGCAGAGCCCCATGCAAGGAAGAAGTCCCCTCCAAAATAGAAAGGATAAGAAAGACTATGTAGCCTTCTATCAAGTAGTCAACTATGCCAATGGTTGATGCTCAAAAGTAGATATAGAAGATGGTCCACAATCCTAAAACAACATTCCTACCCTTAGGAAGAAAAAAAACAAAGGTGTATGAAGAACATCTTCCCATTCCTGAAAGGAATATGAAGGAACAAAGTGAAAAATGTATGAAGTCTCCAAAAATTGTGAATTTGTCTCCATGTCAATGTCAAAAGTTTCCACCATAAAATCAAGTGTTCTAGGCCACATTTATGAAGATGAAAATCCAAAACCTAGTAGAGATGTATGTAGAACAAGATCCAAAGACTCAACTATCTCCTTTGAAGACAAAGGTGCCTCCTCCAAATGATGCTCAAAAGTATCCACAGTTATGTCAAAATATGATAAATGATCATGTGGAGAAAGAACAAGAGGATCCAAAGATTCCTCCACAACAATTGAAGAAGAATCAACTTCATCAAAGAGAAGATGAACATCATGAGTAGTGTCTCCCAAATCTGAAATATGAGACATCATAAACAAACTTGCAATGTCTGCCAAGTACTCATCCTAAGTAGCTATATCTGAAAGATGTTGCAAATTTTGCTACATTGAATCATAAGTAGCCATGAATGTAGCAACACAAGTATCCTTAGAAGCAACAGTAGATGGAGGAGAAGGAATACAAGGATCAAGAACTGGATCACATGTGAGAATACCCAAGTTCAAGTAACCAAAGTTCTCAAAATCAAAATTCACACTAGGAGTGTGATCAACAACCAAAGGATCAAAACCATCATCAAGTGTAATTTTTGAAAAGGTGTACAATTGAGATGCATGATCAACCATCCAGTATCAATTATCTCTCTAATTTCTAAGTATTTAATGATAACTGGATCATGTGTGATTCTATAGTCTTCCCTGTTCCACCATGAGTGATCTGATAGATGGAAAGAAGATTATTTATCAAATACAGTCCACACAAAACATAATTGAAGGTTCCATCCCTAATATCAACTGATCCCTTCCCAATTACACTCATGTAAGTATTTTTTCCCATCATAATAGGTGGCATAACAAAAGGATCAAAAGAAGAGAACATAGACTATGTAGAAGCCATATGATGAGAAGCTCCAAACTCTATGAGCCATCTCCCTGATCCAAGACTTGTAGAAGCACAAAGAGATTTAACTTTTGATTTACCTACCCCTATAGTATGGCCTTTTTCCTTATCATATTCTAATTATTTTGAGTTTTTGGAATTAGAAGAAGAAGCTAAATCAACCATTCGAGAAGGAAAACTAATTTTTCTCTTCTCAGAAGATGTTTTAATTCATCAATATCCTTCTTATAACAAGAATTTTCTTCATGTCCACTCCTCTTGCAATATGCACAAGTGGGCTTCTCCTTCTGAGATGAATCCTCTTTTGAAGAGAATTTAGATTCTACTTTAAAAGTTGATGAAGATTGATCTAAATCTTTATTTATATCTCCTTTGTTCGTTTGTTTCTTGTTTTTCTTGTTAGTGCCTTTTTTTGCAATCAAGGCATGAGACTTAGAAGATTTAATAATGCCCATTTGAACCAATTTATCTTGCTCCTTTGTGAGATCAATTGTGAACTCACCTAGAGAAGGCATAGTAAATGCCTTTTCTAGAGCTCTTTTCATTGCATGAAATATAGAAACAAACATTGCATAAAATAGACTAAGTTTTGAAATGATGCTTAAAATCAACTATGAGTCATCCTTTTAATTCCACATTTCTCCAACTGTAATCTTATGGCATTAAAATTAGTAAAGAAATCTTGAATGGTGTCAAAGTTGCAAGGGCTCAATCCTATGAGCTCGTTCTCCAATGAATGTGCTCTCAAATCATCCTATTTACCAAAGAGAGTATTCAAAGTATTCCACACTTTATATAGTGCTTTTACAAACATAATATGAAAGTGTAGATTAGGAGATATGACATCAGGAAAATTCACTGCTAGTAATTCACTGATGGAAAATTCACCACCAATAACTCATTGCTAGAAAATTCACTGTCATGACAATTCACTATGTGAAAAATTAATTGGATAAATTTTTGGCAGTTAATTTTCCATGGCGGTGAATTGTTGGTGGCAGTGAATTTTCCTGTGGTGAATTTTTTATTCTGAATTTTCCGTTGAGGAATTGTTGGCGGTGAATTTTCGTAGAGCCAGGAGATACATCCATGCATAAGGTGCCAAAAGCTTCATCACATTTTTTGAACCATTTAGGCTTTTCTTCATCCTCTGTAGGTTCCTTATCAATATCCATTATTATTCCATACAATTTTAACTTTCTTAAGTGAAGTTCCATTTCATATTTTCATTGAAAGTAATTTTATGGTATGAGTAGAGGAACCATTTTATCCATTTTAGATTATTGTGGAAAAGTATGAGAGAATGCAAAAATAAACACACAAAGACACCCCTTTTTTTCACTCAATCAAGAATCCCCCCAACAAAAAATGATTTGTCCTTTATAAATCAGTGCATTTACAATGATGGAGTTGTTTTCTAGAGTTTTACAATATCCAAAAATGGACTCAAATACTGAAAGTACAATAAAATCTCAAAATGATAACTTTAAAATAGCACCAATCTGTAGTGCTAAAAAAATATTCACTTTCAAAAAAATAATCACCTTAATCTGAGGTCATACATGAAAGTTACATCTGTTTGAAGTTCAAAAAATGAGGACCCTCCTTCAAATCTGATGAGAAAACTGATTTTTTGGAAAACCTGGATCACTTGAGAAAAAGCCAATTATACAACTGTGAAGAGTGTGAAATTGTACCTTAAAAAACAAAAAAGGAATTAGGCTTTTGTATGTTCAAGATATCGTGCTCCAAAGTTCAAGTGCAAAAAAAAAAATCTCAATGGAGAGGGATCTAAAAGTTGAAAAAAATCAACCTCCACTAAATTTGGAAACTTCTACTAAAGTTGGAGGTTCCACCAAAAATAGTGATCAGCCAAATAATTAGAAGGCCGCCAAAACTAGAGAACTACTAGATTAATTTAGTCCTCTACCAAAGATAATAAACCTACCAAATTTGGAGGGTGTTCCCAAAAGATAGGCACTAAGGCTGAGTTGAGAAGGTATAGGTGTGCAGGCCGAAGCTGGTATGGAGTACGAAGGCACAAAAAAATGTTTTTTTTGTTTTTTTTGAATTTTGGTTTTTTCAAAATTATTTAAATAATAAAAAAAAATTGAAGGCCACAAGGGCCAAATGCCTTGCTGGTAGGTGCAGGTGTAGGTACAGGGGTACCCTGCATAGGGACATACTATGTAGGGTTAATCCCTTTTTAATATTTTTTTACTTTTATAATTTAAAAAAACCTTTGACAATCAACTTTTAAAATAAAAGTTTACAATATTTAAAACTCTGAATTTTGTTTGTAAACTAATATTTTCTTTGATGATGGAAAAAAAATAATTTAAAAAATATATATTTGTACCATCTGTGGGTATGTGCAGGATCATCATGGAAAAAATAGGCTCTTAAATGGTGAAAAATTCAGAAAAATCAGAGTTAGGAAACTTGACATAAAAATTTGAATAAGTTATCTATATTATTTCAAAAATATGTAAGATTAGAATCTATAGAAAATTGAATGTAGTTTCTAAATTCCTAGGTTTATTTTAAAAAAAAATCTACTTGGTGAAAATTTGAAATTTCAATGCAGTAGAACTTAAATTTCAGGAAAAAATTAAGAAGTAGGTGTCTGTCTGACCGCCCTAACCACAATAAAATGATAATATTTTTTTATAAGATTTTAGATGTCAATAGAGGACTCATGTCCCGATGTGATGCATATTTTTTTATACTTTTTTGCTAAGTAAATAATTAATTATGAATTTTTTATTACAACTTTTAAAAAATATAAAAACTTGTATGTCTGACCACCTTAACTTGGTCAAAACTTCATGAAATTTATTTTCTTTTTAATCCTAAAGTATGCGAAGCATATAATGTGATACATATTTCAGATTCAAAAATGTGATACTTTTTGAAAGCTATAGATGTTTTTCAATTAGCCAATCAATCAGGACTTTAGTCGTAATTCAAATAGAAAATGAATAATAATTATTTATTAAATTCAAAGTAAAGCATAATTTATATTGGTGGAAAGTTGAGAATCTCCTTTAAAAACCCTTTAAGTTTCATCAATTTTGGGTAAAAAAAGTCACCAGCCACATACCCTACACATATCCATCATATCGCCACTTTTTGGCCCATCATGATCCTGCACATACCCTATGCAGAAGGGGTCATACGACCCAAAATTCAAAAAAAAAATTGCTTCAAAATTCAACTTTTCATAATTCAATGATTTGGTAGTTACTCTTTAGGTTTCGACGCCTTATGAGTACCGATTTGATGGCTACCTTCTTGAACCTCTAAAAAAACCTCTTTCTTCAACCCTTCACAAATCTTACATCTTATGTCCAATTTGGATAAAACACAAGCCTAATTCAATTTTTGTAGCTTCTCTAAACTCAATGGTGAGCTCATAATGTCTTCAAGAAGCTTTGAAATACTTGAAATAAAATGTAATAGAAAGGAAGCCTCCCAGAAACGAAGATCTCTATCAAGCATTTTTTATTCTCCAGGTCATCATAGGATGTAAGAGAAGAGCATACTTTTATTTCAAGAATGGATTGAAAAAATTGCTAACCCATAGCCCACAACCAACTCTAGTACCATGTTAGATTTGGTTGTGAAATCATCCAAGATCAAAATGATTGAAGGAAATAAAAAAAAGAGACCTAGAGATGAATAAACACAACACTCCCTTAGCACTGAACTAGCATTCCATATTACTAGCCAAGGGGAGAGGTGAGATTTGTTTACATAGCAAACTAATGGTAGATAATTCCAAGAGGATTAATAACTCCCAAGTGCACATCATAGGTTGGAGTTTTACCTACTTGGTAAATGCTAGATTACATGGTTATACCTAATAAAAAAAAGACAAGAAATGGTTATGAGAGGTGGCATAAGAATCCAAAAGAGGGTGTGAGACTCAATTACCCAAAGGTGGGTGTGAGTGACACATGTGAGTGATTCATTCTGCCACATGTCCTCATCCTAACCATTCTAATATAACCTAAGAAAGCTTAATAAAGTGTGTAGGAAAAATAAATATTCCTTCACATAAGGAAAATTAAAAACCTACACTTTAAACAGTCTTAAGTGGGTGTTAGTGTAATCATGCATTAGCTAATAATTAATTAATAGTCTAATTTATTCTCATGAACTGAAGCTAAACTTAGGAGTGATTTACTATATTAACTAGAGATCTATTATGAGATCGTTTTGTCTCATTGCATGAGATGTTGACAATTGTCATGATCTAATCCCTTTACCATTTAGGGTTTCTCCTATATAACACTAAACCTTCATTGTATTATTTCTCTTAATCTCTCAAGATTTCATGCCATTTGAATACCTTTGAAAACCTTTGAAGACTTTTGTTTTCCTTGAAGATTCTTGAGCTTCACTATTGTAGCTTTTCCTTGTCGAGGAATATAGCAATTCTTTGTTTGTAGATCTCTTGCATGGAAGCTGTATTTGTTTTGTATCCCCCAAATTATGATACTAAAATATTGAAAAGAAAATAAATACATAATATATATATATATATATATATATATATATATATATATATATATATATTATTAGCCAATTCATTAAAATTATAGTTATCAAGATAATATTATAATTATGAATATAAATATATAATTATGAATATAAATATAATTACTAAGATGAACATAATTATGAATATGAATATAAATACAAATATATATAAATATATATAAATATTAAACACTAAATATATTATTGAGCCTTATAAGTAATTATGATTCTTTAATATAAAAATGGATAGATTTATGTATGTCTTTATTCTATGATCAATCAAATGTGAGGTTGAAGGAAGCAAGTTAGAAGAATGCAGTTTATGGGCCTCCCATGCTAAGTAGGCCACTCTAAGGGTGGAATTGTCTTGGTTTAGATGTTCCTACCACTCGGGGCCAAGGGGTGGGTTGTCTTGGTTAAATGCTTGTGATATTGGGTTTAGATGGGTTGAGTAGTCTACGAGCACCCCTTTCAAGGCTTTCCTTATCAAGCCAAACTATGACTGATTGTTGGGATGGAGTCTCAATCTTAAGGAGGATGGATAAGACAACATGGATAGGAAAAGTAGATACAATTATATTCCACTAAGCACACCACTCTAAGGTTGGAATTATCTCGGTTCAGACAATTGTCGCTTAGGACCAAGGTGTGGGTTGTCTTAGTTAGATGCTTGTGCTCTAGGTGGGTAGCTTTGGGTGGACTTATCATGTCTTAGACCCAAGTCCTATTATGATTAAAGACTTGCACTATGCATTATGAATATTGGTAGTTTAGATTGTCTTTTAAAAATTATGTATTTCAAGTAAAGCTTAATAGATAAGGCATTTATTATGTTCTGATCAAATGAATTATATTTCTAATATTATCTAACATGATTGAAATACCTAAACCAATATTTATCTTTCTTGAAGAATTTAAGTGGTAATATATAACTCTAATTACATTAACCTTATGATTCTAGGGAAAGATTTAGGCCAATCCTGAAAGGGGACATTACAACTGGTATTAGAGCATGTTCTTTCCATCCTGCAGGACATTCCCACTAATAACTACCATTCAATAATACTTAACTATTCAACCTTCTTAAGTAAGCCAATATTGCATGTGATTCCTTCTATGGGCATACTTTTTGACCTACATGTATTTATGCAACTATGTATACCTTGCACATACTTTGTCACTTCAAGTGTATATTGTGTGCTTGAGATGGTTGCTTGATTGCTTGAGCTACTTGTTTTCCTGCTTGAGATACTTTCCTATGTGCTTGAGATGGTTTCTTTCTCTTGAGCTACTTGTTTTCCTACTTGAGCTACTTGTCTGTGTGCTTGAGCTAGTTGCTTGCTTGCTTGAGATACTTGTTTTCCTACTTGAGCTACTTTCTTATGTGCTTGAGTTGGTTGGTTGGTTGGTTGAGCTACTTGTTTTTTTGCTTGAGCTAAATTTCTATGTGCTTGGGCTATTTGCTTGCTTGCTTGAGATACTTGTTTATGTGCTTGAGTTGTGATAGGCCAAAACTAAGGTAAAGAATAAATTGGACTCAACTCGGTCTAAATGTCAATCCAAGGATCATAAGCTTATGAAAGGTGTCATGGCTATCTACACAAGGACTACAATTCATGAGGTAAGTGAGTATGAAATGTATCTAAAACACACAAAAGAGCACCTATAATGAAAAATTGGTTTAAAATTATATTTATGTTCTACTGTATTT
This sequence comes from Sequoia sempervirens, assembly GCA_007258455.2. NCBI lineage: Eukaryota > Viridiplantae > Streptophyta > Pinopsida > Cupressales > Cupressaceae > Sequoia > Sequoia sempervirens. Next base: position 80,284,457 of record VDFB02000017.1, read on the forward strand.
TGCGATAGGAAGTGTAGCAATTTGTGACAAGAATTACAACAATTTGCAATGGTAACAACAATAATCAGTGACAATAATAGCACTAGTTTACAACAAAAAGGAAAACAACCTAGATCATATAATCCTTTTATCTAAACTTTAATGAAGGTGTTGAAATTGAAATCATGCAATTATTAAGATCAAAATGAAACAAATTCTATCTTACCCAAACCAAATTTAGAGGAAGAAAAATATAGAAAGTAAAACATCACCAAGCTTCCCCAAGGAGTGGGCCCTTGCTCCTAGTTGGAATGGTGAAAGAAATGAAACAAATATTTCCTACGCTAGGTTGATCATGCAAAATATTATTTTATTCATCAACAATTTGATACAAAGTCCATGTTGTTCCTTACATTATGCATAATTATATATATGTTTTTTGTAACTACTAACTTGTACGGAAAAATAATGAGTTTGTTTTGGCCTATGGATAACAAACTAGAAGAAACAAACAATATAGATCACTAACCATAGATTAAAATAGTCTCATTATAACTAAAGACAAAAATAGGAAACAAGAAGTTTCTCCTCCATATAGCTAGAAAGAATAATTGTTATCATAATTTTTTCTCCATGAAATGAATCCACGTGGATGAATAATGTAGGAAAAAAGACCAACGAAAATATTACCTCAACAAACATGAATTGATGCCACCATGAAGGTTGACATCATCTTTTAAAAAGATGATAGAAAGAAACTATTGGTCAGAAAGTGACTGTCGAAAGTTCCTGACCAGAAAGTGACAAGAAGAATTTTTGCATAGATTGTGATAGGAAAGTTTACATCTTTAAATCATAATGTTGAAAGATTTATTTCCTTAACGTGATAAAAGCAAAAATTAGTAAATATAGTCTAATATTCATTATTCATATATTTAATCTAGAAACTAAATTAAATATCACTTATATATATTAAATCATATGCAACATAAAATGGTAAAATGGTATGATATGGAACAGAAATTGAATGTCGGAATAAGTATAAAGATGTATAAAGTAAGCTAAAATATGGCATAAAATGGGACATAAATGGTTGTCATCAAGCTAGTTGCTTGCTTTCTTGAGCTACTTGTTTTCTTGGTTGAGCTACTTGCCTATTTGGTTGAGCATCCTCAAAATGGAGTCATAATCAATTTAGAAAATTTACTATATAGTTACTAATGATGATATCCTAATTGTTAAGTTATTATTGTAATTGATTTCTAACTTATTGGAGGGATTAAATCAAGCCAAGATACTCTTTAAATGTGTTGTCTATCTGGAAACTGATAATTTAGAGTAAAACTAATATCATTTCCATTAGGGAAATTACAGGTGGTTAATGCAAACTTACGAGAGGAGATAGACTAGGAAGAAACACATTCAAAGAAATACCATGAGCGAACAAATGATTAATGAAATAAGGACCTTCATGGAACAAAATGAGAGAACAAACCAAGCATTCCTCCAAAATTTATAAGACATGAGTAATACCATCAATACTCTTAGGCCCCACTGTAAAAAAGATAAAGATACAAACTCTAACCATTCGGAGAGTAATAACATATCCTCCATCGCTAGGATCTCAAAACCTTCATTCCTACCTAGGGAAGAAACACCAATGGAGGAAGATGAAAATAACCCAACCCTTAATAGCATTGAGGAAAATGCTAGAGCTTACATAAGTTTGGACCCTGAGATTAGGAGGATTATTTCATTTGACAAATTTTGTAAAGCTAAGAAACATGAATCATATAGAGAGAATAAAAAGCAACATAGTAAGGATTTGAGACAAAAAGTGAATAAATTAACCCTCCCCAACTTCAATGGATCGAGAACAATCACATCACATGTATGGATACAAAAGTTAAACACTAACTTAAAAACCTTATCCCTATGACAAAAGAAGATGTTGTCCAATTCATCATCTTACATCTAAAAGGATTGGCCCACAAATGGTGGCATCATTGGTATCCACACCCAAGGGCACCAAAATGTAACATCCTATTATGAACTCACACAAAAACTCATAAAATGATTTGAAATAAGGAACCCACAAAAAGGACTTCAAAGAATTAACTCAACTTAAACAACATGGATCAGTTGAGTATTTCATAGAAGAATTCCAAAGGATTTTAGTTAGGGTTCTAGGGGTTGACAAGGATCAACCTACCTACCTTTTGTAGAATGGTTAAAAGACTCAATTTTAGGATTGGTAAGTGATTTAAACCCCACCTCCCTTGAGAATTTAATTGATAAAGCCCTCAAACTAGAAGACACAACCCCAAAAGATAAAATAATGGATGAACACACAAAATATCCCTATAAGAAAGACTAGCATAAAAGTGGCTTTCTTTCTAAAAATGGCCATGACAAGTTCCGAAGGGAAGGATTATGCTTCAATTGTAAGGAAAAGTGGTTGTGGGGTCATATCTGTAAACAAGATGAGGGTAGAAAAAGGAAATTATGTTACAAATGCAAAGGGGAATGGAGTATTGTACATACTTGTAAATGAAGTGACCTAAAAAGGAGAAATTTGTGTTACAAATGCAAAGAAAATTGGGAACCAGGACACATATGTGAAAAAGGAAGCTAAATATGTAATATAGAGGGAATGTCCAATGAAGGAGCAAAAGGAAATCCAAGCAAGAAAATAAGGTATGATGAAGGAGATCTCAAAAGAATCCAATCAAAAGAAGAAAGGTAAATAAATAACTAGAGTTTGTGGAGGAGAAGATCTAGTAAGTACAATTCCTTTACAACCTCAAGATCTAAAGAGGGATTACCCAACCAATCTCCCTAGTAAGAACTACAATATGTCAACTTGAAATCTCTTCATAAGATCCCTAAGGTTTCCTTGTCAAGTAAATGGTAAACCTCTTCATAAAACATCACATAGATATATGTCATACTTATAATCCTCATCTTAATATATATAAGTTCTTGCTTTAAGGTTAAGGGATATCTACGACGTATAAAAGGTTTTGATTAAAATGGCTTTGCTTGAGGACAAGAAAATTTTGGAGGTAAGGATTGTCATGTCCCTAAAATTATGATACTAAAATATAGAAATAACCAAATATTTAAATGCAAATAAAAAGAAAAAATATATATTATTAGTAAATTCATTACAATTATAATTATCAAGATAATATTATAATCATGAATATAAATATAATTATATTAAATATAATGAAAATACAAATATATATAATTTTTTTTTTTTTTTTTTAGACTGCAGGAATCGGGTAGCACGACCCCCTATAAACTGCAGTGCGCCTAGTAAACTTTTTAACGTGACCGGCGGCGCTGGCGCGACACGCCCTCTGGTACCACGGGACGGGGGGAGACTAGAACTTGTGACCAGCAGAGCCGCAACGGAATTACTTAGCCAACCGAGCTAGGGCCCCCGCCTAAATATATATAAATATTTAATAGCATATAAATATATAAATATATTGAATAGCATGTAAAAGAATAAATAATAATAATAATAAATATATTTAAAAACATTTAAATAAAGTATATTAATAACTACTTCATAGGCAACGATAAACTCATGAAAGGACATTGTTGTTGGGTACGCAACAATTAAGAAAAGTCACAATATGCAAAAATACATGACCCTCCATATGAACCATATCTCTTATCCAAAGTGGGAAGATATAAGAGGAGGTCAAGTAAGAAGAAGGCATCGTAAAAGATAAGAGGAATATATTCTGAAATAATAATCATTTAATAAAAGACATTCTCTGAAATTCTGATCATCAAGAATAGCAACAAATTGTGGCATGTCTATCACAGTTATTTTATATCATTATATGTTTGGTTATTTATATTTATTATTCCTATGATAGGCTTTATCTAACTATTGTGTGTGTGTGTTTATATATATACACACAATTATAAAATAATGATCTTGGCAACAATTATTGTGCCTTATAAGTAATTATGATTCTTTAATATAAAAATGGATAGATTTATGTATGTCTTTATTCTATGATTAATCAAATTTGAGGTTGAAGGAAGAAAGTTAGGAGAATGTAGTTTACAGGCCTCCCATGCTAAGTAGGCCACTCAAAGGGTGGAATTGTCTTGGTTTAGACGTTCCCACCACTCAGGGCCAAGGGTGGGTTGTCTTGGTAAGATGCTCATGCTCCTGGGCTTAGATGGGTTGAGCACTTTGTAGGCACCACTTTCAAGGCTTCCCCTATCAAGCCAAACTATGATTAATTGTTAGGGTGGAGTCTCAATCATAAGGAGGATGGATAAGACAACATGGATAGGAAAATCATATACAAGTGTATTCCACTAAGCACGCCACTAGGAGCGTGGAATTGTCTTGTTTCAGATGTTCCTATCACTTGGGGCCAAGGGGTGGGTTGTCTTGGTTAGACGTTTGTTCTCTTGGGATTAGGTGGGTAGCTTTGGGTGGAATTATCATGTTTCACACCCAAGTCCTATTATGATTAAAGACTTCCACTATGCATTATGAATATTGGTAGTTTAGATAGTCTTCAAAAAATCATGTATTTTGTATAGCTTAATAGATAAGGCATTTATTATGTTTAGATCATATGAATTATATTTCTAATATTATCTAACATGATTGCAAGATCTAAATCAAGATTTATATTGCTTGAAGCATTTAAGTGGTATGTTTTAACACTAACTACATTAAGCTTGTGATTCTAAGGCAAGATTTAGGCCAATCCCAAAAGGGGCATTACACTTTGTTTGTTGTTTAATCCGATGGCTCATTTTTTTCACAATTTTAACAATTGGAAATGTATTAAGTTTTGGAAACTTAGTAATTTGCGTGATCATTTTTTGTGTATGTGGGAAGTAATAGTTAGTTGGAGTTTTTGATCTGTATTGGTTAATGTTAATTATGGTTTTCACATAAAGAACAATTGTTGCAATTATTAATACTATTATCATTAATTAAGGAAGTGTTTAAAGTCATCCTATTGTAGGCAAGAGGTCACAAGGTCTAGTCTCCCCCCATCCCTATGGTACCAAAGGGTGTGTCACACTAACATCACCGATCACGTGAATTTTTTTACTAGTTGCACTATAGTTTATAGGGAGGGCTACCTGATTCTTATAGTTAAAAAAGAAAAAGGAGCTTTTTAAATAAAGTGCAATAAACATTAGTTTCTACTAATGATATTATTGTTGTGATTTTCAATCACAATAATATCTTCATTTCTTAAGAATATAAATAGTGTGAATATCTTTAATACTAAAATTTTGAGTAATGTCAATATTGAGTTGTTAGTGTTAAAAAAGTTAGTAGGTGAGAAATTTTGATTCAATAGTAATGTTATAAATAGAAGTTGTGAGATTACAGTTGGTAAAATTATTAGCAATAATAGTAAATATATATGTAGCCATGAATAATGATATTAAGTAAACTTTGAAAGGGTAATGTTATCTTAAGTAAAATATGAAAGGATAATAATATAGATATTATAGGTGGCATTAATATTGAACTTGGTTCTTATGAGGAAGGTATTGAGAAGTCAAATATTAATATTGAGTGTTAAAGGTAATATTATTACAATCTTTACATATCAAGAAAATAATAGTGTTGATATTAGTAGTGTTAATGAATATAAATATTAAAGGGGAAAGTTAAACAATATTGGTAATCTTGATACTAATATAAGTGCTATTAAATCATTGTGATTAAGGATTTAATGTTCATCTTCTCATTAGAATGTTGTTGTGTTTGTGTGTGGTTGACAATTATTAGTGTTTATTAAAAAAAAAAATGGTGGTTGTGCATTGTTTAGTTGTGGAAATTTTGGGGTATGACACTTGGTATCAGTGTGGGGTTTGAACATTAGGAACTTTGGGGTTGTTAACTCACTTTTCTTAGGGTATCCATTGTGTGCAATGTCTTAGTTATTGAGTAAAGATTGATTTGTTGATTTTTTGGGGTTAAGTTGAAAATAGGATCAATTAAGTGACTTTGTCCTTTGTCTCACAATAGAAAGGTTAAAAGTAGTATGCTAATTATATCTTATTTAAAAGGCACCTAAATCTATATTCTCTTATCCTTTGAATTCAAAAATCTTAGATTCTGAACAAGGTTGTTGTGATTATTATCTCCTCGTCCATGTTAGTTTCAAGTTGTTATTACTTTAAGAGGGAAATTTATTTGAACCACTTAAGTTTATAAAAAAATTATGTTAACTCTAAGTGTTCATTTCCAATGTTTCTCTTTATTTGAATTCCTGGTTGGATATAGTTATTCTTGAATTCATGTAATTAAATCATAAGGAGGAAAATAAATACAATGAACTTGATCTTTGGTTTTAAGAATGTTAGTCTTCTTTGTGAGCAATTTTGTTCTTGAATTAGTTAACCGAATCATAGTTTGCTTAAAATAATTAAGTTACCCATGTTCATCAAATTTAACATCCCTGCTTCATAATGGAGATAAATGGTCATTAAAAAGAATATAAATATGAAGGCTTGCAGAGTCATTTCCTTGAGCAATTATTTAATGATTGTTGTGCTATTTGGATGTCTCTTAATACATAGAGTGGTATGGATGGGGTTTGAAGTGTACAAGTTATTTTTGAAGAATAAGCATCCAATTAAAGGTGATGAAATATGGCTCATATCGAGCATTCAGATAATTATGGCCCTAGCCTACAAAGCAAGCCATGTGTCAAGGATACGATACTTAGAGGGAAAATCATAAAAATTAAAACTTGATAAAATGGAGTGGGGAGAATCCTAACTCGTGCTACCACTTTGGAAATCTTGCATTACCATAATTACTCTTATTTCCAAAAAAAAATAAGATTTGGAGCGTGAAAATACATTATTACCAAATCTAAGGAAAAGATAATGGAAATACCATACATACATGGTTAGGGATTAAGTCTTTGTGCTCAAATTTTATATTGAACCATTAAAATCTAAGTCTATCATCTTCTTGCATGCCCATAAGTAATCCTTGTCAACATCATACTTATTATGGGTTTGCCCACATACCTAAGCGGGACAAATGATAAGTAAAATTAGAAGGACGAGAAGCATCAAGGACCAAAACAACTTAGGAGGTAGGAGGTTGAAGCATTGTGAACTTTGTTGTACTTGTAAAATGACCACCTATGGTTAAGTCTTCCAATTAGAATAATTTCCTTAATATTAATGGGGATATTTTCAAATCTCTAGTAGACACAACTAGGGCAAGAGATTCCAACATTAGCCATCATGTCAATTTCCATATTTCCTTCCCTATAGGAGTGGAAAATCTTATTTTGGTGAAAATTGTCAAGAGAATGTTTATAGTCTTTCATCACGTCACTAATCATTCAAAACACAATAGAAAATCCTTTTAAGCTGTTAATAATTACCATAGAGTCACCTTTGATAATAACCTTGCTACATTTTTTTTCTTTAAGTCTCCTAATTCCCCACCAAATTTTTGTGGCTTCAACAACATTACTAGAGCATAACCCCAAGTTTTTAGTGTATCCTTCAATGAGGATACCTTTATGGTCCTTGATCACTCCCCTTGCAACAACCATTCTAAGGTTTCCTTTTGAACAACTAACAAAGTTTAATTTCAATCAGCCTTGCTCAAGGGGACTCCACATGGAAGCTTTCCTACATGGGATTTTGGCCCAATTGATTCAAGAAAGATCATGCATGATGCCCCATTTTTTTTTAATTCTAACTTCTCCATAAGAAGGAAAGGTTTTTGAGAAACCATAACTAGCTAAATTAATATTTTCTTAGAGTTACTATTTTATTGAAATAAAAAGCTCTATGTTTTTTCTTCTCTGATCTTTAAAAAATCTATTGTTTCTCTCCTTCCACAAATTTGAGGAGACCACTAGGGGGATCTTTTTCTATAGATCAACAGTTATGGGGTGAGAGAAAGGGTAATATTTTCAACTAGTAACAAAGTCCTTCAAGGAATAAGGGAAAACCCAACAAACCAACAAAGACTTAAGAGCATTGTTCCAGACATCCTTCGTGAAGGAACAACTTAATAGGAGGTGGTCAATAATTTTAGCATCTTCAAGGCATAGAGGATATCTATTGATACATTAAAACTGCTCCTATTTAGGTTGTCCATATTAAAAATGTTGTCATGAATAATAGCCCAGTAGAAGCAATTAATTTTGGGTAGGACTTTAGGAATCCAAACTTGTTTCCAATCAAAATTATTGTAGGTGAGGACTAGTTGCTCCATCACACAGTAAGAAAATTTGGTAGAAAATATGCTAAAATGATTTCTTCTCCAAATCCAAGTGTCCATTTTAGTCACTCATTTGGTTTCTTAGATCCTTCACAAAATATTCCTCATTTAGTTGGCTACCCCCCCTCAGGGCTCTACCCATAGTGACTCAATCTTCAAAATTCTTACATTTTAAGGTAGCACCACTCTAATCAACATAGTTATTAAGGGAGACACCATAATCCCATATTATCATGTGATTAAATTAATTTAAGGAGAAAAGGGTAGGGCCCTTAGACCAAATATCCTCCCAAAACCCCATATTCAGGCCATTTCCCACTCTTTTTCTAGTCTCTTGCTTAATAATACCTCTTATTTTCTCTGTGCTATTCTATATAACTGAGCCACATCATAAATCAAGACCCATAAAATTATTTTGATTCTCATTAGCAAGTTATTTTGAATATTTTTTTGTTATTCTCTTTTAACATCTATCATTTGTTGTCATCATTATCTTTGATATTGTCTTTATGGCTCCTCATATTCAAAATTTAACCTTAGAGGAGCCATACCTACAAAATGATCATACTCTATATATAAAATATCTTTTAATGGTTTAGAATGCATAAACATATGAATTTACTAAACAAAAGTTATGGCTATTTATGTAAAATATCTATTCAATCCTTTTCTAATCTTGCATTTATATACATGTATAAAAATAAACTGATATATTATATAATTGATATCTATTTTGTAGAGAAAATGTAATTTTTTTTTAAGTGAAAAAAAACCTTTGAACCAATTTACACCTTACACATTGAATCAAACTTATTTTCATTTAGGTCTCATATAAAAATTAGAACTTAACAAATTCATAAAGTGATTGAAAATAATTTTACATCTATGATTTCATAATACTAAATTTTCAAATCTCTAAAATAAAATCTAGAAGGCACATTTGATATTTTAGAAGGCATGTGCTTGTATCAAAGTTTTTTAGTGATTGAAATAACAAAATAACAAAGTTTACTATGCACTATATCAATTAGAAGCATGTTTAAATCTCTCAATTTCCATATCTATATTTCATTCACCTTGCATGATTTTAAGAGAAGAGACAATATCATTTGAAAAAAAAAGGCCATAGCTTTATGTATGCCGATTTTTATATAATTTTCAAATAATTGAGAATTATTATCACATAACATTTGAAAAAATTAAACAAATAGATATATTAATGTTTTTTGATACATCTATCTTTATATCTCGGGATCACTTTTGTAGTTTAAATTTTTCAAATTTCCTTCTCTTCAAATATGCCACTTTTTTAAAAAATTATTTGATTTATAATTTTTTTATGATATTTTCTATTTATATTTATTCTATATATATATAATCCACTATAAATATTAGTTGTATTATAATATTTGATCTTATATTAAAAGGACAAACTTATTACATAATAACATTTGTCAAATAAGCAATGCATTTAGTCTTTAGGATTGAGAATGATTGCCACCTAGATTAATGAAATCAGCACATCCCACAACTCCAATGCACACAAGAGTAATAGTCCTCCACCATTTAGATCAATCATCAAACCAACACATCCCACAACTCCAATGCACCATGGACAAGAGAAGTAGTCCTCGACCATCCAGATCAATCATCAAAGCATTCTATGAAAGTGGACACATTTTAAGTTCATCTTCTTTTGGGATTGGTTTTTTATTCTCTTTTATTGCATATTAAGATGGTATGGAGGCAAAGGCAAATTTGGATTGGGATTGGGTTGAATGTTAATTGGCCTTATCTTTTAGATAAAAGTTGTTCAAATTCTAGTGACAATCTGTGTACAAAGACTTTGAACAAATTATGCAAGTATATGAAATAAAAGTACATACAACTTCTAGCTAACATAATAGCAAACATGAGTTGTACACTGAAACCTCTTCAATAGAAAACCAAAGATGAAAACACCTTTACTTTACACTACTCTGAGGACATGCCATAAAATACAGACCCTAATTTTACCTACTCTGTGCACTGACTCATAAGCCCAGAACTGACTATCCAGCTGCTACTGCAGATCCCCTGTTCTGGAACGATAAAGGATCATAAGCATGGAGCTATGCAATACATAAAAGAGACCAATATGCGTAGATGAATAAAAGAAATAATTATTTATCCTGGATAAAATTTAACAATGTCATTTGTGAATTTTGCAGATTTAGCAATTTGCTCAATTAATTGTGAAAAGAGGCTGTACGATCAGGAAGGCATTCCATCGGAGAAAATGATTTTTACGCCTTTCTGCAAATTATTAGATTTCGTTGTTATACATACAGAAAGGCCACAAAGAAAGAAGCGTTCTGTACTTGCAAAATGTTAATCAAAGTTGTCATGGAACGAAATTTAAAAATAGGGAGCCTTTTGAAATTTCAAAAACATATGCATTGAGTTTTTACTTGCATAACAATTTAATATGTGAGAAATTGGAGACCATGAGCTGGCAATTGTACTAAAATTTGATATGCTTGCTGGAAAGAAAAGACGAAAAACTATAAGCTCTTCCTATTAAGAAAGAACTGCATTCTGTTCTTCTAAAGCTTGAAACATAACTAGAAAAATAGCAAATGAAAATATTGTTTCCATACATGGATATATTTCCTGGCCCGAGCTATAATTATCTCACAGGGGTCTTAGGTTCTACTCTGGCCAGTAGTATTCAAAAACTTCAAGGATTTGAAGCAGAAACCTTAAGTCCTAAGAAGAGCCACCATATTTCCCAGAAAATCCATAAGACACAAAAAAACTTAAAACATAAAATCATGTTTCCACGTAGTATATCTAGGACTCAGAGTACATGCCACTTTAATTAATAGAATAAATAAATCACATAGGAGCAAGGCATTGCAGACATATTCAAGAGAAAAAGGTTCTTCAGCTTATAGATTAAACCATTATAGAACGTAGTTCAGTTCATCTCCTTTCAGGTTCCTAAAACACTAGCAAAACAAAAAGATAGAAAAAAAACAACGAAATAAACACGGTATAAATTAATAAGCTTCATCCATGTACAGATATTACAGAACAAGAAAGAAAAAGGACTTTAAGGCATAGCATACCATCAATGCTATCAGTTCAGACTACAACCTGTTCAAAACACATAAAAATAAAATTAATCAAAACCCCCTCACCCTGAAATTACATTCACACTAACATTAGCTCTAATTCTCTATTCCTACAATAGATCATCAAACCCCAACCTACAAATAATTTTCACATCATGATACACACCAGAAACTATTCTGTACAGAACTAACAAAATTCTTATTAGGTTTTTCACTAACATACCACTAGAAAACACAATGGCGATTTAAAACCAACCCCAAATGAGCCAGCAAAGTAAGTTATAAACTTAAAATCAAGTCCCCTGTTCGCTTGCACCTAATTAAACCCTATGCTGTATTAAAAGAAACCAAGTGACCCAAGCTTTTATTTATCCGAAACGAATCAAAACAGCACACGCCTACTTATGTTTACCATTGAAATCAACCAAAACAGTAAGCACTCACATTACCTTTTTTTTTAACAAAACTGTTAAAACTTAAAGAACACACAATATAGTTTTGTACCCAAACCACTGAAAGAACAGAAACCCAGTTAAATGTTTCAACCAAAACCAATCGAAAGAAGAGACACCCAATTAGTTTTCAACCCAACCCAATTGAAAGAACTGACACCCAATTAATCTTTTACAGAAACAAACTCAAAGAAAATAAAGATGAACTATGTTTTTATAATCCAAACCAATCAAAATAACAAATACCTTTGATTGAAAGCAAATCGGCGATGAAGTAGGAAATTAAAAACACTAACCTTCCTGAGACTGCCCGGCTGTCAATGGGTTTGCCCAATGCCTGGGTTTGATTACATTATGGTCATGTGGAACACTATAATTAGGCTCCCACGGATTGACTCAGATAAAATCACTGCGCTGCTTGCTTTTCTGAAACCATACGAACAAAATACCTGTGTACATCCTACAGACAAGGGAGAAACAATTTTAATACACGTACAAACATTCAGTAAGCTGTTTCCAGTCCAGTGTAAGTTTTAGTTAGACCGTCCCAATTAGATGGGCGAGTACCTCTGGCAAACACTATTTGCGATTTTACTACATGTCCGAGTGAAATCTTTATCTGGGATGGAAAGAATAAATGTATAAGATTACAGTGGAGCTTTAAACTCTCTGTATAATAAAAATAATTCTAAATTCTTAGAAAAACAACATAAAACAAAGAAAAAGTTTCTAACACAGCTGAATAGCATCCACTGAAACAAAAACTAAACATAATTTTACACTCTAGTTTGAAAAAAAATTGCACTCGGATCAGCATGCCATTATTTAATAATAATAATAAACAAACAAACACAGAAAAACTTAAAAATTCAACACTTATATAAAAAATTATTTGCTACAGTAACATAAAAATAACAATTGCTTAAAATGATAACTAACTTTCAGATATTCTTTGGGCAAAGCCCTATACTTGCCTTCCACACCAGCCTGAGAACTACAGAATCAAGAATTAAAATCTGCACTCAAAAATAATCACTTGCTCTGCACAAAGCAAAACAGAAAACGCAACTATAAATAAATATAACAAAACTTCATTCACATTAAAGAATACAAACTAAAAATAATTAAACATAAATACCTCTCGGATTGAGGAAAATGTGTTCTTTGAGTCCCTCCATATTTTACACTTAAATCTAACAACATAATAGAAGCAGAACATTAATTTGATGGGTTGGCCAAAGCAAATTGATATATATATATATATATATATGAAAATAATTTTATTTTTTCATTGATAACATTTTGATTAGTTGATCATTAAATAAGCTGTGTATAAAATTCATCAACATAAATATTAGAAACATATATATTTTTGGTTGTCTAGAATATGCATGTATAAAAATATCTATAAATAGTATATTGATTGAATGCCACAGAAATTACCTATCATACAATTAGTGGAAAACCAAAAAAAAAGTAAAATAATATTTATATGATTATAATTTTTTTATTTTTTCATTTAAAAATATTACACAATAAACCAATCAAAATAATGCAAATTAATTATATTTGAAACTAACAAAACTAAAACCCACAAACATTAAATTAATAGATAAATACAAGTTATGTAAACATCTTGGAAAACAAAACAAATATTTTTGAGGAACTTTTTTATTTAAATTCAAAAATTCAGAGAAACTAAATGATTTCCTAGCTGACAAACTACTTAGAAGAACTAACGCTACTGATAACAAATTATTAGATGATTAATAATATTCTTTAAGCATTAATTTTGCACTAATACAAATACATAAATTACGAAATATGTAAATAAGTTCTTCGATGGATACTATCTAACGTGGTCCACATGCGGCCCTTTTGCTTTGTTTTTAATGCTAACTTGCCGGCCTTCACCGAATTTATATCTGAACTCATAATTACAGAACAGCTAAATAGAACTTTGAATGATTTCCACATTCGGACATTTTGTTTTGATATTATTCCAGATTTCCGGGTCCTTATTCAGGCCATCGGTTTCATCCCCACTGTAGTAGAAATTCTTTAGTTTTTTCAACCATTTTAATCCCTCTGGAACACTGTTCACACGCGGACAATCTGCTACATAAAAGTCCTCCAGGACGGCCATCGCTCCATCCTGCAAATCCGGCAGCGCCTCCAAAACTGAGAATTTCTGAATAATTAGAAAGCGTAGCTTGGGAAACCCGGATGGTTCTCCAAACGCCTTTGGTAATTCTTTAAAACTGTTATTACCATCTAATCTCAACCTTATCAAGTTAGGCATTCTTTGTAATTCCGGATAATTGCTACATACACACTTCACTAATTCGAGATGCTTTAGATCTTTCAGCGCACACACCCAATTCGGCACAGCAAATCTCTCAAGTTTGAGTGTTTGTAAATCCTGGTTAGCAGAGAGATTCGGCGGCTGATAAGATTCACTAGATAAAGAGGATTTAAGTGACAGATAGTGCATCTTGAGCTGAGCAAGGATTCCCTCTTCGAAACAATTCAACTGCATTTCATGATGAACTTCTAATCTTAACTCTTGGAGTCGGGTTAACTTGGCAACATCCTCCAACTTTAACAATCCATCCTCTTCAACAGAGAGCCTCAAGTGATTCGATCTCAGTACCCGCAAAGCCACCAGCACTGATATTCCCTTCGGCATATGACTCACCAGCTCATTATCGCAACTAGTTATATTGAGATGCTGGAGATATTTCAGTTCACTCACCCACTCAGGAAGACTTCGAAGCTGTTCGCAATCAGACAGATCGAGAAAGAGAAGACGCTTAAGACTTCTCACACAGATTGGTACCTCTTTAACTTCTGTGGATGATAAATTTAAAAGCTTGAGAAGTTTTAGCTTTCCAACACAGTGGGGTAATGTGGAGATCTTAGTTTTGCTCAAGTCGAGAACCCTTAATAATCTTATAGAGCTGACGAATTTTTCGTCAATATTTTGAATGGGATTTTCATATAATGACAGAGTGCGAAGAGGCCTGGGGCAAGAAGCCCTGCTTTGTGCGATGGCATTATCATCAATCTCTTTTTTGCCCAGTAATATTCTTCTCGCAAATTTGATGGCATCATCAACAGCAAATGGAGATTGGTCGTCTTTAGATATAGCAAATGTACATCGGCTGTTTTCAGATATAGCAATTGCCAAATCTAGCACCAAGTCATGGATCTTGCAATGCTTGACTAGATACTCATCCTCCTCTACTTCAAGCAAGCAGAGTTTGGCTAACTGGCATAAATAGTCCCAAGCTACATCCCACTGATCTTCTCCTTGGGGAATGAATCCTTCCCCGATCCAGAGATTTATGAGATGTTCACAATCTATTCTCTCATCCTCAGGGAAGAAAGACAAATAAGAAAAACAGAGCTTAAGAGGTGGAAGCAAGGTATCATAGCTCAATTTGAGATTCTGCATGACTGAGTCATTGTTAAGATGAACAACCTCTATCAGCTTATCCGATTTGGATCTCCACTGGCTTATCTCCGTGCAGCCGGAGAGAGAAGCCCCTATTATCTTGAGAGCCAATGGTAATCCCCCGCATTTCTTTTCAACTTCACGAGCTATCTCGTGAAGGTGATCTGGTGGACGATCACCTCCGAAAGCATGAGCACGGAACAGTTCGCAACTCTCTTGCTCTGATAAAAACTCCATCTTGTAATCCAAAGCTCCTATCCTTTTGGAAACTTCCATGCTTCTTGTTGAAACTAACACTTTACATTGACTTTGAGGGTCAATTGGAAGACCAAGGCGTCTAATGATATTATCTTCTTCTGGGCGCATCCAGACGTCGTCCAGTACGATGAGAGACTTTATTCCTCCTAAACGGTCACGAATCAACTCCGCCGCTTGCTCTTCACTTACATCCTTCACTGTCTCCAAATTTCCAATGTGCGACGCTAAATCACACTGTAATTTAGGAACCAAATATGACTGTGATATGGGAAGCCAGATTGATTTATCATACCATGCTCTGATTCTGCTAAAAACGTTTTTGAGAAGAAAGGTCTTCCCTGCTCCGCCCATCGCCACCACAGCAATGACTGGAACACTTGATTCATGTATCATGGAAATGATGCGTTGAACCTTGGGCTCAATCGCTACAGGGTGTGAATCGCTAGGCAGGAGACTATTTTCCTTTCTCGCTGCTCTCCCTGCTGCACTGCTTGATGGCTGATTGGCTTGTCGTGGCACAGAACCACGGAGCACAGAATCACGGAGCACATTCGACCGCTCTATACTTTTTATAATGGATGTGATTCGTTTTTTAACATCCTGAATTCTTTTTCCCATTTTGTAGCGAAAATATAATTCATCTGTACTGCAGACACAAGGATGAATTGCATTGCTAACGTAAAGAGAGCGAGCAGTACACTCTTGCACAATGTCCTCTGCGTCCCAGGCAGCGTACCGCAAGTGTTCCAGCCATCTTCTGGAGGACTCATCTTCCGCAGCCAGTGAATCTGGAGATTCTAGATGAGCTTTTATAATTCTGAACTCGTCCTTCAACCACTCAAAGTGATGGTTGAAGTTGCAAACCGGCGCCATTTCTCGGACCATGATCCCAGAAAGTTTGTCAATAACTGGAATTACCACTTCCATTATTAATATGTTCTAACAAACATTGAGAGTGGACATAGAAGATCTCTCAAATTCGTATCAGATCGAAGTTGCTTAACGATGCGTTAAAGCAACTTGAACATTAGATCTCAATGTTTTATGTGAGCATGGCTCTGAAACTAACAAGCGCAAACAATACTGCTCGATAGGTATTGCGGACGAAATATATTAAAGGGGTAGTTGAAGATGTTGACATGACCCTACCAACAGGCAACAGCTTCCTACTGCGTAAACTAAAATTTCCTTTCGTTCATGAAAAATGTCTTTTAACTCCTCCTCGGAGGGCAAAAGGAGGGGTTATCCGAGAGTTGACAGGAAGCTGTACGTACGGCGGTAGGATTTGAAGAGAACTTTTACAGACCGCTAACATTGCTGTTGTTTGCCGAATATTCAGCCATTGTTTCTGCGGATCTATAGGGTGGAAAATAATACAACTTTCTTACGGTGGGGTAATTAAAATTTTGAGTGGGTGGTGTTTATTTTAAAGTAGGTGGTTTCATAAATTTTGAAGTATAGTTTAAGTTTAAAAGTTTAAGTTCTTATTTTTATGGAAGGTGGGGGTCTCATCAATTTTATTATTTTGTATATTCAATTCAACAACTTAAAAAGATATAAAATAATAAATAAATTAATTGGTAAGAATTTTAAAACTTCATATAATTGACAAGTGGCAAGAAAAAGCCTACGTTGACGGGGCAATTTCTAGCTCCACCCCTTTTGCACCCGTTTAAGTTTTTGAGCTAAAAAGTAGGGGTTGTTCATTTTGATCAAATGATTTTAATTTCTTGTAGCATTTTTTTTGTCTCATGGGACCCCTTGCCCCTTCAAATTAGATCCTAAAGTCCCCCATGGAGCTCACCCTTTAGCAGTGAGCAAGGTGTCCTCTAAATGGTGGAATCTGGGGCCATAATCTACCATGACGTAGTATTCTTATTGTAGATAGGTTTTATGGCCATTTTTTCGTGTGCTTTCAGGGGTTTGAATTTGGAGGAGTTGCCTTGTTATCCATTTTTCTTTCTTGGGCATGGGATGGGGTCTTTGGAAGTATAAAACCTTCTTTCTTTATTTTCTTCCCAGGACTTCAGAATCAACATTCATTTCCTATGCAAATGAAGACAGAGGCACGAAAGGTAGAGGTGAGAAGATAGATAGGTTGGGTGACATCCAACAAAATGAAACCCTTATAGAAGGAGATGTTCGTTATTTTTAATGAACCAAGCTGATCTCATAAAATAGCCTATGGAATTACCACCTTCCAATGGTCAGCTAATTGGAGGGATTGGCCAACGAATGAGTGAAAGCTTGCAAAGGCTTTCCTCCTGCACTTTGGGCTCTACAAAACCTGAGAGGGTGATCCCAAACAATGTACCTTAAGATCCTCTATGCCAATTAACCTTGTACACTATAAATAACAGATAAGCTCTATACATATTTTCTTGACAATTCAATAAATGCAAAGATCTAGAAAATCCTTTACATATTAATTGTTTCAAAAGCAATAGAGCATGATAGACATCAACTTGACATACATTTTGGCAAGAATTTTAAAGATTTAGTGATTTGAATGTATTGTTTGTGAATGACCAAGAATATTGCAACAAACACACAAATCCTAGAATAATGCCTTAATTCAGGGTGCAAAGTCTAATATAAAGCAAACCAAACCTAACAATAGATTAAGAGTTAGCATTTCAAAGCTTACATAATGTTTTATTACAACATTAATCTCAATTACTCAAAACCAGAACTCATTATCATATCTTGACACTCAAACCATTTAAACCTATGATTTCATCTAAACAATTTAACCAATTCTTTGAATTAGAACAAAGAAAAAACCATACATTCATTACAGACAATAAAGATCATTGAAACAACCCTTGATTATTTCATTGATAATTCAAATGGTGAATACATCAAGAGATAATTAGATTTTAAGATGTGTTATTCTTCTTATTTAGATGCTAGTATTATTATCAAAGTTGTCTATAGAATCAAAGACTCATAATCTAATTGTAGACTCTATTCTATTCTATGTATTCGCTCTTTATAAAATTTTCTATCTGAGATCAATCAACAACCAGTACAATTGGCCCTAAATTCCCTTTTATAAAAACAAGGGATAAAAACAAGCCTCGGGCCAATGTACGCATATATCACTTTTTCATTTGGCATTTACAATTACTTTCAAAAGACTGTTATATTTCCAAAAACCCAGGGGAGATGACCATATGAGTCAAAAGTTATTTCTCATTTGCTGATGAAGATATCTCCTGCCTTCCAAAAGGCTCTTCATTCAATGAAGATGTTCTTTCCACAAGTAATAGAACCTTTTCCATGTGCTCCAAAATTTGAAGATGAAAAGCATGAAAATGAGAAGAAAAGAATCTATGACAACATTTCCACATCAACAACATGTCATCAACTTCAAAATTGAGGGAGATACAATATTTGAACATTGATATATCAAAGGCCTAATCTATACTATTTCCAGGCCATGTTTTTTATTCCTCATGTTGCAACTATCTTTACCGAAAACCATTAGTTGTTGAAGACATAGAATCAAAATTTATTATCACCCAACAACTGGAAGACAACCCATAGATCTTGGATATCCACATACCTTTCCTTCTAGAGCTCAAAATCCTCATCAGAAGGCCAATCAAAATTCATGGCCTCATCTGCTTTGACCTTGTATGGACTATATTTTATGACCACTTGGATGGCCTCCTTCTCAAATTCATCAAGGAAAATACCTATATGAGAAAGCTTGTTCATACTATTCTTTAAGATTTCTACATCCACTCCATCACAAATTAATGCTTCGTGAGTTGCTATCACCTTGCTTGCTTAATCCTTCCATTGTTGCAAAGGATTGACTTCAGCATCTTAATTCAAAATGTTTGGGAGTAAACTAAAACTCCATTCATTAAACCTTTGTACCAACTCCCTAATTTTATTTTCCAATGGCTTAATCAAACCTTGGAACTCCTTAATCCCATTTATAGTTTTAAGGATTGGGACAATGTTGGCTTGCCTATCTGCATCATGCTTTGATCCTTTAACCATATACCTCAAATCCTAGAATCTAGGGATCCATTTATCCATCAATGGGATAGCCACTTCTTTATCCTTATCATAATTCCTCATTGCATTGAACATAGAAGAATAATTGGAATGCATACTATTCAATTTCCTCTCAATCTTTTTATTCAAATGTTCCAATACAATTGTAATAATCATTGTTTCTCTTTGATAAATTGATTTGTCAAATTGTTGGAACTTCTCCTCATAAGTTTTGGGTTGCTCTATCAACTCTTCTTTTGTGATTTATTTTGTAGGAGATGCAACTGATGTAATAGAAGGTGGTTGTCCAATGGGCACATCTTCAAAACTAGGAGGTACAACCTCGATTGAAGAGCTGGAAGAGGAGAATGAGCAGGAGAAGATGAAACTTTCTCTAATGGATATGGGGTGGAAGAATTACCTCTTGTGAGGCTCCTTGCGGGTACATTGACTTGAACTTTTCTCTCAATAGTGCAATCTCCAATTGTATTTCAATAATGTTTTATTGTCCCTTATTGTATTCATCTACCATATCATTGTACTTTGTCCTAAACGTGTCCATGTCTTTTGTTAGTGATTCAACTATTGCCTTTGTGAATTAAGCCACATTCACAGACAATGTAGCTACCTCTAATATAGTTGTCTTAGATATTTTGTTAATTGTCAATCCTCTTCTAACACCTACAACTAGCTCTGCAACCTCTGGCTTCTTATTTTTTGGGGCTAAGGCCCAAATAGCTAATGTGTTCCACTGGGAACTGAATGTTGATCCCTATAAAGCCTATGTTATCTCTTCTTCAGTGGTAAAAATAGAGGCATCATGCTTTCTTATAGTTTATACAATAATTGTTGATACAAGGTCCCACTCTAGCAATAATAACACACCACTTTTTATAACCAATTCTCTTACCTCAACTATTATGATTTTCTATTATTTAGCCCTCATTTCTTCATGAACTTTGGCCTCTGTAACTTCCCTAGGTAGCTCTAGATTTTTAATCATCTTCATGTCTATTCTTTCAACATACTTAGCATTTCTTTCTCTTCAGACCTATTCTTGGAAGGCTTGTGTCTTCACAAAAGCATCATCATTCATGAACTTTTCATAAGGTTTTTCCATGGCATCATCAAAATTGTTTACCCCACTTAAGTCTTCTATACTCAATATGAGGCTAAAGCTTTGTGGCACTATGTCCCTTGGGGGAGATGGCACACCTTGCCTCATAATATTCAATAATAAAAATCTCTTCATCGAACTCATCAGTGGAATAATCAACAAGACCACTAGATCCCACCTTTTGTTTCTTTGTTGGTGGTTCTTTTAGTGATGATGGTCCTCTAGGAGGGGAATTTAGTTCAATTATTTGTGGGATAAATGAATGTAGAGGTGAAGGTGGTGGAAGTTGTGGTTGAGGATAAGATGCACCCTTGACCCCTCTGATTGGGTAGGGGTGGTAATTGTTAGTTGAATCTTTACAATGCTCTTCCTCCTAGGAAATGCATGTACTTTATTTGGTAGCTGATAGGTTGGACTTTCTTCTATCATAGGGGCTTTCCCCTTATCCTATTCTTTAGATACTACAACCTCTCCTTTGTCTTGTATCATTCTTTCTTCTTTCAACTTTCCTACAATTTTGTCAAAATTCTGAAAAACTGCTTTAATTCTTAAAATTTCATTCTTTATGTCCTTCATGGTCTTGAATTGAGGATCCTTCTCTAATTTTTCTCTCTACAATTTGTTGAAAGCAATCAACTTCATTTTCATGTCTTTTTGAGTCTAAAATTTAAAAATATTTTTGATGACATCCTCAGGGAAAGAGAAGTTATGAACAAATTTCCGTACTTTCACTCTATCCTTTAACCAGACCATAAAACCTTATGGTTTGCATGACTCCTATGTGTGGGTATGTGCAGGATCATGATGGACCAATAAGTGGTGATATGATGGGTATGTGTAGAGTATGTGGTTGACGGCTTTTTTCTTACCCAAAATTGATGAAACGAAAAGGATTTTTAAAAGATATTCTCAACTTTCCACCAATATAAATTATGCTTTACTTTGATTTAATAAATAATTATTATTCATTTTATATTTGAATTATGACTAAAGTCTTGATTGAAAGGCTAGTTGAAAAACGTCTATAGCTTTCAAATGGTATCACATTTTCTGAATTTGAAACATGTGTCACATTCTATGCTTCATATACTATAGGACTAAAAAAATTTGAATTTCATGAAGTTTTGACCATGTTAAGGTGGTTAGACATACAATTTTTTTATATTTTTTAAAAGTTGTAATAAAAAATTCATAATTAATTATCTACTTGGAAAAAAATTACAAAAATATGCATCACATTGGGACATGAGTCCTCTACTTATATCTAAAATATTATAAAAAAAAATATTATCATTTTATTGTGGTTAGGGTGGTCAAACAGACACCTACTTATTTTTTCCTTGAAATTTAAGTGCCCTCATTGAAATTTCAAATTTTCACCAAATACATTTAAAACCTAGTAGTTTAGAAACTACATTTAATTTGCTATAGATTCTATTCTTACATATTTTAGAAATATTATTGATAAATTATTAAAAATTTTACCTCAAGTTTCCTAACTCTGACTTTTCTAAATTTTCACCACTTAAGGGCTTATTCCTACACATACCCATGCTCACCACTTCATTCCAAATGGATTGATTTTATCAATTAGATTCTTCCATACACTAGGTTGGGTGACATCCAACATAATGAAACCCTTATAGAAGGAGATGTTTGTTATTTTTAATGAACCAAGCTGATCTCACAAAATAGCCTATGGA
The DNA here is from genome assembly GCA_007258455.2 of Sequoia sempervirens. Lineage (NCBI taxonomy): Eukaryota > Viridiplantae > Streptophyta > Pinopsida > Cupressales > Cupressaceae > Sequoia > Sequoia sempervirens. Next base: position 80,306,816 of record VDFB02000017.1, read on the forward strand.
ATTGCCACCTTCCAATGGCCAACTAATTGGAGGGAATGGCTAGCCAACGAGTGAAAGCTTGCAAAGGCTTTCCTCCTACACTTTTGGCTCTACAAAACCCAAGAGGGTGATCCGAAACAATGTACCTTAAGATCCTCTATGCCAATTAACCTTGTACGCTATAAATAACAAATAAGCTCTATACATATTTGCTTGACAATTCAATAAATGCAAAGATCTGGAAAATCCTTTACATATTAACTATTTCAAAAGCAATAGAGCATTATAGACATCAACTTGGCATACATTTTAGCAAGAATTTTAAAGATTTAGTGATTTGAATGTATTGTTTGTGAATGACTAAGAATATTGCAACACAAACACAAATCCTAGAATAATGCCTTAATTCAGGGTGCAAAGTCTAATATAAAGCAAACCAAACCTGACAATAGATTAACAGTTAGCATTTCAAAGCTTACATAATGTTGTATTACAACATTAATCTCAATTACTCAAAACCAGAACTCATTATCATATCCTGACACTCAAACCATTTAAACCTATGATTTCATCTAAGCAATTTAACCAATTCTTTGAATTAGAACAAAGAAAAAACCATACATTCATTAGAGACAATAAGGACCATTGAAACAACCCTTGATTATTTTGACATTGATAATTCAAATGGTGAATAAATCAAAAGAGAATTGGATTTTAAGATATTCCATTCTTCTTATTTAGATGCTAGTATTATTATAAAAGTTGTTTACAGAAACAAAGACTCGTAATCTAATTGTAGACTCTATTCTATTCTATGTATTCACTCTTTATAAAATTTTCTCTCTGAGATCAATCAACAACCCGTACAATTGGCCCTAAATTCCCTTTTATAAAAACAAGGGAGAAAAACAAGCCTTAGGCCAATGTGTGTACATCACTTTTTCATTTGGCATTTACAATTACTTTCGAAAGACCGTTATATTTCCCAAAACCCAGGGGAGATGACCATATGACTCAAAAGTTATTTCTCATTTGTTGATGAAGATATCTCCCGCCTTCCAAAAGGCTCTTAATTCAGTGAAGATGTTCTTTCCACAAGTAATAGAACCTTTTCCACATGCTCCAAAATTTGAAGATGAAAAGCATCAAAATGAGAAGAAAAGAATATACTACAACATTTCCACATCAACAACATGTCATCAAATTCAAAATTGAGGGAGATACAATATTTGAACATTGATATATCAAAGGCCCAATTTGTACTATTTCTAGGCCATGTTTTTTATTCCTCATGTTGTAACTATCTTTACCGACAACCATTAGTTGTTGAAGACATACAATTGAAATTTATTATCACCCAACAACCAGAAGACAACCCATAGATCTTGTATATCGACATACCTTTCCTTCTAGAGCTCAAAATCCTCATCAGAAGGGCAATCAAAATTCATGGCCTCATCTTCTGACCTTGTATGGACTATATTTTATGACCACTTGGATGGTCTCATTATAAAATTCCTCAAGGAAAATACCTATATGAGAAAGCTTGATCATACTATTCTTTAAGATTTGTAAATCCACTCCAACAAAAATTAATGCTTCTTGAGTTGCTATCACCTTGCTTGCTTGATCCTTCTATAGTTGCAGAGGATTGACTTCAACATCTTAATTCAAAATGTTTAGGAGTAAACTAAAACTCCATTCATTAAAACTTTGTACCAATTCCCTGATTTTCTTTTCCAATGGCTCAATCAAACCTTGGAACTCCTTAATCCCATTTATAGTTTAAGGGCAGGGACAATGTTGACTGGCTTATCTGCATCATGCTTTGATCCTTTAACCATATACCTCAAATCCTAGAATCTAGGGATCCATTTATACATCAATGGGATAGCGACTTCTTTCTCCCTATCAAAATTCCTTTTTGCATTGAACATAGAAGAATAATTGGAATGAATACTGTAGACGTCCAATTTTGATCACTTCCATATGATCAAATGCGTCTCCTTGATTCATCTGGTTGCTCATCCCCTATGACAATATTAATTAAAGCCATTTGTTTAATTAATATCTTGCATCTCACACAAGGGTCCTAAAGTATTTGATTTGATACTTTACCCCTTTTTCTCCTCTAAATTAAATAAATATCCCCTTTTATTTAATTTAGTTATATTCCCCTTTTGAATTAAAATGCATTTTTAATTCATCTTTTCTCTCTCATGGTCACATCCTCCAACTTTTGTAAGTTGGTCCCTAATCCATTTTAATTACTTCATCTTCTTCTAATTAACTAGGGTTAACAGGTGCACACCCTTAATCATCATTAAGGTCACATCCTCCATAATTTCCCACTTGCCTCTAATCAGTCATTAGCCTATCTAACTGAGTACTTGCACAATCTTAATCATTTGATTAGCCTAACCTAATCCCTCATCCTATTTATGGCACATGTCCTTGAGTCAACCTTATTAAAGGCTTTCTCCTTTTGGACAAGGCATCCCCCTTCCCCATGTGAATTTTTAATTCACCTTTTAATCCCCCAAGGCACCTAAAAGGAATTTTTAATTCCTTCACTTCTCCCCACATGTCCTTTACTTATTCTTTACTCTTTCTCCCATCCCCATGAGAATATTTGAGGAATTTTTAATTCCTCACATGTCCTCTCACCCACATGGGGACAAGGACCTCCTTTATGAGGAGATCTTGTCCAATCCCAAGGTACTTTGTACCCCTCTCCATGTCATGTCCTTTTTCTTCCACCTCATGTACACTTCACCTTTTAGGGCTTCATCACATGCCACATGTCAAGATGTGAGGGCTTGTGAGTTCTCAACTCACCTTAGCCCTACATCTTGATATTTGGTGGATCAATCTCAACCGTCCATTTCCCCTAAGATTTCCCAAAAATCCTATAAATACCCCCTCTTTTCTCTCATTTTGGGAGATCAATTTGTGTAGCCAAACTCTTGCAGTTTTATTTCTCAATCCACACTTAGTTATTTTCATGTTTCCAAGCATCATTTGCATCTCACATCACACATCTTGTGCCATCTAAGAAGCATACACATCCAAGATCGAAGGGCCAACCAAAGGATCGACTCAATGCAAGGTATAAAGTTCCATTTCGTGGCTTTGTCTTGTTTTGTTTCTAACTTAGGCTAATCTCGAAGTGTAGGTTGTTTTAGTTGTTTATTTGTGCTCTTTAACTTGTTGCTTGTTTTCTAACACCTATTTCGACCTATCACAAATACTATTCAATTTCCTTTCAATATTTTTATTCAAATGTTCCAATACAACTATAATAGTCATTGTTTCTCTTTGATAAATTGATTTGTCAAATTGTTGGAACTTCTCCTCATAAGTTTTGAGTTCCTCCATCAACTCTTCTTTTGTGATTTATTTTGTAGGAGGTGCAACTGATGTACTAGAATGTGGTTGTGCAATGGGCGCATCTTCAAAACTATGAGGTACAACCTCGATTGAAGAGTTGGAAGGGGAGAATGAGTAGGAGAAGATGAAACTTGCTCTGATGGTTATGGGGTGGAAGAATTACCTCTTGTGAGGCTCCTTGTGAGTACATTGACTGGAACTTTTCTCTCAATAATGCAATCTCCAATTGTATTTCAACAATATTTTATTGTCCCTTATTGTATTCATCTACCATATTAGTGTACTTTGTCCTAAACTTGTCCTTGTCCTTTGTTAGTGATTCAACTATTGCCTTTGTGAATTAAGCTACAATTACAGTCAATGTAGCTACCTCTACTATAGTTGTCTTAGATATTCTATTAATTGTCAATCCTCTTCTGACTCCTATAGCTAGCTCTGCAACCGCTGGCTTCTTATTATTTGGGGCTAAGGCCCAAATAGCTAATGTGTCGCACTGGGAACTAAATGTTGATCCCTATAAAGCCTATGTTACTTCTTCTTCAGTGGTAAAAATAGGGGCATCATGCTTTCTTATAGTTTATACAATAATTGTTGATACAAGGTCCCACTCTAGCAATAATAGCACACCACTTTTTCTAACCAATTCTCTTACCTCAACTATTATGATTTTCTATTATTTAGCCCTCATTTCTTCATGAACTTTGGCCTCTGTAACTTCCCTAGGTAGCTCTAGATTTGCAATCATCTTCATGTCTATTCTTTCAGCATACTCAGCATTTCTTTCTCTTCAGACCTATTCTTGGAAGGCTTGTGTCTTCACAAAAGCATCATCATTCATGAACTTTTCATAAGGTTTTGCCATGGCATCATCAAAATTGTTTACCCCACTTAAGTTTTCTATACTCAATATGAGGCTAAAACTTTGTGGCACTATGTCCCTTGGGGGAGATGGCACACCTTGCCTCATATAATATTCAATAACAAAAATCTCTTCATCGAACTCATCAGTGGAATAATCAACAAGACCACTAGATCCCACCTTTTGTTTCTTTGTTGGTGGTTCTTTTGGTGATGATGGTCCTTTGGGAGGGGAATTCAGTTCAATTATTTGTTGGATAAATGAATATAGAGTTGAAGGTGGTGGAAGTTGTGGCTGAGGATAAGATGCACCCTTGACCCCTCTGATTGGGTAGGGGTGGCACTTGTTAGTTGCTTCTTTATAGTGCTCTTTCTCCTAGGAAATACATGTACTTTATTTGGTGGTTGATAGGTTGGCCTTTCTTTTTTCATAGGGGCTTTCTCCTTATCCTATTCTTCAGAGACTACAACCTCTTCTTTCTCTTGTATCATTCTTTCTTATTTCAACTTTACTACAATTTTATCAAAATTTTGAAAAAATGCTTCAATTCTTAAAATTTCATTCTTTATGTCCTTTATGGCCTTGAATTGAGGATCCTTCTCTTGTTTTTCTCTCTCCAATTTGTTGAAATAAATCCACTTCATTTTCATGTCTTCTTGAGTGTAAAAATTAAAAATATTTTTGAGGACATCCTCAAGGAAAGAGAATTTATGGACAAATTTCCCTCATTTCACTCTATCCTTTAACTAGACCATAAAACCTTATGGGTTGCATGGTTCTTATGTGTGGGTATGTGTAGGATTATGATGGACCAAAAAGTGGCGATATGATGGGTATGTGTAGAGTATGTGGTGGATGACTTTTTTCTTACCGAAAATTGATCAAATGAAAAGGATTGTTAAAAGATATTCTCAACTTTCCACCAATATAAATTATGCTTTACTTTGATTTAATAAATAATTATTATTCATTTTATATTTGAATTATGACTAAAGTCCTGATTGATAGGTTGATTGAAAAACATCTATAGCTTTCAAATGGTATCACATTTTTAACTTGAAAAATGTGTTTACATTCTATGCTTCTCGTGATACTATAGGATTAAAAAAATGAATTTAATGAAGTTTTGAGCAAGTTAAGGTGGTCATACGAGTTTTTTATATTTTTAAATGTTGTAATAAAAATTTCAGAATTAAATATTTACTTGGAAAAAAATTACAAAAAAATATTTATCACATTGGGACATGAGTCCTCTACTTATATCTAAAATATTATAAAAAAATATTATCATTTTATGGTGGTTAGGGTGGTCAGACAGAGACCTACTTATTTTTTCCCTAAAATTTAAGTGCTATTGCATTGAAATTTCAAATTTTCACGAAATAGATTTTTTTTAAAATAAACCTAGTAGTTTAGAAACTATATTTAATTTGCTACAGATTCTGTTCTTACATATTTTAGAAATATTATTGATAAATTATTCAAATTTTTACGTCAAGTTTCCTAACTCTGATTTTTCTGAATTTTTCACCATTTAAGGGCCTATTTTTTTTGTGATGATCCTACACATACCCATGCTCACCACTTAATTCCAAATGGCTTGATTTTATCAGTTAGATTCTTCCATCCACTAGTTATCATAACTAAATATGAAAAGAAATAGTGTAAGCAAGAAACAAAGTTCCTTTCCTCATGTTGACTGAGTGGTTTTCCTCAACATCTCCTAATTTCCAGATGACTTCTTGGAAGCCAACCCTTAATGGTATATCTTTGGGGAGTACATGAGGTGTTTTATCTATTCCATATACACAAAGGATTGTGCAATCACAGTATGGAATCACATCTTCCCAATTGTGGCTGATTCCCAAATTAGGTCTCCTCTCCTTGGGCCTAAAGAAATCATTTAACTTTGTTG
>VDFB02000017.1:80313058-80365073 GCA_007258455.2 Sequoia sempervirens
GGATTGACTTCAACATATTAATTCAAAATGTTCGGGAGTAAACTAAAACTCCATTCATTAAAACTTTGTACCAATTCCCTGATTTTCTTTTCCAATGGCTCAATCAAACCTTGGAACTCCTTAATCCCATTTATAGTTTAAGGACTTGGAAAATGCTGACTGGCTTATCTGCATCATGCTTTGATCCTTTAACCATATACCTCAAATCCTAGAATCTAGGGATCCATTTATCCATCAATGGGATAGCCACTTCTTTCTCCCTATCAAAATTCCTTTTTGCATTGAACATAGAAGAATAATTCGAATGAATACTATTCAATTTCCTTTCAATATTTTTATTCAAATGTTCCAATACAACTGTAATAATCATTGTTTCTCTTTGATAAATTGATTTGTCAAATTGTTGGAACTTCTCTTCATAAGTTTTGAGTTGCTCCATCAACTCTTCTTTTGTGATTTATTTTGTAGGAGTACTAGAATGTGGTTGTGCAATGGGAACATCTTCAAAACTAGGAGGTACAACCTTGATTGAAGAGCTAAAAGGGGAGAATGAGCAAGAGAAGATGAAACTTGCTCTGATGGATATGGGGTGGAAGAATTACCTCTTGTGAGGCTCCTTGTGGGTACATTGACTAGAACTTTTCTCTCAATAATGCAATCTCCAATTGTATTTCAACAATATTTTATTGTCACTTATTGTATTCATCAACCATATCAGTGTACTTTGTCCTAAACTTGTCCTTGTCCTCTATTAGTGATTCAACTATTGCCTTTGTGAATTAAGCTACATTCATAGACAATGCAGCTACCTCTACTATAGTTGTCTTAGATATTCTATTAATTGTCAATCCTCTTCTGACACCTATAGCTAGGTCTGCAACCTATGGCTTCTTATTATTTGGGGCTAAGGCCCAAATAGCTAATGTGTCCCACTGGGAACTGAATGTTGATCCCTATAAATTCTATGTTACTTCTTCTTCAATGGTAAAAATAGGGGCATCATGCTTTCTTATAGTTTATACAATAATTGTTGATACAAGGTCCCACTCCAGCAATAATAACACACCACTTTTTCTAACCAATTCTCTTACCGCAACTATTATGATTTTCTATTATTTAGCCCTCATTTCTTCATGAACTTTGCCCTCTGTAACTTCCCTAGGTAGCTCTAGATTTGCAATCATCTTCATGTCTATTCTTTTAACATACTCAACATTTCTTTCTCTTCAAACCTATTCTTTGAAGGCTTGTGTCTTCACAAAAGCATCATCATTCATGAACTTTTCATAAGGTTTTTCCATGGCATCATCATAATTGTTTACCCCACTTAAGTATTCTATACTCAATATGAGGCTAAAGCTTTGTGGCACTATCTCCCTTGGGGGAGATGGCACACCTTGCCTCATATAATATTCAATAACAAAAATCTCTTCATCGAACTCATCAGTGGAATAATCCACAAGACCACTAGATCCCACCTTTTGTTTCTTTGTTGGTGGTTCTTTTGGTGATGATGGTCCTCTGGGAGGGGAATTTAGTTCAATTATTTGCTAGATAAATGAATGTAGAGGTGAAGCTAGTGGAAGTTGTGGCTGAGGATAAGATGCACCCTTGACCCCTCTAATTGGGTAGGGGTGGCAATTGTTAGTTGCTTCTTTATAGTGCTCTTTCTCCTAGGAAATACATGTAGTTTATTTGGTGGTTGATAGGTTGGCCTTTCTTCTATCATAGGGGCTTTCTCCTTATCTTATTCTTTAGAGACTACAACCTCTTCTTTCTCTTGTATCATTCTTTCTTATTTCAACTTTACTACAATTTTATCAAAATTCTGAAAAACTGCTTCAATTCTTAAAATTTCATTCTTTATGTCCCTCATGGCCTTGAATTGAGGATCCTTCTCTTGTTTTTCTCTCTCCAATTTGTTGAAAGAAATCCACTTCATTTTCATGTCTTCTTGAGTGTAAAAATTAAAAATATTTTTGAGGACATCCTCAAGAAAAAAGAAGTTTTGGACAAATTTCCCTCATTTCACTCTATCCTTTAACCAGACCATAAAACCTTATGAGTTGCATGGTTCCTATGTGTGGGTATGTGCAGGATTATGATGGACCAAAAAGTGGCGATATGATGGGAATGTGTAGAGTATGTGGTGGATGAATTTTTTCTTACCCAAAGTTGATCAAACGAAAAGGATTGTTAAAAGATATTCTCAACTTTCCACCAATATAAATTATGCTTTACTTTGATTTAATAAATAATTATTATTCATTTTATATTTGAATTATGACTAAAGTCCTGATTAATAGGTTGATTGAAAAACATCTATAGCTTTCAAATGGTATCATATTTTTCGAATTTGAAAAATGTGTCACATTCTATGCTTCGCATACTATAGGATTAAAAAAAATGTATTTAATAAAGTTTTGACCACGTTAAGGTGGCCAGACATATGATTTTTTTATATTTTTTAAACGTTGTAATAAAATATTCATAATTAAATATTTACTTGGAAAAAAATTACAAAAAAATATGTATCACATTGGGACATGAGTCCTCTACTTATATCTAAAATGTTATAAAAAAATATTATCATTTTATGGTGGTTAGGGTGGTCAGACAGAGACCTACTTCTTATTTTTTCCCTGAAATTTAAGTGCTACTGCATTGAAATTTCAAATTTCCACCAAATAGATTTTTTTTTAAGATAAACCTAGTAGTTTAAAAACTATATTTAATTTGCTACAGATTTTTTTGTTACATATTTAAGAAATATTATTGATAAATTATTCAAATTTTTACGTCAAGTTTCCTAACTCTAATTTTTCTGAATTTTTCACCACTTAAGGGCCTATTTTTTTCGTGATGATCCTACACATACCCATGCTCACCACTTCATTCCAAATGGCTTGATTTTATCAATTAGATTCTTCCATCCACTAGTTATCATAACTAAATATGAAAATAAATAGTGTAAGCAAGAAACAAAGTTCCTTTCCTCATGTTGACCGAGTGGTTTTCCTCAACATCTCCTAATTTCCAGATGACTTCTTGGAAGCCAACCCTTAATGGTATATCTTTGGGGAGTACATGAGGTGTTTTATCTATTCCATATACACAGAGGATTGTACAATCACAGTATGGAATCCTCCTGTCAGATCATTCTTTATTGAATTAAGTCAGGTGTCTGCAGATGATGTGTAACTTTTGCCTACATGAAGCAACAATTTGATAGTCTTATTATAGGTTGAACAAGGTTGCTATCTAGAGTCCTCTAAATACCTCAAGAGTACATGAAAGGGAATAATTCCAAATTTCTAGGATGAGAGGGTAACCCACTCTCCATCTTCACTTTCCCAAGTTATAAATTTCATGTGGTCTTAGTAAATATTGAAAATATTCCACCTCCAAGAGGGGTGATTTTTTATTCACTCCCTACTCTTTATAGTGAGTTGATTTAATTATTTGACATGCGGTTCTACAAAAAAATGATTAGTTTAAAAATATTAGGCTTGGAAAAATGGTTTTTACTACAAGAAATATATTAAAAATAAATAAAACCCTTACAAAAATTAAAAAATATAGTTATGATGCAAAAAGTAAATTTATGTAAATATATATATGCTCATCATAAATATTGAATGGTGTATTGAAATCATAGTTTTCGGATTTCTACCACCTAGTCAAACCAAATATTATTTTTTTGCAATTTTTAGAACTCAAAAAAGAAAATACGGAGAATAAACCCTATTATATTTTACATGCATTTACACAACTTCAAATAAATTAGACAAATTCTTTGATTTTTTGTTTAAAAACTAGATTTATGGAACATAGTAATTTATCATCATAACTTCCTTCAAACTTGATGATTTGAGTATAATATTTGGACAATACCCATCCTATATGATAGAAAAGCCTCTATAATATATATATATATAGAAAATCCAAGCAATTTACAAGAAATGATTAAATATTTAATCAAACTAAAATTGAATTAAACAACCTCAAGAGGGGATTTATACTACCCCCTCCCATCATTTCTCCTCCTATACCCATGGTTGGTTTGAAGTCTATTAATTCATCCCCTATTCAAGAATATATTCTCTATATTTCTATTAATTGTGTTATGGGTTTAGAGACTTTCCTTGGTGTGGGCTCCTATTTGGGTTTCCTGCTATGCTGAAGACCCCTAATCATCCTTTGGTTGGTTCAGAAGTGCCTTCTCCTCCAAATCATGAATTTCTAGAGTGGTGTTCTGTGGAGGTCCCCTAATATGTGAATCTTTAGCCTCCCTTACTTTCAATCTCTATTTATCTATTCTTGATGAGTGAATTGACAAAGTTATTGCTAGTTTACAAAATTCTCTTGTTGGACGATTTTTGGGACATAGACCTAACATTTATTTTATTCATAGATGGGAATATAAGGTTTGGGTTGATTCTTGTTTGTTGAGTGTGAAGGCTTTAAAGAATGGTTTCCTTATTTTCTCCTTTAATTCCATAGAAGGTTGCTCCCTTTTTCTTTAATTTGGTGAAGTTGGTTTATCGATAAGGCCTTTCTTCAATTACAATTATGGTCTACAGGGTTTGATGTTTCCAAAATTAACTTGGTTCATATCTGGTTCTACCCCTTAGAGCTCCCTTTGGAGATCTAGGATGAAAAAATCATTCATGGAATTGTTAAAAACATTGGTCATTTTATTACTACTAATGTTACAAAAGTTAGAATGAGTTTTCCTTATGCTATATTTTCCATTTGCATTGAGACTAGTTCTGAGGTGCCCAACAATTTTAATATTTTATCCAAGATTGGGGTTTGGGAGAAAAAACTTAATGAGATCTCACAGAGGTACTCCTTCCATAATATTGGGATCTTTTCCTTATTGCATGCTATGATCTTCATAAAAAAGACAAACTATTTAATGGTCCCCAGCTCTAGGATGATCTAATGAAGGGAATGAATGAGGTCAAGATGGTCCTTGGTTGTCATCGAATCCCTTTGCATGATAAGAGATTGTTGGACCAATCTATTGACGCAAAGGTGTGCCTCACAAGGTTAAAAGGAAACTCATTCTTGAGAAACTTTTAGCTAAATTGGAAAATTGGAGGACATTACATTCTAGCCTTTCCCCTCTTTTGAGGCCTCTATTGAAACTTGGGTTCAAACCACCTTGATTTCTAGTCCTTGGATCTAGTCTCAAGCTTTGCTAAGTTTTGATACTCTCTTATTAGTAGCAAGTTGTGTTTCTCCTATGAGAGTCCTTATTTTTTTGGTATTTTCTCTTAGTACTTTTTTTAGTTTTTGTGGTGTCTCATTTCTTGTTTGACTCCTCCCTTTTGCTTTAATAGTTTTTCTATAATATGGGTTTGGTCCCTTCCCTCTTTATCTAATCAAAACTATTCTAGGTTAATTAGTGTTATTCAACAAATCAAATATACATATAAAATCAAGGATGCTATATCATTCTTGTTTCCTCCTCTAGTAAGTGGATTCTTTTAAAAGATGAGGGTGAGATTCCCCTTCTTCTTCCAAAATCTCTAATATGTTTATCTTGTCATCCTCATTTATTACAACTTGAACCTTTGTTTTAACATCTATTGTAGGCTTACCCATATTTAGCAACAACTTCACAATTTATTTATCATCCTCTATTAGATGATCAATTATATTAGAAGGTTTGACCTCTATAAACATAAATTGTTACTATTAAGAATTTTTTTGGTCATATGATTCTAAATCTTATACCATTTCCTATCCTTAGTATCTAAATTTATCTACTTCTCCTTAAGCATGTAAACAAATATCTCACAACTAAATACACATAGATGTTGAAGGAATGAAAATTTTCCCTATCACAACATGTACAATAATTTTTTCCACAAGCACTAATTTAGGAGATTTATTAATGAGGTAACATGTAGTAGCAATCAGTTTTACTAAAAACTTGTAATCTATGTTAGACACATTAGACACAGTCATAGTTGTCTTCATGAATGCCATATTCATGTGTTTTACAATTCCTTTCTATTGAGGGATGTGTCCAGAGTTATCTTATTCTTTTCTACATCATTTTTCTTGTAGAATTTATCAATCTCTATATATTAATATGTACCACCATTGTCAAGCCTTAACATGATAATATTTCTTTGAATATAGCTATCCAAAAGAGCTTGAAACTTCGTAAATCAACTAAAGACATTAGATATAATTTAGAGATAATATAAATATATCCCCTAGAATAATCATCAATAAATAATACATTATATTAGATTTTTGACAAAGAAGAAACATGTACATGATCAAGTACATCAAGATGAATAAGATCCAACAATCCAAAAGATTTATGATAATAGAGTAAAACAAAACATAGTTTTATTTTCCATAAATATAATTCTCATAAAATTCAAACTCAATAGAACAATCAATAAACCCCTCTACAACATTTTTTTTTCAAGGTTCTTAGAAATTTCTTTCCAATATGAATCATGTACTAGTGGGATAATATTTTCTTAGTGGGTAAATTATGTTCTAAGATAAGACAATACTTAGTTCTCAAAATCGATGACCATTAGAACTGAATATAATAGATTTCTTAATTGCAAGTTTTATGACTAAGATGTAGAAATTTTACATAATTGTGTTGTAAGTGCATGCATCAAGGTCAAAGTCAATCTAAAATAAAAGACCCTTCATGAGCACCAGCAATTTGCAAACTATGTTAAAACCTCTATTATAGAAGACTTCCTACACATGCGCATCATTTATTTTATTACTCATAACACTTTTCATACCAAGCCTTGGATGAGTAGGATGCTAATAATACATTTGATTCTCCCATCAAAAAATCCAAATTTGACTCTCATAATCACCTATATTGAAATATGAAATGTCTCAACATTATATATTCCCACAATCATATTTATTTTAATATATTAAAATTATTATAATAGAGATTCCATGTAAAAACTTCAAAATCTATCCATGCATCCTCATGTATTTCTAAATCCATGACAAAGGAATCTCCTAATCTTCCTTAAAGTATTTATCAGAATTATTAAATTAGATTATACTCCCTTCTTTTTCTTTTTTTGTATTGAAAAATGTTGGAAGAAACATTACAAATTAAATAAATAACAGTCCAACGAAGGGATTGAAGAAAGAAGGATAACAAACTGGAACAGCATCATCAAAAAAATCATATACATCTGTGACAACCAATAACACTGTCCCAACTGATATAATACAACCAACAATACAAAAACGCCACTAATGACAAGCCCAATCTAAAAAACACTAACAATTACACAGCTGCAAATTACAACCAAGTTGCAGCAAACATTACAATCATTTTACAATCCTTTCCTTTTTATCTCCTCCTTGCATTCCCGTTTGAAGTAGGTAGCTTTGATATACTACCAATCATTTTACAATCTCCATGCAAGGTTGTAAATATTTAATTCAAAGTAACCTACAATCGTCAAATATCATACCAGTCTAATGAGACGTTTCGTAATGTACTGTCTGTCACCTTTAAATAATGTATTGTTTGTTATTACATGTGCTGTCCCTTCAACACCAACTGGATGTCACTAAGCATTGTTGGGCGTGATTTACGTGTACGAATTAATCGAGTATTTTAAGCAGTATTCATGTGGCGTCCATTTCTGACCATTATTCACTGGACTACCTAGTGGTCTTGCATTACGGAAGCAGCCGTTTTTTTTGTTTTTTTTATTGGCACTTTTGCTGCTGCCATTAAATTTTAACCTTGAAGAGTAAAAATAATATTTATCATGGCAATGATTTTTATCTTTTTCACATTGGTCTTAGGTCTTCTCTATAGGACTATTTCTATATACATTTTCCAATTTAAAGCAATGTTTGTAACATATTTATTAGTTACCGCTATGGAATTATAGGGAGGGGCACATTTTATCTAGTGATTAAATGTTTTAATTTAAATCAATCAAATTTTTTATTTTCTTTTCATAAAATCTATTTTAATTAGCCGATAGGCTATTATAGGTGAGAATTCAACCGGAAAAGTCTCACTGTCTGATGCCGGCTGAGACTATTCCAGTTGGATTCTCACCGGAGACATGCCATCTGCATGTTTTTCCCTGAGAAGGTTTTTCCGGTGGGAAGAGTATTCTGGTGACCTGACGCCGTTCGCTGTCCTCTCCAGCTTTCATTTCCTTGACGCCTTATGCTGTCCCTCTGCACGTAGTATGGGCGTCCTGACAGAAGTATGGGTGAAAAATAAAAGGATCACTCATATCGGTGAACAACATACCATCTACTCCCTGCACACTGTATTAATTTTACCTTGACTTTCGGGGTTTTGCGTGCGAGTTTAAGTAGTTGTGTCTACGTGTATTCCCTATTTGCCTATTTCTATTGCTTTTTCAAGTGGCCTTCTTCATAATTAAATGGCAATGGCGGTTATGACAGGAGGAGAGCAAGGAAACATCAGAAGGGAGAAGGTAATTTCTATTTTTATGCTTCATGGCCTTTGTTGCTTTTACCAGTGGCATTGGGTTATTTCTTCAGAGGGGAGAAGGTAATTTCTATTGTAATGCAAACCCTTTCATATTAAGGCAATGGCTGTTAACCCTCCATTCTTTTTATCGCTGGTGTTGGAGAAATTTTGCAGTTGAAGTAAATGTCACTTTCCAATGTATTTTTTTGTAGGTCCACAATTTCTCTCATCCTTGCACAGGCGGGAAGGATGCTGGCAAAGCTTATGGGGTCAAGCTTTACACCTGCAGATAGGGATTTATCTGCAATCCGGTGATGGAGTGTACGGGCCGCCTTTTCCTTTCTGGGATGAAGAAATAGAGAGCTTGGGAGCTGCAGTGGAGGATGCAATAGAAGTGATGTTTGGTGCTGTGGATGAAACAATTAATGAGACTCATTTCTGGAGATAGAGTGCCTATTTCCTTACTCCATAGATCGTATTCAGGAGTGAAACAATCTGTAAGAGGATAGCAATATGAGTCCTGTGAGTATCAGGGTTTTTTGAGGGTTTGAAAAATTCAACCTGTCGAATTTGTCATGGTATTCGCTTTCAACATTTATTGATTGTGGGTTATCTGATATTACTGAAAAAATTGGTGTTTCTTGTGGGGTTTTGGAATAGTTGTAGGATTTAACGTTTCGTTATTGGTTCTATTTTTGGTTTTGCTGATTACAGATGCCTGCTTTGTTTGGTGGGTACTTTTGAATGCTCAGTTTACATTTGTGGGTTACTTGGTTTGTTTAAAAAGCAATTGCTTTGGTTTCCTCTATTTCATCTGAGAAAAGAAGATTGTTTGAGGAATAATGGATCCAGGTTCAACTTGGAAGCATCTTTGATCAATTTTGGTATGTGGGGTTTAACTAGAAAGCCTGTTTTGTTATTTTAGACATGCAGGTTTTAACTGTAAAGCCTGTTTGGCATGTTATAGGCTTTACCTAGGAAACCTGCTTATTCAATTTTCCTGAGAGAGAGCCTCACCTTTTGTCTTACAATGGAGAACGTGATTTGACATTTACTGAAATTTGTACAGATGTTGGGTATTTCTTTTTTTGCAACTTTAGTTTGTGTCTCAATTATTTTTCTTTAAAGATGAAGAGCTTTTATTTCTATGTCATTTACATGGAGGAATAATTCCTTTATGTGTAGGCTTTCAAACAATCTGAATTTATTGGTTTTCAACCCATTAAAATATATTTCAAACAATCTGAACTTTTGCAGGTCCAACCCTGTTCTTATAAAATTCACAGTTATTATTCCTCTCAGTTATACTCTTCTCAATCTTTGTCATGTTTGCTGAAAATCTCGCGAACGCTTCTCCAATACGTGGATCATCTACTCTGTCCATGGTGGACCCCTGCAACTGCCCCACGTATACCTCATGTTTTGCATGCTTTGACAAAATTTCCAAGACAGCCATGACAATGGCTGTCTGCGTTGGAGTAGACACAGTCTTGAGAAAATATGCATCTGGGTTCTTAAGAAGTTCATCATATTCGGGTGTTCCTTTCTCTGGAATGAAGCGCCTGCTCATGGTGGGCAAATTGGGCATGTATCCTCCATAGGAGTGCTGCCCAAAGTTGACAGCAGCATGGTGAGCAGATGTAGTCCAAATGATAGTTGTCACTATTTGGACTGCTGCATCCAAAGAATCCATCTTGTACCAACTACTCGGATCATCCTTGAGGTCTACATGCCCCACATTTACTATTTCATCCCACTAATCCTACAATTCTTTGTCCCTTTTAATTGAGAGATCATCCTTGTAACACAGAGACAAGTAGTCTGTAACCCATTGCTTTAAGGCAAACCACATTTCAATGCCGTCTACAGCATATGGGTAGTCCTCGATGACAAGCTTCAAACCATTTGGTGCGTTTGAATCCTGGACAGCCATTCCCCTGCACGGTACATGTTAAATGAAAGAGTCAATTTAATCAGGCCTTTAAATTATTATAAGCAAAGCTAAAATTTGCAGTGAGCAATGAAATATGTGTATCACTTACCTTTTAAGTAAGTCAGCTTCCAGTCCTTGCTCATTGAACTTCCACTGTTTGTAGGCTTTAGATGATATTTCCATACAATATTTTCCTGGTGTAAAGCCTTGTTCAATAATACCACCTGCATTGATCAAACTCTGACGGGCAGCTTGATTGATGTCCATTGTATCGAGGTAATGGGGGACTAATAATTTGTATACTGGGTACATTTTGCTTAGTTGTCTGTGGGTAGCTATAATGAAAGGTTCTGTGACACAATGAGTTGTCAGCCTGCAGTCAATTAAAAGACAAAAGTTTGCCCAAGTTAGCAGCTCGCTAGCCAATGGTATGCTGTCTTCCATCAGTACAAGTGATATTAATCCTGAGTGATTTTACTCCGCCATAAAGATGTTTAATGAAAGCATGTCAGCGAGAACTGAAATATAACGTACCAGTGACTGATGAGCTGATGGTAGCCTGCATCATTGACTCTGGCATGAGCTCTGGCCAGCTGCCACACTGCTCCTTCCTCTGTTCCGTTGTTGCCTGGTGTAAAAACCTTTCTTACAGCTGCTTCCTCATCAGTTGGTGGCAAGCACAGCTCTATGGCTACAGGCTTTAATGTTCCGTCCTTGCCGAGGAAAAAGAGTGTGCGACTTGCGTATACTTTAACATCTTTGGAAAGCTTGTTGATGCGCTCGATGTAGGGCATATAAGCATCATAGTAGTCCACAATAAACAACCTTTTTAATGCTGTTGCCTGTAATTTTAAGATTAAATTTAATTATATTTTGATAACAAAGTACACAGATAAAACAAGATCAACTTTTCTATGAGATAAATTACTTGATCCACGGAAAGGCCTTCAAGGTTCTTTTCTATGTGTTGGGCTGTGACGGTGCTCTTCTGTGGTCCGTACATCTTTTCATCTAAGCTACTCGAGGGAGGAAACTCCTGTCATAAAACAGCGAATGGTGCTATTTCAGATAAGAAAGAACGGTAAAAGGAAACAGGTTTGGACATTGAGAATTTGGGTTACCTGTAGGAACTGAATGACAATTGGATTCAAGCCTGCAAGTGTTAGGCGTGCAAATTCCTCGTCGCTTCTCCATGCAAACTCATCAACTGTAGCGCAGAACATTAGTCCAACTCCATTTCTATACAGTTAAATTATATAATCAAAATTAGAATCAGTCCATGTATGTTAAGCTTACATTCGACAACTTGTGGACGGCTGAAATTTACGAGCGGGTTGTTTTCCTTCACGTCATCAAGGAGTCCCTGGATAAATTGGACTGGGTTATTAACTTGACGGAGTTTCCTGGGAGAACTGTAGGCGCTTCTCAATCCCCGCTTGTAAATCTCACTGACGTCTTCGAAGGATTCGAAGGCGTAGTCGAAGAGATTAGTGAGAGTGGGAATTAGCGCGTTAGCAACTGCCTGTATTATGTGAGCTCCAAAGTCGGAAAAATCTGTGTAAGGAAACCTTTTGTCCGGAGGAACAAAGATCGAGCTTGTTCGGGTCTCAAATTCCGGAGCTGCCAAAGATTATATTATCATTCTATTGTAAACAGATTTATAAGTACAATGTAGTAATAAAGTACTAAACTTGTATACCGGTTTTAACGCGTGGACGACCAGTTCTACATCTTCTGGGATAAGGGAACTCCTCCGATCCACCCAGCACTTCCCTCCGCAGCTCTGGATCTTTCTCTGGGTTCCCAATATCGTTGTAGACGTCATAATCGTATATGAGATCATACACCTTTCTTTCTCCGGTTCCGTTTCCTCGCAGGGAGATCAAATCTAACTCCCTGAATTTCCTCAAACCCATTGGCGTTTCCTCCGGAAGAAAGCTCTGATAAAACACATTTATGTCAATCCTATGCCCACGAATTACCCAGATTAAATATTAAACATAATTTGCTTATGATAGGAAATCTATGGCACACCTTATTGGCGAAGAAAACACGGTCGTTAGGGTTGAGCCTAGAAGGGGTTATCCATGAATCACACTGAAGGGGTTGCATAATTGTTATGGTCATATTTAGGGTTAGGTTTTGAGTTAGAAATATCATTAGGTTTAGGGGATTAGAAATTTAGTTAAGAATAGGGTTAGGTTAGGGTTAACATCAAGATCGGGGTTAGGGCCAGCATCAAAATTAGGATTAGGGTTAGAATGAAGATTAGCTTAAAATGAGGGTTAGAGTTAGGATTAGGGTTAGGGTTACAATTAGATTTAATATCAATTTTAGGTTTAGGGTTACGATTTACATCATGGTTATGGTTATGCTTATGGTTAGGATTTGGGATAGAGATATAGTTAGGTTTAATGTCATTATGTGGTTAGGTTTAGGGATAGACAATGACTTAGGAATAGGGTTAGTGTTAAGATTAAGAGATATGGTTAAATGTTCTCAAAGGTAAAAATATATAGTTAGGTTTAGGGTTTAGGTTAGGATTAGGGATAGAGATATAGTTAAGCTTATGGTTAGGGTTAAGAGATACAGTTAGGGTTAGAAATATGGTTAACATTAGGATGAGGGTTAGGTTTTGCATAAAAATTAGGGTTAGGGTTAGCATGAAGAATAGTTTAGGATTAGGGATAGGATTCAAAATAATAAATAGTTATAAAAATAATATATTCAAAAATAATCTTAAATGAAAGAAATTTCCTAAAATTTACAATTGCATATAAAACTAAGTTTTCAAATTTAAAAATAGAATTGAAATAAAACTATTTAGTAATGAAAAGAAAATGGTCTTTTTAAATATTTATTGTTAGAGTTTAATTAGGGATAGGGTTCAATTTTCAAAAAAGTTGAAGATTAGGGTACCATTGAAGTCAAATTTAGGGTTTGGATACAATTATGGTTAGGGTTAGGGTTACAGTTTAATTAGGGTTAGTGTTCACTTAAGGTTAGGGTGAGGGTTCGATTAGTGTTCAAAATGGGTTAGGGTTAGGGTTAGGGTTCTACAATAAAGCTTGGGTTTAGGGTTAGGGTTATGGTTTTACAATAAAGCTTGGGGTTTGGGTTAGGATTAGGGTTGAGCTTCAAATAGGGTTATGATTAGGGTTAGGCTTACAATTCAATTAAGGTTAGGTTCAAGGTTTAATTAGAATTCTAAAATAAATCTTTTGTTACGCTTAGGGTTAGGGTTAGGGTTAGGGTTAGGGTTAGGGTTAGTGTGAATGTTGGGGTTATCATCACAAATAGGGATTAGTGTTATGGTTATGGTTAGGGTTAGGGTTATGGTTAGGGATAGGTTTATAAATGATAAAATATAGTAATTTGGTTAGGGTTAGAGTTAAATTTGGGATTAGGGTTCGGGTTATCATCAAGAATAGGGTCAAGGTACAATTAAGATCAAATTTAGGGTTTGGATACAATTAAGGTTAGGGTTAGGGTTAGGGTTACATCTTAATTAGGGTTAGTGTTCACTTAAGGTTAGGGTGAGGGTTTGATTAGTATTTAATATGGGTTAGGGTTAGGGTTCTACAATAAAGCTTGGGTTTAGGGTTAGGGTTATGGTTTTACAATAAAGCTTGGGGTTTGGGTTAGGATTGGGGTTGAGCTTCAAATAGGATTATCATCAGGTTTAGGCTTACAATTCAATTAAGGTTAGGTTTAGGGTTTAATTAGAATTCTAAAATAAATCTTTTGTTACGCTTAGGGTTTTAGGGCTAGGGTTAGTGTTAGGGTTGGGGTTATCATGAATAGGGATTAGGGTTACGGTTACGGTTACAGTTAGTGATAGGATTAGGGTTAGGCTTAGGGTTATGGTTATGGTTATGGTTATGGTTAGGCATATGTTTATAAATGATAAAATATAGTAATTTGGTTAGGGTTAGAGTTAAAATTGGGATTAGGGTTGGGTTATCATCACGAATAATGATTAGGGTTAGGGTTGGGGTTAGGATTAGGATTAGAGTTAGGGTTAGTGTTAGGGTTAGGGTTATGGTTAAGGTTAGGGTTAGGGTTAGGATTAGGGTTATGGTTATGGTTACAATTACGATTAGGGTTACAGTTACGGTTATAATTATGATTATGGTTAGGGTTATCATCACGTATAGGTTTATCATTACAAATAGGATTATCATCACAAATAGAATTAGGGTTATGTTTATCATCACAAATAGGTTTATTATCATGAATAGGATTAGGGTTAGGGTTAGGGTTAGGATTAGGGTTAGGGTTAGGTCCCATGTGTTCATGTTCAGCTCTACTCACACGCCAATCACTTGTTGACATCTACTACCAACAATTAGTCTTACAAAAACCAAATTGCACTTTTCCCACATGATCTTCCCCTCTCCTCCCGCTCGATGCATTTCCATAGTATATCCTTCTATCGGCATAACCATTGCACCTTGTTGGGGTGCAAGCGCTAGTATTTTAATGTTTTAGTTTATGTATATGAACATTTTTTATGCAAAGTAATTAAAAAAATGTTTTTTCTCATGTTTGTAGTGGTGCAAAATGTTAGAAGAGATTAGCATTATTAGGAAGTATAATAAGACTATTTTTAATGACACATAGATAACTTATTTATCAATTTTTCAGCCTTAATAAAAATTATTTTACTTTTTACATGCATATTCACTGGATAACCATCATATTCACTTTTTTTATATATGATTTTATATTTGAAAGTTTTAAATTATTTTAAATTGTGTTTTAAATATATCATTTTAATATCCAAATTTGAGAAATTTATATATTAAATATTAGATAATTTTTTTAGAATATTATTAAAATGATTTTAGTGTAAAAAAACCATATAATTATTATTTGAAAAAAGTAAAAGCCAAAACTATAAATTTAAGTTTGAAATTTAAGTTATTTAAAATATAAATTTTATTATAAGTCATAAAACTAAATAAACTAGCTTAGATATCTTATATGCATCTATCTAAAATACGTCTCTCGACGTATTTTAGATAGATGCATATAAGATATCTAAGCTAGTAGCATCCACAATGCTCAATGTAAAATAATAATTTATCATATATTTTATATTAAATAAAGAATTATAAAACTTTACAAATCATGATTCATATCATATTTATTCAAATTCACAAAGAGATGTGTACAATAGGAATTCATAATGAATGAGACAATTCATCTTTTATACCAAAAAAATATATCAATATTAATAGAAGAGTTCACTTGAAAAATATATACATAACATAAAAATGTTATGTTTCCAAATATTTTAGTCTTTCTTCCTCGCTTTTCTTTTGGCAAGTTGTTTTATTGTCTTCATCTTTTCATAACGATCATATGTAAATGGTTGTGAGATTCTAATTCCATCCAAAGACTTAACACGTGATATAGCAACAAATATTAATCATTCCCTTTCTCTTGGTCCTATATCAATTGTTGTTTTGGAAAGAGTTAATCCTTGTGATTTGTGGATTGTTAGTGCCTAAGCCAATTGTAGGGGAAATTGACGTGTGCGACCCCTTTGTATTGGTGAAATTGGAATTAAATTTGGAGATGCATCTTCAAAAGGAATTCCATAGTAATTATCAAATTCAACCATAACATATGTAGGTGGATCTAGTGGGCCGCATCTAGGTTTGTATATGATATATCTGATGTATCCTAAAGCTCCATTCACAAGACCTACTTCTATCCATAAATTAGATGTTAACATGACCCTTGCATCTTTTGAAATTAATAATTCAACATCCAATTCATGATTTCTACCTTCTGCTAGATTAGTGCTACCTTCTTTGGTTGCAATGCTATGAGCTACTAGTCTTCTTAATGAATGTAACTTTTTTCTATTATGGCTATGTACATTATCATTTGTTGCAAATAGATGAATATTATTATCAAAAACCTCATTAATTGTTGGATGTAATGAAGCATTTGTTCTTGTCATGAGTAATTTCCAATCATCTATGGTTGGATGTGCATCTTTAATATTTGTGAGTAATTGGCGAAACCTTTTTTGGTCTTCACTTTCACCTTCTTATCTGAACACCTTATCTAAAGTAATAACTATCTTAAACTCTTCCCATAATAATTTTTCATGCACATTACTATCATAAGGTGGTTTGTCACTTATAGGTGGTAGTTGTCCCAAATCCCCCACCAAAATGATTGATCTTCCAGCACGACTCATGTTTGATTTTTCAGGATAAGCCTAGCATAGTCTTGAATCAATATTTTGTAACAAATTTTGTCCAATAAAACTCATTTCGTCAATTTTAATATGTATTTTATATGTTGAATTTCTTCTTGAAGACTTGTGAGCCTTGTTCCTTGTAATTCAACAAAATCTACAATAGGTATTTTAAAAGTTGAATGAATTGTTGATGCACCAATGTTAAAAACTGCAACTCCAGTTGGTGCTAGTAATAATAAGGGAGAATGTTGTGGTTGTTATGCATCATAAAGAGCTTGGTTTTTTTTATTAATCAAATATAATTTACCTATTCTAGTTGTTCCTTGAATTATCATGTATGGTGGCATGACATTATCCTATTGATTATAATGTGACATAATAATATCAAGTGTTTTTTTTTGCTTAGTACCTATTGTTCCATATGATATAGTTGACAACATATCATCAAGTATTAGTAAGCCATTTTATTTCATAGTGTTGATAAAATTTATTGCATTATTTGTGTAATCTTCTCCTTGATATTCAACACTCCATGGAGTTTTTTTATCAATATCTCCTATTCCTAACATATCTATTTATGTTGCATCCATAATCTTTCAATGGTGTAATCTTGATATGATCTCTCACTCATGTTCAATTATATTTTGATCATTTGGTAAATTATCCTTATCTTTAGAATCATTGTGATATTCAGTTTCATTTGAAATAATTCTTCATTCTAAATGTCATGGATCATAATTGAGTGAGTCCCAATTTGATATAATTATATTATCATCAAGTCCAATATCCCTTTGTATATTACGAAATGGTGTACAACAATAACTCTAACCAACAAAAATCAACCCACTTTTTTGATTGACGTGTAGGTATGGTGGAAAATCTTGGAAACACTCTTACAATAGCTACCGTAGTCCTTGGTTCCCATTTGTTATCTCTTTTTCTTTTGGGATTATATGTCCAAGAGCTTGTTGCATCTATAATTGTGATACTTTCCATTGTATATGGTATGTGGATGTATCCTTCAATGAAATGTTTTAGATGTCCATCATCATCATTTTCTTCATTTTTTAGCACTAGCTTGAACACCTCTCTTGAAACATTTAATGTAACAAATACTCTACTACATTCTACCAATGGAAATTCCAATAACATGTGACATGTTTCTTATTCTCCAATGTCTCTCTCAATAAGGTGTTCTATTAGAAGTCTCCTTTATGCTTTTGATGTCGCTTCATCTAGGTTTTCAATATTTACAAGCTACATTAAGATTTGATGATAAGTTTCCGTTCGAACTCTTTTATGCTTTTGTTGCATACTTAGCAATATAATTTATTACAACATGTCTTGAAAGAAGTGGTTGCCAATCTACATTTTCTCTCTATAACTGAAATATATTACGATTATGTGTGTTTACTCATTCATCATTTCTTGTAGGTTCATATACTTTATCTCCTATGGTTGGATCTTCAAATAATTTTGATCCATCTAGATATAATGGCCATGGTGCATTGTACCTACAAACAAAGAGTAAATTGTTAGCTTATATAAGTATTTTAGTTATTTATTGGTACCAAATATATGAAAGTATAAATATCTTATCTACAAACCATTCTTCCTCTTTTTTTTCTGAAGGCAAGCACCATCTTTACACATTGTATGGTGTTCAACACAATTGAGAAACTCTTCATAGTAATGTGACAAGTCTATTTGGCTTAGTTGTTGTGTATTTCGATGGCATGCATGTTGTGTAAAATTTTGTAGGACCTAGATCATTCATGATATAACATATTTTATTATTTATTAATTGAAATACAAAATTTTAAGTATCATATATTGTAAAAAGAATATATAATTAATAATTAATATTATACCTGTATGTTTCGTTGATGTGGGTTTCCCCTTGGATTCCACGCATGAACAATGGAATCAAAATATTTTTGAACATTTTTTATTTCATCAGCATTTCTCTAATTAAGCTAATCCATTTTTTGAACAATAATGACTAGTAAATATTTTATTCGATGTAGTAAAATTTTAGCTATTTCTCTCACTTCTTGTGAAAAACTTATGGTATGTCCTTAATATTTGTATTTCCCTCTAGTTTCATGTATTACTTGAAGTATTGGGTTGAAACATGCTATCAACATTTGGATATGTGCAGGATCATGATGGTCCAAAAAGTGGCAATATGATGGGTATTTGTAGGGTATGTGGTTGATGAATTTTTTTTTACCCAAAATTTATGAAACGAGAAGGGTTTTTAAAAGAGATTCTCATATTTCCACCAATATAGATTATGCTTTACTTTAAATTTAATAAATAATTATTATTCATTTTCTATTTGAATTACAACTAAAGCCCTGATGGATAGGTTGATTGAATTTTTTTTATAGCTTTCAAACAGTATCACATTTTTGGAATCCAAACATGCATCACATTCTATACTTCGTATACTATAGGATTAAAAAAAAAAAATTGAATTTCATGAAGTTTTGACCAAGTTAATTATTTACTTGGAAAAAAATTACAAAAAAAATGCATCACATCCGGACATGAGTCATCCACTTATGTCTAAAATATTATAAAAAAATATTATCATTTTATTGTGGTTAGGGTGGTCAGACAAACACCTAATTCTTATTTTTTCCGTAAAATT
The DNA here is from genome assembly GCA_007258455.2 of Sequoia sempervirens. NCBI lineage: Eukaryota > Viridiplantae > Streptophyta > Pinopsida > Cupressales > Cupressaceae > Sequoia > Sequoia sempervirens. The sequence continues at coordinate 80,332,347 of VDFB02000017.1, forward strand.
TAAGTACTACTACATTGAAATTTCAAATTTTCCCCAAATAGATTTTTTTTTAAAATAAGACATAGTAGTTTAGAAACTACATTCAATTTGCTACAAATTCTATTCTTACATATTTTTGAAATAATATAGATAACTTATTCAAATTTTTACATCAAGTTTCCTAACTCTGATTTTTTTGAAATTTTCACCACTTAAGGGCTTGTTTTTTCCATGATGATCCTACACATACCCACTTCCTCTATTTGTGTTAAATTTGTAAGTTCTAATGGTTGTGGACCTGGATCCATATTGTTTAATGCTGAAAATTGATGTTCATTCCTCTCTTGTTGACAACGATTGCAAATAGGGCCCTCAGGTACCCATACAACCTTCATTGTAGGATAACTCCCTTCACAAATATAACACATACTTGGTGTAGAAATTTTATCTAGTCCATGTTGAAACATCATTTGTAGACTCTTCAAATCAATCTAAATAGTTGTATTATTATTAACTACTTCTTGATCTATTATATTATCAACATTCATTACATTTTGAACTTTATCATTTGGTGTTTGTAGCACACCATCTATTATAAAAAAATTCACTCCTTTAGAACAAACCTCAACATTCCCATGAGATTAACGATGTCTTTCTCTTGATTCATGATTGCACACTTGTATTTGTTGTCTTTGTATCTCATTTAGTTGATCAAAATGCATAGCTTTTTGAATTCGTGAATGATGTGTTATCAGTCTATCTACATGTTGTCTCATTTCTACTTCAATCTCTTCCATTGTCATATTTGCACTATGGTGATGAATTATTGGTGGTGAATTTTTCTTGAGGTTAATTTTTCATGGGGGTGAATTGTTGGTGGTGAGTTTTTCTTGAGGTGAATTTGTCATGGTAGTGAATTTTCCTCTTGTGAATTGTTGGAATTGAATTTGGTGATGAATTTTCCTAATAGCTTATTAAATAAGATTATTGTAATTTAAAAGAGATTAATAGTAGAGGAAATCACTACACATAGGGCTAAGCCATGAAAAAAAGATTATATCACACTTACATATTTGTGTGAATGATGTAAGAAATTTAATCAATAGAGATTGTCTTACTTTCTACAATCACTGTATCATCAAAAATATGTTCTTAAACATCAAATAAATATATTGGTTGATAACATGTCAAATTTTATCATCAGCAATGTGTATGTGCAGCTTAACAAACATTATGTGTTAATACAAAAAATTTAGTCATACTCTACATAAGTGCACATTATATCACATCATATTAATACACCACCACACATGCCTCAATAATTCTTTGAGGACCACCTATCAGTCTATCTAAAGTTAGCATCTTATGCCCATGACATCCACATGATCCATCTTCTTTACCTAGGGGATTTACTTAATAAAAATATTGTATTTCATACGTATTGGTTTCTTGTCTACGCCTTAATTTTCTATCTCTAAAACTCACTTTTGATATACTAGTATAATTAGAAACATCTCCCTATTTTCACCAAGTATCTTATGTAATTTTTTCTTGATTTTCTTACCATATCTAGCTTGCAAACCAAGGGCATCATTCACTGCTACATATATGACTAAAAAATAGTTTTGATTTTTACCCCATAAATTAATTTCTCAACATAAAAAACATAGATGAGCTATGAAAAGGATATCATCGTATATAAATATTTAATTTAAAAACACTTATACATATCAAGCCTCAAATCCTTTCCACAACAACTCTAATAAAAAATCATTGTAATAATAGATATCTCAGTTATAGTATACTCATTAATCTAAATTATAATGGAAGTGTTTTAGAGATGTCTAGTGATTCTTGTAGGTATGGACCTTGCATTATGAATATCTAACCAATAAATAGGTTAACAAAAATGATTATTCTTGACATGAATGACCTTACTATCATAATTGTTTTATTTGCTAGCCACATTAAAGTTGGGACTAAGCAAGTGACCCTACAATTATGAGGCTTTGAGTAAATACAAAATATGTCTTGTATGGATATTTTAGTATATTTTTTATGCCCCTTGTAAACACCTCACCTCCCTTATCCATATGCTTCATAATCCCAAATACCTAACTAAATAAAATTAATTAAATTATCCCCTTTATTCTAATTTTAAAGTGATGTATTGGATCAAGTTTTTATTGTCAAAAAAATGTAACACCTTATGTTACAAGTATGAGTAGTTGGTGTTGTCATTGATGTCAATTAGGACATAATATTCATAATTTTTTGAATTCTATTGATGGTTGAAAATTGATGATGATGCTTTGATTAGTTTCATTATGTTGTCATTAGTAGGTGTTACTAGTGTCAACCTCTAGTATTGATTTGATAGGAATGTATATAGTTGAGTTTCTATGTCATAATTGGTATAGTTATGATGAGGAGGTGTTCCAAATGATGAGAATATGTTTGTAGTGCTTGGTTTCTAAGTTCTTTGAAAAAAAATTTAATAAAAGGGGAAACATTGTGTTGTAGAGGTGTTTTGGCATACAAAGTGGTGTTTTGGTTTTTCTCTGCATTTCTTCTATGCTGAAGATGTTCTTGTGCAGATTTAGATATGTTGATTAGAGGTGTTCAGTGGTGTTATATCAAAATATATTTTTTGGATCATTGTGCAATGAAAGTTATGTTCACCAATGTGTGAACTATGCATTATAATTGTGTCCAGGAGGAATGGTTTTACTCTGTGTTTCTCAACAGTTTATTTTTTGGTCTTGTGGTTCTAGGAATGTGTTTGTATTACTCATATCTACCTTTGGTTGAAGTTGTTTATGGTTTGATGCATCAAAAGTTAGTTTCTTGAGTTACAATATGTAAAAGGTTAACTAGGTGTACATGATGATTTTGTTCTTCAAGTGAAAGTTGTTGTGAAGGATTTTTTTAGATTTGAGGGTGTTTGTGGAATATTCTAGATTGTGTTTAAGTTTTATACGTGGTTTGTAATTCATTTCTAGATCAAAGGAAGTGTGTACTTAAATGTTTAATGGTGTTTACATTTGTTTGTCCAACCTTGGGTGTTTACACTAATTACAATTTTTTTGTGACATTTGTGGATGCATGGCATGGTGTGTATGGGTGGTTAGGTCCAAGTTAAGTTGTTTTTTGGTTTTCTTTCATTCCTATCCATCATGGGAATGCTTTGGTACTAACCTATTTGAATTTGCATAGTTGAGGTGCATAACAGACCTTGGATAATGCTTTCAAGGCTAAAGAAGGTATAAATAAGTGCTGCATTGATGGAGGATTGGTGTGTAGAATTGGTGATGTAAATTGTAGAGTTGTGAAGTGTAACGCCTGCCATGCAAACCCCAGAGAACACACACAAGAATTTTTTTTTTTTTTTTTAAACAACACAGTTGAACATGCAAGAACATTAACCATAATCACATAACACATTACATTACACTATTACACTTAGTTCTCTAGGGCACGCGAGGTTACTTCACAAACAACTAACAATGAAAACAAAGATAACAACAACACAATTCACTACTTATAGCTATATTCAATGATCACACAAGCTACAAGAAAAGATAGAAGTGATTTACTAACTTTGGCAATAGAGTCTACTTACTTAGGTCAGCTTAACATACCTCTTACATTCTATTTTATCGACATGTCCTTGCTCCCAATGCCTATACCTGCAAGGTCTACATGACTTGGCACACCCATAAGATCAAAGATAGTTAGCACAAGATTACTAAGAGAAGCTACATAAATCAATGGTAGTTTTTGTGTTATAAAAAATAAATGACAAGTCTCAAACAAGACTCAGAAGAACAGTCCTAGGGGCCCGACCTAATGCCTCAGGAGCTCATCACTTGACGGCCTTGCCTACGTATATAATTCGCAGAGGCACCGTAGTTCGACAACTTGAGCTGCTCCAACTCATTGACTGACCAACCAAGGGTTCACTCATAAGACTTTCAAGGAGGAATCTACCCCAACACAAAAGTAACACAACACCACAAATACACACTAACCTCAATCCTCTATGCATAAGCATTATGTGACCCATACAAAATTACATACTAGAGGAGTGGGTATGCAACCCTTTCTAGGGTCCATCACCCCAGATAGTTTCTTAGGCGACTGCCACCCACTTAGGTGAAGCCGAAGACTGATGAACTAGATAAGCATATTCTTGCAAAAATAAAATAAAAATAGCCTACTCAAATATTTATTCATACTTCCACAAGAAAGGTCAGAAGGCATAACAACATTCCCTTTTAGCTAAATAGCTCATGATAAGACATATACTTATATATATTATAGCTATCCACTGTGAAAGAAAATAGTGATTTCACATCATTCTGGGTTAACAAACAAACAGTTAGTATAGGTAAACTTACAATAGATATCAAATCCTTATCACTAGTCAAATACTACTCAATAAACTAATACTTAAAACTTAAACATTCAACGATATCAATTTATAATATACAAATTGATTATTAATGTATGAAAATATTTTAAGGGTCATTCAAAATGAGAATTCAACAATGTAATATCAACATTTGAATTATATGATAGTACCATTTACAATTATAATCAAAACAGTAATCTACACTTGAACTATGTTATCCTTTACTATTTCTTAGATCCTATTCACTAACATTCCCTTAAACATATCAATCAATCATCTTTAGAGCCCATGTTAATTCTTCAATTATCAATATTTCCCTTATCTACTTAAATAAATAATAATGCATTAAATAAACTAATATAGATATGTATGCTTATTGGATTCCAATATTCTTTCCTGAACTTCCCACCTTAATTTATATATACCTTATCTTCCCTTACCTATATCATAGAATATAGCATACATTTAGGTCTAAATAAAAGAATAGAAGTAACTTTATTAAAATATTTAAAGACACAAAATAACTTTTTTTTTAATTTTAATTTTAAATTTATTTATTGATTTAACTATATCCGTCTAAATATGTATTTACACAAACCTATGTCCCTCCATTGTTCTTCATGAAATAACTATTTATACACAGATACAATCATCCACCCATGAATATATCGATATGATTTAAATACTATATAACAGAGGAGCAGACTTTCAAATCCCAAAAAGGCAACCCAATTAAAAATTTAAATTTCTACTTTCACCAACTAAGAAAGGATTTCAACATATCTTTTATAATTATGTAAATTTATATATATATATATATATATATATATATTTATGTATATATACCTTTAAACATATACACATATATATAAAATAGTATATACACACAAATAAATAAATAAATATATATTTATAATACACAAATATTTAAACAAATTATCAATGAACTAAACTAAATATTTAAACACACACACACACACACATACATATATATAAATATACCATGAAATAAACTAAAAATAAAACCAAAAGAAAATAAATTTAAACCACCAATGCTCAGCCATAAAGGACACTGTGGCAGTCCTTGTGACTGCGCACAACAGTCCTACTGACTGCTGCGCGCAGTCACAAGGATTGCTGCCCGCAGCAGTCCGTAGGACTGCTATGCGCAGTCACAAGGACTACCACAGGGGGGGCGAAGGAAGGGTATGGCCTGCGCCGTCCCTCCCTTCAACCCATATGAAAATTTAAAAAAAAAACTTTTAATATATTTTCGCTTAAGAAATTTTCTTGTCATAAAAAAAAATAACAATAACTCCGTCCCTGGTACGGACATCGACACAGTACCGATCATTATTTCATTTTATTTTATTTTTAAAGCAAAATTTCGAATATAATGCAATGCATGAAAGTAAATCTATATATATATATATGAAAATCAAATATCCCAGTTATAGGTACGGAGGGACAGAAGAATAAAATAAAAATAACTTATATAATATATATATATATATATATATATATATATATATATATATATATATATATATATATATATATATATTTTATAATCCCCAAAGTAAATTGTCCTGAAAGAAAACTATGTATATATATATTTTTTAAACAAACAGAATCAATTAAAGACATAATTTATTTTCACAAACTCACATCACTTTCTCATAGCCAAATTGAAAGAATATTCATAAAGCAAATTTCATAAACAATCTTTTAAATTTCTTCAGTAATCATTCAATAATTTCTCCTTTCAAAAGTTTCATTTTTCTTTCACCCAATGACCTAATTATTTTCTATTTTCCATAAATCAGAAGATCAGAGAAGTAGATAAAACCTCGAGTCTTGCGCCTATTTGAAAATCTGATGATGCATGTTGAATTCTGATGGCTTCTCTGAAGAGCTCCTCATTCCTGCCTCAAAATCTCTTCTCCAGAATACCGTACTTGAATCTGAATCTCAGACTTTACTCATAAGACTCTCTCCAAGATTTTTTTTTTTTAAAACAAAAGAATGAAAATATTTTATTTTTATTTTTAAAAACTACAGAAGATTTCAACAACCCCTCCCATTCACTTGTGCCACTTTTCTCAATAATCCTCTATGTGTAAAACTCACAAAATTTTCAATTTAAATAAAAGATAATCCCATTCCATTACAAAAGCTCTAAAAAACATCAATAAAAGAAATTATATATTTGAAGGCAAGCTTTTCATTTAGATCCGAGTTTTCATTCATTCTCACATCTTTTTCATACTTTTATTTATTTATTTTTCTATTCTTCAATACTTTTTGTTTTAATCAGCTTTTGCAAGCTTTACTTGCAAGGCACATTATCTAATTAATTTAAATAATTTATTCTAACAATTATCCTCAACAAAATAATTAATTAAAATAATAAACACTATTTAATATTTTAATTATCATTTAATAAACTCATGACTTTTTTTTTTAAAAAACATAAATAAAACATTTAAAAATTTAAATACAATTTAATCTAACATTTTAATAAACAATATTACCCTTATTTAATTAATTCAATCACAACATATAAAATACCATTAGAAGCTCTTGTCCCATCTTCCTCTTCTGATTCCTTAGCCAGACTACCTGCACATCCCAGGTGAGAATGGAGGGGTACTACATGAAGTGAAAATTTTTGTAGTGTGAGTTCAATGAGTTAGACTATTGGAAGTAGTGAGCAGAAAGTGTCTACAATATTTAGAAAGGTTGTGAATGTGTTGGTGATATTTTGGTGAAATTTTCTATTGCATTGAGATGGATTTATTACTATAAAATTCTTCTTTCTTACTTTTGTAATATTGCAATGAGCCCTTTTGTCTTTTGGGCAGTGAGCCTATTGTATTTGGTGTTGCATTTACTTTATATTGTGAGCTAATCCTTGTTGAACAAGACAAATGAGAGGGGTTGTGAATCAATTGTAACAAAATCTAACCTTTAAAACTTTCAATGGAAATTAAATCAATCACAAATCTTTTTTTCTGCTATTTTGATTAATCATTAACTATAAAGGTAGAAACTGAAAAAATATCACATATACACAATAACACCAGATTTATGTGGAAAACCCAATAAGGCAAAGATGATGATGAGGATTAGCTCATAATATAGAGAATATAAAAACTAATTACAAAGGTTCACTGCCAGAGAAGGCTCACTGCCAAAACAAGGACTCACTATTTAGATCAATACTCATTGTCCAACTAAGGGTTAACCACCTGGAGGGATCATTTCCACATAGATAGAAAAAAAATAGATGAGATATGTTACAGTGAGAATACAATCTCAATGCAATAAATATTTCTACCACAATTCAGTCAAACTCTTGCAGACATGCTTGAATGATATAGTACACTTTCAACTCACTGTTTCTAGGAACTCAGCATTTAGACTTCCCACCAATCTACACCAACTCACATTACTTACACACTGATTAACATATATCTTGCACATATATTGCTTTATTTCTTTGCACCTCACTTTTCACCAATATCTCATCCTATATTTATACCATCTTCAACTTTGAAACATATCCAAAGTCGACCATACACCATTTTCATTTACAAATTCAAATTAGGTTGTGCCAACACATTCTAGGGTGGAATTGGAATGAGGGCGACCCAATCACATGCTTCAAAGCGCTTCCATAAGATTTGAAAATAGTGTTAAACACAAGATTAGCCAAACTAGTGTTAAGAACATAAATCAATTAAGCACACGCAACCTTAGCACGATCCAATCCTTCCAAATAACAAAATTATCTTCAAACCGATCATATCACCTTAACTGCTGAACTAAAAGTCATAAGACTTTAAAAGGAAGAAATCTGGACCAACTACATTTCTCCTTAACCTCAACTAGATACCTTGAAAAGCACAATTCACAACTGGTGAACATAAGTCACACTATATAATGATCCAAAAGCCCAAATCTTGGATATAGAAAATTTCAACAACCATGATCAACATATATGATCACCATGAACATAGGATAAAATCTCAAAAAAAAACCTAGAGCAACAACTAAACACCTACAACCTTTCTTCATTACAATTTTCTTAATATCCTTGACATATACAACTAATAACCTATATCCATGACATCAATGACAACAAAAACTAGTTGAGAACCAATTAACCAATTGACATCATTGAAAACACCATCATCATACTTCCTTCATACTTGCAAAAATCTCCCCCTTTGTCATTGATGGCAACACATGATGTGAGAAACTGTCAAAGACAACACACTTCCTCATGATTATAGTTTCTCCCCCTTAGTAGGTACTCTTTCACATCTTTATCTCCTCTTTTTCTTTCACATCTTTCTCTCCCCCTTTGACATCAGTGGAAAAGGAATATGATGTTTTACATTGAATTCCCCTTTGAAATCAAGAACAAATTACTCTTTCAATGACAACACATAATGCTACCTACTCTGCCTAAGAGGTAGCTACCAAAACATCAATCCAAAAGAAAGAAAGATCCAAAGATCCACTAGAATGATGCATCTCCATATGGTTCTAGTTCAAGAAAGGAGGGAGAATAAACCATAATTTATCCTAGAGATAGTCAAAAGTATCTTTAGGAAGAGCCTTCGTAAATATGTCAGCTACTTGATCCTTCATCTCAACACATGCTCAAGTTTTACTTCATTCTCCACAACCTTTTGTTTCAAAAAGTGATACCTAATAGATATATGCTTTGTCATTGAGTGCATCACTATATTCTTTTAAATGTTAATTACACTTGTATTATCATAGAAGATAGAAATAGGATCATCATACATTACTCTGATATCTTTCAATGTCATTCTCATCCATAAAACTTGTGTATAGCAAGATGTAGCAACAATATACTCAACTTCAATAGCAGATAAAGAAACTCATTTTTTCTTTTTACTCAACCAAGCCACCAATCTTCAACCAAGAAAGAATGCACTAGATCACTTGTACTCTATCTGACATCATCACAACCAACCCAATTCGCATCTGTGTAAGAACTTAGTGTAAAATTAGCATTCATAGGATACCATAACCCATAATCTAGAGTTCCATTCAAATATCTAAATATCCTCTTAACAAAAGCAACATGTGTTTCTTTAGGGTCTTCTTGAAATCTTTCCACAAGAAAAACTACATGCATGATATCCAATCTACTAGCAGTCAAATACAACAAACCTCCAATCATAGATCTGTACATGCTCTTATCAACCTTAGGTGAGTCATCATCTTTACTCAATTCACAACCATTCACCATAAGAGTGCATACCGGTTTGGAACCATCTATCCCAAACTTCTTCAACATGTCTTACACACTTTGACAATGAAATAATGATCGCTTTCTCTATTTGATTAATTTATAGCCCAAGAAATAAATTCATTTCACCAAACATGGACATCTCAAATTCTTTTTGCATCTCTCTAGAAAACATCTTACACATTATTTCATTTCCTCCAAAGATAATTTCATCAACATATACAACTACTATCATCATCCTCAATTTTAAAACAAATATTACTATCTTCCATACCTTTCTTGAAACCTTGTTGAGTCAAATATCCATCTAACCTTGCATAGGTCAAGCTCTAGGAGCTTGCTTCAATCTATCTAAATCCTTCTTCAATTTGAAAACCATATCCATTTGATCTGACAACTGGAATCTTTATGGTTGTTCAATGTAGACCTCTTCTTCTAACTCACCATTCAAGAATGCAGACTTAACATGGATCCATTTGATAGACCTTGAAATCTTTGAGTAGAAAATGCTATTTTTTTTTTGATCGCTTCCATTCTTGCCACAAGAGAAAAGGCCTCCTAAAAATCTATACCTTCTACTTGTGAGTAACCCTTACACACAAGCCTTTATTTATTTTTAAGTACTTCTACATTCTCATTCAACTTATTTTTGAATACCCATTTTGATCCAATTATATTTTCGTCGGTCGATCTAGGGACCAATTCCCAAGTTTGATTCTTCTCAATCTGCATAAGTTCCTCTTCTAAATTCTTTCTTGCAACAATCACTATCTAGATCCTTTCCTGATTTCACATATCTCATCCTCAAATACAAGATTATATCCTTTACTACACATCTTTCCAAAACTCAAGAGATTATGCCTTAAACCCTTAACATAGTAGAAATCATTAGTATTATGCTTTCCATCAAAACTTACTGAACCTACCCCACAAATTTTGGCACCAGTGTCATCTCCAAACATAACTAAGCCTCCATCATACTTTTCTAGTTTAGCAAACTTACTCTTATCATCAATCATTTGATGTGAACAACCACTATCAAAAGCCCAATTGTTCTTCTCTTGTTTAGCATGTAGGGTAGAGATTATAGTATCTTCTTCTTTCTCTTTCTCTAGAGGACACTCCACCTATCTTTCAAATTTAGCAGAAGTAGCTTCATCTTTAATAGCCAAGAACAAGAATTCATTGTCATCAAAATCTCCATAATTAGACTCCTCATTAGAAATACTAGCATTCTCATTCACATAATATGCTCTTTTGATGTTCTTTCCTTTGTTTTCTTTCTCAAATCTTTGTTTGTTTGTCTTAGCTCTTTCTAGACATCTCAAAGCATAGTGAACTATTCCTATGACTAAAGCATTTAAAGGGTAACTTAACTTCATACTTGTTGGAGCCTTTCCTCATTCTTCTCACAAAGTTATCTTTTACTTCACCAAGATTATCCTCATTTGGATCTTTAGCTCTTATAGCCTTGAAAGCAGTTTTTGATTTGGATCCATTTCTCAAATTTGGTTTTCTCATCTCATAAGATGTTAGAGTAATCAATAAATAATTATTATCTAGTTCAAATATTCATTTTAATAGCAGATACCTTCTCACTGTATGCATCAAGAAGAGCTCTAAGAAGCTTCTTCATAATCCTAGGTTCATCTATTATAGCACCAAGTCCTCTCATTTCAGCTACCAAATCATATACTCTCAGTATATAATATTTAATTTTCTCATCTACAAACATATGTAGGACCTCAAACCGTGCCTCTAAATTCTACAACTTTGATTCTTTAACCTTTTCATCTCCTTTATGCATATTTTCTAAAGCATCCCACAAGTCTTTTGCATTTTTTAGATTTTGGACTTTAATCAAAGTCTCAAAATATGAAATACCATTATTTAGAATGAACTTCACCTTGTAGTTTGCTTCATGTGCCTTTATTTCATTAGCTATACTCAAACCATTAGCTAGAGGAGGATAAAAAAATTTATAGGCAGTTTCAACATCATATCCACAATACTCCAAATATCATTCCATCTATATTTTCTAGATAGCATAATTTGTTCCATCAAACTAAGGACATTCAAAAGTGATCTTTCTTGCCATCCTAGGCCTTCCTTAAGTAGTTAAGCTCTTTTCCAAGGAACCAAACTCTGATACAAATTGTTGAACATGAAAACTAAGAGGGGGGTGAATCAATTGTAACAAAATTTAACCTTTAAAAATTTCACTAGATATTAAATTAATCACAAATCCTTTATTCTTCTATTCTAATTAATCATTAAGTGCAAAGGTAGAAACTGAAAAATTTCACACATAAACAATAACACCAAATTTACATGGAAAACCCAATAAGGGAAAAACCACGACGAGGATTAGCTCACAATATAGAGAATTTTAAAATCAATTACAAAGGCTCATTGCTAGAGAAGGATCATTACCAAAATAAGGACTCACTGTTTGAATAAAGAATCATTGTCCAACCAAGGGTTAACCACCTAGAGGGATCACTACCACACATATACAAAGAAAATAGAAGAGATATGTTACATATAGAAGACAATCTCAATGCAATATAGATTTCCACCACAATTCATTGAAACTCTTTTAGACATGCTTGAATGATAGAGTACACCTTTAGGTCACCACTTTAGAAAAATCAGCATTTAGACTTCTCACTAATCTACACCAAATCACATTACTTACACATTGATTCACATCTATCTTTCATCTATCTTTCTCTATTTCTTTGCACCTCACTTTCACCAATATCTCATCCTATATTTATGCAATCTTCAACTTTGAAACATATCCCAAGTCGGCCATACACCATTTGTATTTACAAATTGAAATTAGGTTGGCGCCAAAACATTCTAGGCTAGAATTAGAATGAGGGTGAAACAAGATCACATGCTTCAAAACTCTTCCATAAGCTTCAAAAGTAGTGTTAAACACAAGGTCCTCCAAGCTAGTGTTAAACACATAAATAAATTAAGCACATGCAACCTTAGCATGATCCAATCCTTCCATTCAACAAAATTATCTTCAACATGATCATATCACCTTAACTCCTAAACTGCAAGTCATAAGACTCAAACAAGAAGAAATATGCAACAACTACATTTCTCTTGGACCTCAGCTAGATACCTTGAAAAGCACAGTTCACAACTGGTGAACGTAACTCACATTGTACAACAATCCAGAAGCCCAAATCTTGGATATAACAACTTCCACCATCCATGATCAACATATCTAAACACCACAAACATAGAAGAAAATTCTAGAGTAACAACTAAACACTTGCAACCTTTCTTCATTACAATTTTCTCAATATCCTTGATGCATACAACCAATAACCTATATCCATGACATCAATGACAACAAAAACTAGTTGAAAACTAGTTAACCAATTAACATCAATGAAAACACCATAATCATACTTCCTTCATACTTTCAACAATCCTCACGATGGTTTTTCCCTTCTTGGTTTTTTCTAGTAAATTTGGTGTTTTATTGTGCATGGCGTTAATGTGCTTTAGTTTCTATTATTTTCTTTCATGCTAAGATGTAGAATCTAAAGATCATATTTGAGAACATGTGGATGTTAGAAGATGAAAACATTACAAGCTACCTGCATAATGTGGATGAGACTATCAACTCTATTAGAGGTCTTGGTAGAAATTTTGAAGAAGAAGAAGTGGTAAAGAAGGTACTTAGAACTCCTCCTAAATCTTATAGTCATAAAGTTTCTGCTATTGAGGAAGCTCAAGATTTAAGCAAATATACTAGAGATAAATTGTATGGTGCTTTATCTTATTTTAAAATGAGAGAATTTGGTTCATGTAATGGAAACGCTGAGATTGCTTTTAAGGCTAGAAAATTAGAGAAGATTGAGGAATTAGATCTAGAGGATCTTTATGATGTAGAAGTAAACTTTGTGAGAAGAATGAAAAAGGGTACTGGAAAATATAAATGTGAGTTTCCTTTCAAATGTTTCCATTGTGAAAAGATAGGCCATTATGCTTCAAGATGTCCAAACAAAGCTTTACATGAAAAGAACAAGGAGAAAAAAGGTAAAACAATTAAGAAAAGTTATTATGTTAGAGAGGATGCTGGTATAATTGATGATGAATATGACTATGCAGATGATGAGGATAGTGAATGCTTGTTCATTACTGTAAATGTTGAATCTAATTATACTATCTCTAAGAGATGTATGAAGGAAAATTCTCTAGAAGTAGGGAACAATACTAAAGGAACTATGGTGACTACTTTTCATGCTAGAGAGGAGAAGAACCATTCGATCCTCAATAATGGATTCTTAAATCATATGTCTCTTGGAAAAAGTAAGTTTTTTAAACTTGAGAAATATGAAGGAGGTCTATTTAATTTTGGTGATGATACATCTACTAAGATATGTGAAAAAGGTTTAATTAGTTTTGATGGAAAGAATAATATGGATGATGTTATTTATGTTAAGGTTCTATGGCATAACCTCTTGAGTGTTGGATAAATGTGTAGCAAAGGATACAATCTTATGTTTCAAGGTGATGGATGTGAGATTAAAAAAGGCTCCAAAAATGTGGTTGCTATTGGTAGGACAGATGGAAGTTGGATATGGCATAGAAGAATGTGCCACATCAATTTTGATAGCCTAGTAAGGATTAGTTTAGTTCAAGTTGTGAGAGATCTTCCAAAGATTGCAAATCCCTTCAATGTTGTGTGCAAGGAATGTCAGATTATGAAGAAAGAAAGAAGTTTCAAATTCAAAGAAAAATCTACTACTTGACTATTGGAATTGATGCATATAGATCTTTTTTGTCCTACCAGAGTAATAATTTTTCTAGGTGACATGTATTTCATGCTATTAATTGATGATTAAATTAGAATGACATGGGTTACTTTTCTTAAAGAAAAGTTAGAAGGTCTAGATAAGTTTAAAGAATTCATTGTTATGGTTAAGAATGAATTGGATGTGGAAATAATTTTTTTGATTTCTGAAAAAGGTGGAGAGTTCACCTCCAATGAGTTTAATAAATCTTGTGAAAATCATGGAATAAAGAGGATTTTTTTCCCCATAGGAATCCTAAATAGAATGGATTGATTGAAAGAAAGAATAGGAATATTTAGGAAGTTGCATGAATAATGATGAAAGAAGCAAACCTGCCAGAAGTATACTAGAGAGAATAAATTCATACTATAGTCTACATACTTAATAGAGTACAAGTAAGAACAATCAACATAAAGAATCCCTTTGAGTTGTGGTATGGAAGGATCCCTACTATCAAATATTTTAGATTTTTTGGAAGAAAATGTTATATTAGAAGAGATGAAGAGAAATTAGGAATGTTTGATACAAGATTTGATGAGGGTACATTGAAGAAAATGTTGGAAGAATAAGTATACATTGAACAACTAGAAGGATTTCAGTTATCAGAATAACTAGATATTGCCTACATATTGAAGAAGGTACTTTATAGACTGAAGCAAGTCCCCAAAGCTTGGTATGCAAGGATGGATGGGTACTTGATACAAGGATTTAATAAAGGTACCAAAAATAGTAATCTTTATTTCAAATTTGAAGAAGATCCAATCTTGATTACAATTGTGTATCTTGATGATATAATTTTTGGAGGAAATGAAGCTATGTGTAAGATATTTAGTAGAAGAGATGCATAAAGAGTTTGAGACGTCTATGTTTTGGGAGATGAATTTCTTCCTTAGACTATAAATTAGTTTGATAAAAAAAGGTATATTCATTTCACAATCAAAGTATGTCAAAGATATGTTGAAGAAGCTTGAAATGGAAGATTCTAAATTGGTATGTACACCCATGGTTACTAGTTGCAAGTTGATAAACAATGTTGAATCTCCTAAGGCTGATCAAAGGAAATCTAGATCAATGATTAGAGGAATACTATACCTAATTGATACTATACTAGATATCATGCATGTAGTTTGTCTTGTGGCTAGATTTCAAGAAGATCCTAGAGAGTTACATGTTGTAGTAGAGAAAATAATATTTAGATACTTTAAAAGCACTCTGGAACATGGTTTATGGTATCTAAAGGATATTGATTTTTCTCTGAGTGCTTATATAGATGCAGATTGGGTAGGTTGTGTGGATGACAAGAAAAGTACAAGTGGTGGTGCATTCTTTCTTGGATGTAGATTGGTATCTTAGCTAAGCAAGAAGCAAGATCTAGTGTATTTATCTACTACTAAGGCAGAATATATTGCAACAACATCTTGCTTCACATAGGTATTGTGGATGAGGAAAACCTTAAAGGATATCAGAATTATATATGATGAACCAGTTTCTATCTTCTATGATAATACTTGTGCTATTAACATTGCAAAGAATCTGGTAGTACACTCAATGAAAAAGTATAACTCAATTCGGTATCACTTTTGAAGACAGAAGGTTGTAGATAATGAAGTGAAGCTCGAGTATGTGCCTACAAAGGATAAAGTTGTTGATATATTCACTAAGGCTATTTCTAAGGATACTTTTGAGTATCTCCCTAAGAAGTTAGGGGTTACTACCCCTCCTTATTTGACCTATATGGATAAGGATATGCATCAATCTAGTGGGTCTCAAGATTAATTCTTTTTTCTAGACTAATTTTGGAGGCTACCTCTCAGGGGAGTAGGTAGTGTCATTGTTGTGGTTAGTGGGAGTCAGTGTTGGTGTAGGTTGGTGTTGTCCTTTGTCAGCTATGTTAGAGGATATGTGCAAGTGGTTGTTGGTTGGTATTGTTTGTTGTGTGCTCCTAAGGGGGAGTATGTAGAGTAGTAAAAAGTAAAAGATGTTGCAGAGCAGTGGTGAGCAAGTCTAAGTCTGATTAATGCCAAAGTGGGAGAAAGAGAGATGTGTAATCCTTTTCCATTGATATCAAAGGGAGAGAAAGAGTAATGTGAAAAAAGAAAGAGTTATTTGAGAAAGGGAGAGAGAGTAAAGTGAACAAGGAGAGCATGATGTAAAGTGGAAAAGAGAAAGAGTTGGCATAGAGCAGTGTGTTGGTGATCAGAGCTATTGTGTTTGTTGTTGATGGTTTTTCACATCATGTGTTGCCATCAAAGACAAAGCGGGAGATTGTTGAGAGAATGAGTACTTGGAATTTTCATTGATGTCAATAGGCTTATGTTTGTGTTTCCATTAATTTCAAATATTTCATACTATTAGTGATTGTTGAAATTCTATTTATGGTTAAGAATTTGTGATGATGCTTTGCTTAGTTTCATTATGCTATCATTAGTAAGTGTTACTAGTGACGTTGCTTTGATAAGCATGTGTATGGTTGAGTTTCTATGTTGGAGTTGGTTTCGTTGTGATGAGGATTTTTTCCAAATGATCAAAATGTGTTTGTGGTGCTTGGTTTCCAAGTGATTTTGAGAAAATTTGAATAAAAGAGGAAACAATGTGTTGTAGAGGCATTCTAGCATAAAGAGTGGTGCTTTTGTTTTTCTTTACATTTATTCTATGTTGAAGATCTACTTGTGTGGATTTGGATATATTGATCAGAGGTGTTCAGTGGTGTTATATCTATATTTTTTGGTTTTGGATCGTTCTGTAGTGAAAGTTGTGTACACCAGTGTGTGAATTGTGCATTACAATAGTTTCTAGGAGAAATGGTTTTTCTCCACACATCTTCATAGTTATTTTTTTGGTATTATGGTTCTAAAAGTGTGTTTGTATTTCTCAAATGTTTCTACCTTTGGTTGAATTTTTTCATGGTTTGGTGCATCGCAAGTTAGTTTCTTGAGTTGCACTAAGTAAAAGGTTAACTAGATGTACAACATGAGCTTGTTCTTTAGGTGAAAGTTGTTGTGAAGGAGTTTTTTGGATTTCAGGGTGTTTGTGGAATATTTGAGTTTTTGTTCAAGTGTTTTATGTGATTCAAAAGTCATCTCTGGATCAATGGAAGTATGTGCTTAAATTTTTAATGGTGTTTACATAGGTTCGTTTGACCTTGGGTGTTTGCACTAATTTTGGATTTTCTTCAATGTTTTTGGATGCATGGTCTGGCATTTATGAGTTGATTTAGGTCCAACTTAAGGTGTGATGTGGTCTAACTTAATTCCTTTCCACCATGGGAATATTTTGGTGTCGACCTAATTTGAATTTGCATGGTTGATGCACATAATTGGCCTTGGAGACTACTTTCAAGGTTGAAGAAGGTATAAATAAGTGTTGTGTTGATGGAGGATTGATGTGTAGAGCTGGTGATGTGAATTGAAGAGTTGTGAAGTGTGAATTTCTGAAGTGTAGTGTGAGATTCAATGATTTAGACTAGTAGAAGCAGTGAGCAAAAAGTGTCTACAATCTTCAAAAAGGCTATGAATGTATTGGTGATGTTGTGGTGGACTTTTCTATTGTATTGATATGGATTTCTCTTTGTAAGATTCTTCTTTCTTCTTTTTGTAATCTAGTAGTGAGCTATTGGCAGTGATCCCTTCTTTCTTTTAGGTAGTGAGCCCTCTAGTAGTGAGCCTATTGTATTCAATGTTGCAATTACTTTATATTGTGAGCTAATCCTCACCACGCTTTTTCCCTTCTTGGATTTTCCACGTAAATCTGGTGTTCTATTATGCATGGTGTAGATGTGTTTCAATTTCTATTATTTTCTTTCATGTTGAATCCCTCTAATAGACTAATGGCTAATAAAGTTGGTGTAGATCTAAATGTTAATGAAGATTTTAATGTAAAACTAATTCATCCCCCCTCCCAATTGTCATGTGCATTAACCAGTAAAGACCTCACCTCCCTTCTCCAAATGCTTCATAACCTCCAATACCTACCTAGATAAAATTGACTAAATTATCCCCTTTATTTTAATTTTAAAGTGATGTATTGGATCAAATTTTGGTTATCTAAAAGCCTTTAATATGCATGCATGTGATAAGATTTTTTTAGAAGTGAATCTAGTATTCTTTTTAGAGCATAAGATTAGTATACCAACTGTCATGATCAAAACCATCAAGTATGTTGAAGGTCTAATAATTTTTAATATGAGTTGTTTGATATTTTAAATAAATTTAATAACCATATAGTCTATAATAATTTAATGGGTATGTGCAGGATCATGGTGGGCCAAAAAGTGGCAGTGAGGAAAAAAACACGTCTTTCATCGACCAAAAAATGTGAAAATAACGTGTTGAATTTTTTTAGGCTCAGGTTTCACCATACCAAACACCAAACCTAGTTTTACAAATCGGATATCCGATTTGCAAAAATCATATATAAAAAAATGCAGTTGTTGTTTTTAAGTTATTTCACAGTCAACAACCTGTGGGTGCACAGTGAATTGATTCTTCACATAACGGATATTCGATTTGAAAAGGTTTTTTTTTTTATTTCTATTTGATTTGATTCAATTTTGATTTAGATTTGAATAATTTCATATAGTTTTTTGTGGATTTTTTTTTAAAATAGGGTTTGTGATTGAATTTTTATGAAAAATTTGAGTTTAGAATGGATTTTGATAAAAAAAATGAATGTTTTTTGTGGATTTTCTTTCACAATAGGGTTTTTGATTGAATTTTTATGAAAAAATTGAATTTAGAATGGATTTTGATAATAAAAAAAAATGAATGTTTTTTGTGGATTTTTTTTCAAAATAAGGTTTTGATTGAATTTTTATGAAACAATTGAGTTTAGAATGGATTTTGATTAAAAAAATGAATTTTTTTTATGGATTTTGATTTAAAAACAGTGTTTCTTATGTATTTGTATTAAAAATTAGAGAATTTTATAGATTTTTGTTAAAAATTAGGGAATTTTTATAATATTTTCATTTATATTGTCTAATTTTAATTAGATTAATTATTTTTTAACTTTAATTAGGCATTATAGCTGCCACGAATGAGAATGCACAAATTCCACCAGTTGAGAATGAAAATCCACCAACTGAGAATTAAAATGCAGAAATGCCAAATGCTCCACCACCTCTGCAGCCATCAATTGAAGACTTAATTCATGAAAAATTGGAGTAATTGAGGGGCATTTGTGATGTTTATAGTAAAATCCCTCGATTATCCCGTATCTCAACCACATTGACAGGAATAATTACAAATATAGAAACCCTCTCCACCCAACAGAATGCCTTTCATTCGTGGCAAGAAACCATGAGGCAATATTATGCATGTGGATTGTCTTATGATGATGTGAAATATCTCCAAATAAAAAAAGCCCAAATAGCCTCTTTATTTATTAACCCCAGCACTGGTTTGCCAGTTAATGTTAACAAACCAAAACATTCTATAAAATGGTGGATGCATAGGGGCATAGTAGATAACTTTTGAGATCATTGGTGTATGGCTTTTGATAAACCACCCAACAATAATCTTGATGTACCTTTTTACTTTATTAAAAAATTATATGCTGAGTTTTTATTAGGGCATCATGTTAATTAATTTGACATTAAACCCTTCCAGGGCGTTGGTGGAGGTATGCCCCAGGATAGGCCAGGGGCAACTAGAGTAGTCAGGTGCCCACATGTTCCCCGTCCTCCCCTTCCTCCGCCACCTCTAGTACAACATCTGGATATTAC
Organism: Sequoia sempervirens; assembly: GCA_007258455.2. Taxonomy (NCBI): domain Eukaryota; kingdom Viridiplantae; phylum Streptophyta; class Pinopsida; order Cupressales; family Cupressaceae; genus Sequoia; species Sequoia sempervirens. The sequence goes on from VDFB02000017.1 coordinate 80,352,575, forward strand.
AGAGGATGCATCCACACAAACTATCCAGGCCATTCACTCTTTGAGTGGTCTTTTGGTTTCCCATGCTTCTTCAGTAGCTCAGCCACAGTCTGATGATCTTGGCAATGGATCGAGTGCTGCTACAACATCCTCCTTGGGTCCACATATTTGCAATATGTGCCAACAAATATGCTTGGGTCCTATTGTACAACCCCCTGAGTAGCCATTAGATACTTCTGATTATGACATCCAGGATGTGGAGATTATAGCAGATCACACACAGGGGAGTGGAGCACACCCTATAGATTCCTCTCCTGCTAGAGAGGTGGACATTGGAGTAGTTACACAGGTAACATTTAAGGTGTAAATTCATAACTTGCATTTTTTTAAAAATGAATATTAATAAGAGATAGTATCAAGTACTAATATTTATTTACATGGTCTATTTAACAGTTAATGTCTGAGGAGGAGCTCACATGAGTGACTAATAGCACCCTTAGGGCCATTTCATTTGGCCTCGAGATGCACACAGTATGTATTTTTCGCACTCACTCATTTACATTTTTTTACTGTATACTTGCTTGTCATTTGAATTGTCATTAATGAAATTATATATTAACTTATATGTTTATCTTATTCTCTACTTGTAGGAAACACCTAGTGCGAGCAAGGTGTGATGCTCTCCAGACTATGGATGCACAATGTTAGATAAGGGAAAGGTAATTAAACTCAAATTTGATTGAATTAAGATTTATAAGATATTTTATTGATTATGCATACATTAACCTAGATTCGTAGTTTCATATGTACTTGTCATTTTTATGTATAGGCGGTTGTGGGCTATACATCATTGTTGATAAGTGCCACAACACCTGAAGGAGTAGGTATTCAAACACCTGAAGGAGGAGGTGTTGAAACACCTCAAGGAGGAGGTGTTGAAACACGTCAAGGAGGAGGTGTTGAAACACTTAAAGGGGATATAGAAAAAGATCAGCTTAAAGAGGTATGTGTTTATTTTATTTTTTGCTTGGTAAATATGTTCTTATTAATGACAATTCTATGCTAACTTGGATCAATTTCATGTTTTTGTTCACATATATAGATTGACATTACAAAAGTTGGTTTGGTTAGTTCTTTGAGAGGGGTATATTCTAGGACTCCTAACCCTTCGAAGAGACGTATATTTCAGGTAATCAAGATTTCAATTTTAGAGTTCAATTATAATTCAATGTGTATTGATTTTATGTTAATTATTTAATTTTAAATTATATAGTATAACTAATCTCAATTGTGGTTTGACTTTTTCTTGTGTAGCTACCTTCAAAGCCAACGAGTGCTTCAAAGAGGCTCCATTTTGAGGATCCACCGTAGTTTAGGATGAGATAGACATTTTGGCATGTAAATTTTGAATAGATACTGAGATGGGATATGCCACATATTGTAAAACTTTGTTTGAGTTGGTTGATGCCATTTTTGTATATGGACATACACTTGATTATTGGATTATTTGATATATATAGAAGTTGACAATCAAAATTTAATTTCCTCCTCATGTGCATGATTAAACTCTTTGAAAATTTAATCAAGTGAGCAATGGTTAAATATCAATGTACAATAGCATAAAAGAATGGTTAAATATTATGTAGTTTATATTCATATTGTTGATTACATTGCATTGCACATCTTTCAAACTCAAAGCATTACTTCACATTGCATAAGTAACAACTAGACGCTGATAGATGAAAAAATTTCAATAACAATATAGTTTTTACAAAGTCAACCTAAGCAGTTATGTAATTACTTCACATTATATAACTAATAACTAGGAGCAGCTATCAATTGCATTAGCTTGTCATGGAATTCTATGAGACCACATTTCTTTGAGGAAACTTGGCACAAAAATCACAAAAAATGAAAAGAAAGCACTCAAACAAACTTTAAAGGGGTCTCAGGCCTGCTGCCCCCTCATTCCACACGCTATGGAGCCATTTACTTGCAGTGTAGGGGCCAAAAAATGGAGAAAAAATGTAAAAATAATATATATATAGATGTGTAGCCTAGAAGCATAATTATGATTAGAATATCACATAACATAATATAAACAAAAAAACCACTATAAACTTGAATGTTATTTAAAACATGCATGATAAATATTCATCATTGAAACTTGAATTGTGGTAGCTTGATATACAAAGTCTATTGATGCCAGGGTTCAATTTGTATGATATTGAAAAAATAAGACAACTAAGTAGAGTTATCAACATTCTTCAAAAATCATAAGAATTCTTTTAGTACACTCAAGAGTTATTAGATGTCTTCTTGGAGTCTCAAAATTTATTTTGTATCATTGTTACATTGGTACTTGAGAGTGGTAGCTTAATATAGGTCCACAATACAAAACCTGGTTTATCTATGCAGTGTAACAGTGGCATAGGAAGATTTTTCTTTGAAAGCAAAAATGAAAGCTCAGCCTCTTGGAATGAAAATGCTTGTTTGTAAAACAAATGAATAAGAATGAGGTAGTTAAGGTGTTTGAAGTGATTTAGAGGTCACTTTTAGGGTCGCTTTTAGGGTAGTTAAGGTGTTTGAAGTGATTTAGAGGTCACTTTTAGAGAAGAGAGATGTTTAAGAGTACATCAAGTCAGTGAGAACCAAAGTGTAATGTGTTTTAGTTTGTGGCACTCCTTTGTTTCTTAGCAGATGTGTGATAAATTCTTAGTTCAATGATGTTGAACAATTTTTGAAAAAAGAAAGTTGTGTCACAGTTCGGATTCAATCCAATAAGCAAAAAGCTCAACCTCTTGGAATGAAAATGCTTGTTTGCAAAACAAATGAATAAGAATGAGGTAGTTAAGGTGTTTGAAGTTATTTAGAGGTCACTTTTAGGGTGGGAGGCTTAAAACCCCATTTTAAATGCACAAAAAAGAATGAAATTACTTCAAACCAAGTTTGTGAAGAAGTTAACTATGTTGCCCACTAGTTTCCCTTAAGAGTCCAAAGTGCAAAATGCAACAATATTTGAAGGTCTATTTCTCAGAGACTGTGATGCTTATAGACTCTCCGTCTGAGGCTATGGGATCATGTTGGGACCATCTACATAAACCTCTCTCATTTTTTGCTATCTCGGAGGCGTTTTCCTATGGTGATGACTTTTCAGTGGAGGGAAAAGTTGCCAGATGCAAGCAGTGTAAAGTTGCAAAGTGGTGCAACTTTCATTTCGCAACTCGTACGACCAAACAGACTATTCCAACACGTCCGGATGGGTACATTTATGCTAGGGATGGTCCTCTCTTTCACAAAAATATGCCGAATCACTCCGAGCTACATTGGACCAGCGATTTCCCTTAAGAGTCCAAAGTGCTAAAAGGAAGCAATCTTTGAAGGGCTATTTCTCGAAGACCGTGATGCTTATAGACTCTTCGTCTGAGGCTATGGGATCATGTTGGGATCATCTACAAAAACCTCTCTCGGTTTTTTCTATCTCGAAGGAATTTTCCTATGGTGATGACTTTTCAGTGGAGGGAAAAGTTACCAAATGTAAGCAGTGTAAAGTTGCAAAGTGGTGCAACTTTCATTCCACAACTCGTACGACCAAACGGACTGTTCTAACACATTTGGATGGGTACGTTTACGCTAGGGATGTTCCTCTCTTGCACCAAAATACGTTGAATCACTCTGAGCTACATTGGACCGGTGATTTCCCTTAAGAGTCCAAAGTGCTAAAAGGCAGCAATCTTTGAAGGTTTATTTCTCAAGGAACGTGATGCTTACAGACTCTTCAACCAAGGCTATGGGATTATGTTGGGACCATCTACAAAAACCTCTCTCGGTTTTTTCCATCTTGAAGGTGTTTTCCTGTGGTGATGACTTTTTAGTGGAGGGAAAAGTTGCTAGATGCAAGCAGTGTAAAGTTGCAAAGTGGTGCAACTTTCATTCCGCAACTCGTACGACCAAACAGACTATTTCAACATGTCCAGATGGGTACGTTTACACTAGGCATGGTCCTCTCTTGAACTCAAATACATTGAATCACTCTGAGCTACATTGGACCGACGATTTCCCTTAAGAGTCCAAAGTGCTAAAAGGTAGCAATCTTTGAAGGTCTATTTCTCAGAGACCGTGATGCTTACAAACTCTCCGTCCAAGGCTATGGGATCATGTTGGGACAATCTACAAAAACCTCTCTCGGTCTTTTCTATCTCAAAGGTGTTTTCCTGTGGTGATGACTTTTTAGTGGAGGGAAAAGTTGCCAGATGCAAGCAGTGTAAAGTTGCAAAGTGGTGCAACTTTCATTCCGCAACTCGTATGACCAAATGGACTATTCCAACACATCTCGATGGGTACGTTTATGCTAGGGATGGTCCTATCTTGCACCCAAATATGCCGAATCACTTCAAGCTACATTGGACCGGCGATTTCCCTTAAGAGTCCAAAGTGCTAAAAGGAAGCAATCTTTGAAGGGCTATTTCTCAAAGACCGTGATGCTTACAGAATCTTCATCTGAGGCTATGGGATTGTGTTGGGACCATCTACAAAAACCTCTCTTAGTTTTTGCTATCTCGAAGGTGTTTTCTTGTGGTGATGAATTTTCAGTGGAGTGAAAAGTTCCCAAATGCAAGCAGTGTAAAATTGCAAAGGAGTGCAACTTTCATTCTGCAACTCATACGAACAAGCAAAATATTCGAACACATACGGATGGGTATGTTTACGCTAGGGATGGTTCTCTCTTACACCCAAATACGCCGAATCACTCCGAGCTACATTTGACCGCGATTTCCCTTAAGAGTCCAAAGTGCTAAAAGGTAGCAATATTTGAAGGGCTATTTCTCAAAGACTGTGATGCTTACAAACTCTTCATCTGAGGCTATGGAATTGTGTTGGGACCATCTACAAAAACCTCTCTCAAGTTTTTCTATCTCGAAGGTATTTCCTATGGTGATGACTTTTCAGTGGAGGGAAAAATTGCCAGATGCAAGCAGTGTAAAGTTGCAAAGTGGTGCAACTTTCATTCTGCAACTTGTACAACCAAACGGGCTGTTCCAACACATCTAGATGGGTACATTTACGCTAGGTATGGTCCTATCTTGCACCCAAATATGCCGAATCACTCTAAGCTACATTGAACTGGCGATTTCCCTTAAGAGTCGAAAGTGCTAAAAGACAACAATCTTTTGAAGTGCTATTTCTCGGAGACCGTGATGCTTACAGATTCTTCATTCGAGGCTATGGGATCATGTTGGGTTGGGACCATCTACAAAATCCTCTCTCATTTTTTGCTATCTCGAAGGCGTTTTCCTATGGTGATGACTTTTCAGTGGAGGGAAAAGTTGGCAGATGCAAGCAGTGTAAAGTTTCAAAGTGGTGCAAATTTCATTCCACAACTCGTATGACCAAATGGACTATTCCAACACATTCGTATGGTTACATTTACATTAGGGATGGTCCTCTCTTTCACCCAAGTACGCCGAATCACTCCGAGCTATATTTGACTGAGTGAAATTAGGTGAAAAATTGATGCAGACACAAGGGCACAATCACAAATTCCTTGCAACCTGCCTATTTGAGGCATCTAACAAGATTATTCTGACCTCTTTGGACAGTCCAAAACTCCCTTAAAACTTGAAAAGCAACTAAATACACATTTCCCTCTTTAACCCCCTTAAACCCTTGTAATAGTGAGAAACTAGTTTTTGTCCAATTATTCCACAATCTTCCAAAACACTAGATGAACACATGAATGATTCAAACACCCATATCCAAGTTACACAACATATATGAGAAACAACATAGACTCCTTTGGACCAGTGTTGACTTCCTATACATTCACCTTTCAACAGGCTACTCAATTAGCCCAAAAATGCAAAGCAACATACCTTCAAACACCACGCAGACCCCTAAAACCCTGGGGAAGCAAATAAATTTCCAAGAAAACAAATATTCTACAATTGGATTCCATTTTTATGGACCTGTAACCATCAAATCAAAAAACCCTTGTTTTTAGTGTAATTCTTGAGGGTTTATTGGATGTAGCACTTCCACAACCTTTCAGACTTTTCCACCACCTTAGAAAACTTTATTTAGGCCCCAATATGCTTAGAAAACAAAAAAACTTTTGGTATCTCAGATATTTTTGCAAACCCTAGGGTAAAATCTCTATTTTCAAGTGAAAACAAACCACCATTTTTAGACCTTTAACTCTTCATTTTATTTCAAAACCCAATTCTCCACACCTTCCACTCTTGAAATAAAGTCAAGACATGTAATAATGTCTCTACATAAATTTTTTATACAAAAAATTCTTGAATGGCTTGTGTACAGGCAGAAAACACAATAAAAATAGTAAAATATGAACTGAGTAATTGAAACTTTATTGATTCAAAGAAAAAAACTCCTTCAACCAAACTTGTCACGAGCCCTTGAAGGCCTTAAGTAAACTTGCATAACCCATGAAACCTCCATATAATTCCTCCAATTTACAAAGCAATGGGAAGATAAAACCATGTAAGTGGTTTCCCCAAACTAATTGCCACGAAAACCATTCTTGATAGTTTAAAACCATGAACCACCCCAATGTGTAATTATGATAGCACTCAAGATAGAATCCATGAATAGATAATTTATTTGACCAATAACTCATCGAGAGCAAAAATTCCCAATACTAGCCCTCCACTATGAACATATCAACTAAGTAGGAACCCATAACATTATGGAAAGATGATCCACTTCTCCCAATGTAACTCCCAAGCATTACATGTGAGAGATGGTCAATTTCATTGATGGAAATGATTGTGTGACTCCCATTGATGACCTTATTTATTCAATGCCATTACAACAATATCCCAAGCATTCCAAAGAATACTAATGAAAATAGTATTTCCCTCAACACCTCATGATCATTCAAGTACTCATTCTAACAATACAAGATATTTACACATCAAATTGCAAGTGAATATAATTTACTATATCTTAACATAAAAAATGAAAAACCTAATAGAAAAATGTATCAATGACATACAAGGATGTATAAGAAAGTTCAAATTTGAAAATAGAATGTAAACTTAGAAAACTGTAGATTTGAAAACCTTAATAATGTAAAACCCTAAAAAGAAGGTTGGATCAAGTGTAGGATTGGTTGGGCTCAACAAAATATAAAGAAAAAAAAAAGTTTATTTATGAAGTTAACCTAGGATAATTAAGTAAATGCAATCAATCAAACACAATCAACCTAACATAATTAAGGGTTGATAGGGGTATTTGATAATTAAGGGTTGATAAGGGTATGAATGTTTATCTTTGATCTACTCTTGAATATCTAGGGACTTGGTGGTATTTAGAAATATCATAAGGGTATGCACAAATTTTATTGTTACAATTACACACATATTGATTTACAAATGCTTTGCATATGTTATAAATTTACTTCAAAATTAATACCTATTAATACTTCTTCTTTAAGAAAACATGATTATGTATTCTCTAATAAAACTTTCACCATAACAAGACTTCTTGCAATTACTTCAATTGTAGCATACATAATTTCATATTGCACCTATCAATGTGCCCATTACATCTTCACGTGTGATTGCTAGTATATGTATGTCTCTTCAAAAAACATAGATGGGTTAAGCTCTCTCCTTACTCTTTGAGTAAGAGATAGAGTAAGAGATAGTAGGGGAGAGGACTAGATAGTATTACAAAACCTGGTTCAAATGAGCATACCGACAGGAAAGAACCAGGAAGAAAACCTTCGGTTGTAGCTCGATTAAGTACAAAAGTAGACCCCTTTACAAAACCTATGAGTTTCCAAAATATAGACCCCTTTAAATTTTAAACATACCCTTTATACAATGCCGACATTTGACCCATATTTCAAAAAACATCACTGGGTATAGATTATGCCCATACACAATTATGACCGTTTTACATTGTTTCCAATTTGAGAATTCAAATTTTACAAAATTTTTCTATTAGAGGCATTCAGGGCACAGTCTTCAACAATAGTAGTATGTTCACGTTCTGGACTGACAAGCACCTATACAAACCATCAAGGTAGCTTAGAATAACCAATCTATATTATTCTAAATGACACAAAATATGATGAGATGGTAAAGCAAACTAAAGACAATTAGAATAACCAATCTATATTGTTGTAATCTGTTGTATACCTCTTCCAAAGGATCGAGCTGGCTATTGTTGTAGCAAGTCCATGATCAATCATGCTAGGAATATCACAAAAGTGGGAAAATGAGAAATCTATATTGTCACAATAGAAAAGATGCTTAGACTAACATATCTATATTAATCTAAACAACCTGAATGATGATGAGTTGGTGATGCAAACTATAAAAGACACATACCTCTTTGAAAGAATCAGAGCTAGCTATTGTTGCAACAGGTCCATGATCAATCATGCCAGGAATATCACAAAAGTGGGAAAATGAGAAATCTATATTGTCACAATAGAAAAGATGCTTAGACTAACATATCTATATTAATATAAACAACCTAAATGATGATGAGTTGGTGATGCAAACTATAAAAGATGCATACCTCTTCGAAAGGATCAAAGCTGGCTATTGTTGCAACAGGTCCATGATCAATTGTGCTAGGAATATCACAAAAGTGGGAAAATGAGAAATCTATATTGTCACAATAGAAAAGATGCTTAGACTAACATATATATATATTAATCTAAACAAATTGAATGATGATGAGTTGGTGATGCAGACTATAAAAGATGCATACCTCTTTGAAAGGATTAGAGCTGGCTATTGTTGTAGCAGGTCCATGATCAATCTTGCCAAAAATATTGCAAAAGTGTATACAAAATATCACTATTAAAGACACCTACATTGCAATAGTATATAAAATATTAGTATTAAATAAAGAACACTAATGAACTTAATCATAATGAAAATAAGCATTCTACCTTCCATTCTTGAAAATGCTATTCAAGTGTGCCTGAAGGGTCATCTCTTTGCTTAAGAGTATCCAATATTGCTTCATGATCAACATTAATAAGTTTCCATAGTTGTTTTGTCTTTGGTCTAGCATGATGTTTCAACAACTTAACATTTGTTGCTATAACAAGGTGTGAATACATGAGAATGGTTTTGTGTTTCTCGTAGTCTTCAAATGTGGGTATGCCATTCTTTTTAATTATGTATGTTCGCAACCAAGTTCCTACAACCACAACTGAATCTGTAGGATACATGAAACCATCATCATCTTCCATCAGTTGTGTTAGCTTATTCTTTACCCACACACATCGAGCCAACCAATAGCCTAATCTCTCTTCATTCCCCTGCAGTGCAACAACTGCAAAAATATGTCCTAGTTGTAGTAGATCTGAAAGCAGGTCGTAATCAACTAAACTTTCCATTGTGTCATTTGTCATGGATATTGTTTGAGATAAAGGAGTTAGATACTATGGTACCCATGTATCCACCCACTCACTTGACTCACATTTATCCCACTCGCACTAAATACAACTCTGACAAAAGCAAGCCAACTCTCATGTCCAAATGGTCCATGTGCCTGCATTTGAGCTTCAAAATGAATGCATCTTTGAAGAATCTTTGATTGTATGACAATCCAATCTGCCTCCCACTATACCCTCCTCAATGAACCAAAAGAATATACACATTGTTGAATCAAGTGTCCCTCCGTGTGACAATGTTGAACTACACCAATCAACTATAGAATGTGCATCGCTGAATTTTGCTCCTGAAATCTTCAATTGCTCCTTAACTAGAGATCTCTTTATGCATGCACCTGCTCCATCATGCTCCCCTTTCCCATGTTCAGCTTCAAAAAACCTCCAAATATGAGGTAGACCCCTCTCTACATGCATTCTACTCAACCAATAAAACATACGAGCATTCTTGAATTGACCTGTGCAATTATCTGACCAAATTAGATGTCAGCCCAATGCTATATCATGCTCTTGTAAGAATTCAAAAAAAATCTCGAAACAATGTTGGACATACTCAGACGAGTGAGATCTATCATCACTCATATACAAATGATACTCTCTGATTATCTTTCGATCCTCCTCTATACTATCAGGTGCATGTCTAAATGTTATGTGGACAAAAATAGCAATCTGAATGGAATTGTAATACTGAGATTGTACCTCATTTTGTGGTTGCAATGTGTAGTTTTCTGCAAAATAAACCACTGATATAATAGTGCCAATCGGAAAAGAGTCCTTACACATCCTAAATTGTTGATCCAACCACTGAGACCTATGACTATGCCTTGCATACTTGTAGAAAAGGTTGTCCTTAAAATCTGAAATAAAATCAGCAACACTGCATTCTTTTGTAACCAACTCACATCTAGAACCTTCACCTCCACTTTGCAAAGTATATTTGACTATCTCATATCTCTTTTTCTCAACAAGCTTCTTTCTAAATTCATGTTTGGAACTCTCATGAAAACATTGAAAAAACTTTGACAAGCCGCCACATTGTGAGCACTTTGCATTTAAACAATCATTTCTATAGAAAAAGCAACCATCATCTCTAGAACATAAAACTAGATCTAGCAAGTCCCTTGATGATTTTGAAAGATGCATTGCACCACACTCCTGCAACATTTCACTAGTATGCAAAGTAGAACGGATATAGCATAATAGCTCATGGTACATTGAAAACTCCACATGGTATTTGCAACAACAAGTATTATGAATCTTACGAGGCACACAATAAAAAGGCTTCAAACCCTGAAAAGTCCTTTGCAAGAATTCCATATTTTTATGTGTTTCAATAAAAAATTTGAACATTGTTTGGCTTGATTCCAAGAAATTTTTAGGATGTGGTGTACGGTCTCTATTGCCAATTCTTAACTTTAAAACATCCTTTGCATTGGGTGATACTCTAGAGTTATCATGCCAAAATTGTTGAATTACCTACTTTACATTATCGGGTAGCTTCTTATCAACATGTGGAAGCCTCCCGACAAAAGCCCATGTATCATTTTAAAGAGGATCATCTATTCTTTCTCTTCTTGCAAGTGCTCTATCCAAATTTTTATGATTTATGTCAAAATCAATACAAGTTTGTCTCATAAAGCGACCGTTTTTCAATTTATGGCTTACTAAGGCAGTTGTAATGACTCTCCGAGCAACTCTCTTATCCTTTTCCTTGTTACTTTTTCCAATAGACTTGAGAGCATTAAAAAGATTTTGACAATAATAAAAAAAATTTTGGTCTTCTTATTCACCCAAATCTTCAATTTGGCTAGCAAAGGTCTCATCTTTTGCATCTTTAGAAATTGCACAAAAGGTTGGCATTGCTCAGTCAGTGTCTTATCACTAAAATATTGGTTGAAAAGTCTTCTAGCCCACAACCGAACAGTTCGTGTTGACCTCTTTCCTTCAAAATTGTTTATAATGTTCTCATCAAATTCAAGTAACCATTTAGGGGTTCTTGAAGGTCTTGAAATTGGAATATTTCTTTCTTCCATACAAGGTTCTTCATTTCTCATGTAATTTGGTGAAACATAATTTACACTTTCTTCAATATTATGTTCAAAATATTCATTTCCAACATTTTCACCTTGAACATTTTCAATATCAATTTGAATAATTTCATTCCCAATTTCAATATCATGTTCAACATCTTGAAATCCAACATTTTCACCTTGAACATTTTCATTATCAATTTAATATTTTCATTCCCAATTTCAATATCATGTTGAACATATTCAACATTTTCACCTTGAACATTTTCATTATCAATTTCAATAATTCCATTCCTAATTTGAATATCATGTTCAACATATTCAATTCCAATATTTTCACCTTGAACATCTTCAATTTCCTCTTCACTTGAAAGACCATAGGGGTTAGGTTCACCAATATTTAACATACCTTGTCTTCTCTTCCTATGAATTTCTCTATCTCTTTGTCTATATGCTTCAATTTCTTCTTTTGTAAGCTTTATCTTACATTTTTGCTTCTGATGACTGCTGCTCCCCATTATACCTCATAAAATATGCTAAAAATCATTGCTTATGACAAATTTCAATAGAAGATTCTCCAAAAAGATGATCTTTGTCTCTTCTTGTCTGAAACCGCATGTGTGTCGCCTGCAAACAAAATGTAGGGTCCGTTGGAATGCACAAAATGGCCCACATGGGGCTTTTCTATGGCCCACAAATCCGATATTCATTATGATTTGATATTCGATTCATTTGAAAAAAAATTACGATACTTGTAACAGTATAATTTTAGTTCTACAAATTAGATATCCGATTTGTGTACACATAGACCTAAGGGTTAATGGTAGATAGAGGGATTGAGTGAGAGAGAGACCTAAGAGAGGGAGAGGGGGTAGGATGGAGAGAGTTGAGAGAGGGAGAGAGGGAGGGAGTGGAAGAGAGATAGAGGAAGGTGGGGTTAAGGGTAGAGGGTAGATGGTTCAAGGGTTTAGGGTTTAAGGGTTAAGGTTTTAAGGGTAGAGGGTAGAGGGATAAATGGAGTGAGTGAGTGATAGAAAGACCTAAAAGAGGGAGA
>VDFB02000017.1:80366726-80385236 GCA_007258455.2 Sequoia sempervirens
TAATATTAATTAGTTATATAATATTTTTTATATTAGTAATATATATATATATACATTAACTAAAATATTTAAATAATATTTAAATATTATACATAATAATATAATATACTATATATTAAATTATAAATATATTGTATATTATAAACTAGATATATTAAAATAAACTATAAAATATTTATTGCATTTTCTAAATCATATATTATAAAGTATAAAACATTTTTTAAAATCATATATAAACCAAATCGGATATCCGATTCAAAATGGATATCCGATTTGAAACATATATCTGATATTTTTGACAAAGAATTTATTTCCTAGGGATTAGCCTCGGGCTTGCTTTGGTATTTGGCTTGGACATGCCAATCCTAAGAAGTCAACGCAAAAAACGTGTTTGACAACTCACCTTGTTTTTCTAGACTTCGTCCATTTGGTTGACGACTTTATTTTTAGCCAAAATTGATGAAACGAAAAGGGTTTGTAGAGGAGACTCTCAACTTTCCACCAATATAAATTATTCCTTACTTTGAATTTAATAAATAATTATTATTCATTTTCTATTAGAATTATGACTAAATTCCTGATTGATAGGCTGATGGAAAAATATCTATAACTTTCAAACGGTATCATAGTTTTTGAATCCAAAATATGTGTCACATTATATGCTTCGCATACTATAGGATTAAAAAAAATAAAATGAACTTCATGAAGTTTTGACCAAGTTAAGGTGGTCAAACATCACGAGTTTTTATATTTTTAAAATTTGTAATAAAAAAATTCATAATTAATTATTTACTTGGAAAAAAATATCAAAAAAATATCGTCACATCCAGAAATGAGTCCTCTACTTATATCTAAAATCTTATACAAAAATATTATCATTTTATTGTGGTTAGGGTGGTGGAACAGACATCTAATTCTTATTTTTTCCCTTAAATTTAAGTACTCTGCATTGAAATTTCAAATTTTCACAAAATAGACTTTTAAAAATAAAATAAACTTAGTAGTTTAGAAACTACATTCAATTTTCCACAGATTCTATTCTTACATATTTTTGAAATAATATAGATAACTTATTTAAATTTTTATGTGAAGTTGCCTAACTCTGATTTTTTTGAATTTTCATTGCCACTTAAGGGCCTGCTTTTTCCATGATGATCTTGCACATACCCTAATCCTCTATGATCAAGGTTGATAACTTGTGTCAAAGGATTTCAATGTTTATTTTGATCCTCTAACTATTTATCTTTACTATGTCCCTACACTTTATAGTTAAATTTTACATTGACTTTCTAGCCTAGTCACTAATAAATAAAATGAATTCCTTTCATGTATGCATAGATTGACAACCAAATTTGTAGCTCAATAATTATTAGTTAAGATAGTCTCTTTTTTATTTTATGATTTACTTGTAGTGAGAATTTGATTAAATAAACATTTTTATTATCTATGTGGTGTATTGTCATAAGTTATAGTGAGAAGGTTTTTTTTAATAGACACTAGGACAGGATATGTTCCATACTACTAGTAGTTTCCTTAAAATGGATAAACATATTAGTTGTAAATTAACCCTAAAATTTAATCCTCTACCATGGATATTCCTTTTTCAATCTCATGCCATCAAATCTCATCATAATTAAAAATTTAATGGTGGTTTGAAAATCCATCATTATCCTCATACATTACATGGTGTTGAGGTACCAATATCACCTTAGCTATTAGGTGATCATTTATGAATCTAATCAGATAATTTTTTTAATTTATTCTATTTCCTAAGGTATTATGTGCACTAATTTAGGGATAGGACCATATTATCATATTTTCCATTTAAAAAGAGTAGAATTTATTTGCATTAGCTTATCACTCTCCACTATACTATTGAGACCATTACTCTTTGGTGCTGAGCATTACAAGACTCACAACCTAAGTTTCCACATGTCATCCAAAAAATATAGTGGCTAAATATAATACCACACATATTTTTTTATCAAATTAAAGCCTTAATTGTAGATCACACATAAAGTTTATAAGCCAATGGTCTTGCCACTAAGTAACGATTACTTATTACATTAGTGCATGTGCTTACTACAATTTAATATTATTCATATACATTTTTATTAATAAAAATAATATTCACCCATTGTATCCAAATTGCATTGAAAAAAGAGGTTGTGTATGAAAGTGATGTAGATTTATTTTAGGAGGGGATAACATTTTTCTTACACATACTTTAAATTTTTGACCAAGGTGTATTTTTGTTTTTCTAGTTCCTTGGGTACAAGATATGGGATTTTCTATTGAGATATGTGTAAAAAAGATTTTAAAATACAAAATAGAAACAACACGAATCTCCCATGTATCTAGTCACTCGACGTCTAATATTATTAACTTTTTCCTAATTAACCAATCATGTCAAATTTTAATTGTTTGGGATCCATGAGTTAAGGAACATGAATATCTTGTTAGTTCCATTTGGAATACCAGGTTACCCTTTAATTAGGTGATTATATTAACATAAGTTCTCCCATGTGCTATCATTTACAAAGTGGTCAATCAAATAACAAAACATTGACCCTAATACTATAGTTATAGTGGGTTCATCCTATCATTTTATTTGGTTTATTCTAAATGGTTTGAGGATATTTGAATGCAAGTTGGTGAAATTTCATTAGATTGTAATAAATGGATAAAGATAAATTATCACTTACTCGGCTTTCTTTCAAATTTTATAAAAAATTAATTGGTGATGTTAGTTCATAGATAAATTGTTAAATAAATGTTATTTTATTTCAATATTTCCCTAGCTATAGGGACCTCTATGTTGAATCATACAAATCATTGAACCCTATTGGAAGTTAAAAATGAAGGTGTGTTCTTACCATGTATTTTAACTTTGAATAGTCATTTCCTCACATTATGATGACATGTATGCATAGGTCATAGTTAAACTATTGTAGAATTGTAAATTTTGCTCCCTGATGATGCAAAAAAAAAAAGCACACTCTATTTGGAGTTCATTTTAGTTCCCTTTCCCCTAGTCCATTTTAGGACCATTTCCAACCTTTTCCTTAGCTCTAGTTCAAGAGATATTCTCATGATGCCCAAAAAAACTTACCTATGAACTTATACCCCAAAAGGCCGCTCAATGCCCTTTCCTTGAGCATAACATTTCTCTTGGGTTCGATCTTGCATTATCTTGTTTAAGGCACATATAAATTGACTCTAACATACTTGAGTGGGGTTTTGATTATCATTTTATCTATCACCGTTCATCCAAATCTTAGACACACTTAAGAATTAGAGAACAAATTATTTATTTCCATCAAATTGTATATTCATGGAGGTATAAATAACAAAATAGGTTTGACCAAGGAAAATTCCTATATATCCACTATTGAACAAATTTTATTATTGATGTCAAAGGAGTTCACTATGTCAAGAGTGTAGGACTAAGTAGTACATGAATTATCATTATTTTCTCCTTGTCATATTATTTTGAGTTGTAGAGATTTACATAAATATATATTACTAGTTATAGTTCCAAAAGTATGTGTAACTACTTGTATTCTTGCAATATCATGCATTCAAGTATTCACTATGATAGAGGAAAATGAAAAGTCTGTACTCGTATCTTTAAACTCAGCTCTCATGATAGAGAGATTTATCTAGCAATACAATTATGATTAACATTTATTTTAGAAATGTAGTTTGGATCAATGGTTTCAAAGGAGAATATGTATACACTAGTTCTATCATATTATCAAGTTTTTAAAGGATACATGTTCAACATGCAAAAATATTATAGTGATAGAAGGTTCTTTGTGCTATTTTTCAACCTATTAGTGTTGAAATCTTGTGTGATAATGACTAGTAGCATGCAAAATTCAAATCTAACGTGTGGTGGACATCAAGATAGGAGTTGGTTAAGGTTATTGTGGTAGTGCATGACATCATGTTCATTTGGTGAGATAAATTTTTTATTTTGGACTAACCTATTACACATTTCATGAAATTTTATTTTAGGTCCACTTTATGTCATCCTAGTTATTTGTAGAACCCTAGCCGACATAGAAGAAGTGTTATTGAAATTTCATGTATATATTCATTATTAATATTGATGCATAGTGTGAATTGATTAAGTACAAAAGATGAATATAGAAGGAGAAGATTGTGAAGCTAGAGTTGTTCAAATGTGAGTTGCATTTCAAATTGTGCACCATTATCAAAAGATCATAAGTGTGGAATAGTTTCTATGTCCAATCAACAAGTGTATGAGATATTTTAGGCTACAATTGAGCATCCACATGCTTTATCTATGTAATCTAATAGGACTTGTGTTCTACCTATTATACTGATTCAATAGGCGACTGGTTTCTCCAATAGGTTGGTGCTTACAAAAAAAATAGGGGATTGGTGTATCTAGTAGGCTTGTTCCTACTTCATATTATAAAATTAATGTATTTTTTTTTATGAGGCTAGATTTGGACAGTAGATCCAAGTAGCTATTATCACCATGTTTTTTTCCATATTGGGTTTCAACATATATTTGGTATTCTCATTTGCAGATGTGTGTTCTTATGTTGGTACTTGATTATTAGTGTCTACTTTGGTTCAAGTTGCATGACCTAATATTTAAGTTAAATTTAAGAGTCTTAAATTGATTAGATCTATTGATTCACCCTCCCCCCTCTTCATAGATTGTGTTCCCTTCAGTTGGTATTAAATCCAAGTTCCTTTGAAGAAGCCTAATAGCTTAAGGTAGTTCTAGGATGGAACACTCTGTTTGTTAGGAATGATTCTCTGCAAATAAATTACCACTCTTTTATGGATCCAATTTTACATTCTATAAAGTCAAGATGGAGTCCTACTTGGTGCTCTATGAATTGATATCTAGATGTCTATTTTAGAAGGATATGATATTCCTGAAAACCCTCCTATGGATTAGGTCATAAAGAGGGCTTGTAAAATTAATTATAAGGCAAGTAATTCTATTTTATGTGGATTGCCTAACTCTGAATTTGTGAAAGTGATGGAGTACAAAACCATGAAAGAAATATGAGAAAAATTGCATACCATCTTTGAAGGTGATGAAAATTTCTAAGAGGTAAAGCTACAAACTCATAGACCTTAGTTTGAAAGCTTGAAGATGAAAGAAAATGAAAATATTTCCATATTCCCACTTCATCTTGATGAATTTTTCAACTCTATCTGAGGTCTTGGTGACAAATTGAATGAAAATAATGTTGTAAAAAATGTACATAGATCTCTTCCTCGAAGTTTTTATTCTAAATTCTTTGCAATTGAAGAAGCTAAGGATCTGAATATTTTGAAGATAAATGAACTGTATAGAATTCTAACTTATTTTGAAATGATATTTGAAAGTAAGGATTCTATAATAATATAAGTGAGATTTAGAGTATCTAAGAAGCAAGTTAATACATAATTTGATATTAGATTAGATTCAGAGGAAGCCAATCTTGTCAAAAATTTAAAAAGAGGTTCTAGTAAGTATAAAGGCATGTTACCTTTTATGTCTTAATTGTGGTGAATTATAAAATTTTATGGCTAAGTTTCCCCATAAGGATTCTATTAGTGTTGAGAAAAAGTATGGAAATAAATCATTTCAGAGAAGGAATAAAGTTTAGAGGAAATAATTTAATAGTTTCTACACAAATGAGGAAGACTACTCTACTGATGAAGAAGATGAAGATATCTTTGGAGATGGAAAAGAAAAAGTTATATTTGTGGCTTTTGAAACTAATGAAGAGGATACATAAATGGATTCTAAAACAATAAAGATGAAGTATATATTGTGGAAGAATTGGTACGTGATGGAAAAGAGATTCAGAGACTAAAGAAGGGAATTTATAAAGAAGTGACGACTAATGAAAAGGTATCTCTAGATTTAGAGAAATGAAGAAAATATTATTATTAATCTGAAGGTCTAGGTAGAAGAAGCAAAAAGGATTGAAGAAATTATTACCTTAAAATTGTTTTCAAGAGATAAGGATTGTGAGAAGCTCGAAGCAGTTGTGATGATAATAAAAAATCTTGAGAAAGTAAACTGACAAATGCAAATGAATTTTGGAAATAGTACTGAGACTCTTGATTAGATATTGGGATGTTAGAGATCTCTAAAAATTAAAACAAAAATTGGTTTTGATTATAAAAAGAATAAGGTGATAGAACAACTAGTGAAGCCTATTAAAGCATGTTTGGAATCAGCTGGTTTTGAAAGTACAAAGTATGAATGAGCTATTGAAAGTGATGAAAAAAAAGACTCAAAATGATGGCTCTATTCAAGTTCTAAAGAAGATTAGAAGATTCAAAAGGAAAAGATACAACACTAGGCTCAATTATTATTTTTTGGTTACTATTTTAATTGTAATAACTTTGGTCATAAGGCCATGGATTGTAGACAAGCTATGGTAAGAAGAAATAAATTTGTAAACAATCATGCATTTTAACCTCTATCCAATTATTTCAATATCATTTTCTATAAATGCAATAATTTTGGATACATTGAAAGGAGTTGCAAAAGGATTAAAAGGTAGGATTCATGAATCAAATAAAGTCTAGAAGAAGGTTGTTGAAGAGAAAAGGTTAGAGAAATCAATGATTGATCAAACTTATCTATATGTTTATAAAGAGAAGAATCTATGGATCATAGACAATAGATGCTCAAGCCACATGATTAGAGATGAAATTAATTTCATGAATTTCAAGAAGTTTGGAGGCTTTGTGACTCTTGGAAATAATTCTATTTCCAAAATCATCAGTAAGGGTACTTTGAGTCTTGATGGTGGTAGGATAAAGACACATAATGTTTTGTATGTTGATATACTAAACCATAATATTTTAAGTGTAGGTTAGATGTGTGATAAAGGTTATAAACTATTCTTTAATATTGAAGGTTGTGAAATCAAGAAATCAAGCACTATAGAATTTATTGTGGAAGGAAGTAGGACAAGCAGTGACATATATCATCTCAGCAAGATGAATGGAGAAAATTGTCTTACTATGTAGGGAGAAGAAAGTTTCCTTTGGCACAAAAGGTTGGGACATATTAATTTTGATGATATCATAAATATTATCTAAATAGGAATGGTTTGGGATATGCCAAAGATTAAGAAGCCTCAATCTACTAGCTACAAACCATGTCATGAAGGAAAATAGATAAAAAAAAATTCTCGCTAAGGAGTATTTTACATCAAAACCATTGGTTTTGGCCCATGCAAATCTATGTGGACCTATGAGGAGAAAATTCTATAAGGCAATATATATTTCATGATTCTCATTGATGTTTACGCTAGAATAACTTGGATTAACTTAGTAAAATAGAATTCACAAGAATTTAAGAAGTTTAAGGGATTCAAGGCATTAGTAGAGAATGGAACTAGAAGAACAATTAAGGTTTTGAGACCATATAGAGGTGGAAAATTCACTTCTAACAAGTATGATAAATTCTATGAAGAGCACGGAATAGGGAGATAGTTTTCTTCTCCTATAACTCTGTACAAAATGAATTTGTAGAAAGGAAGAACCAGACTATACATGAGATTGCAAGAATAATGTTATGCCAAGAAAATATTTGAGATATGTATATGAGAGAAGTACTTAAAACTATGGTATATATCCTAAACATAGTTTAGATCAGATGCAAGATTGATAAAACACCATATGAGTTATGAGGGAAGACTAGATTCAGATAGACATATCAGGATATTTGGAAGTAAATGCTACATCAAAAGGGATGAAGAGAATTTGGGTAAGTTTGATTATAGATCTGATGAAGCTATTTTTCTTTGTTTTTATTTGAAAAGTAAAGCATATTGATATTACAAAAAAAGTATGAAGAGGATTGTGGAAAGTGCAAGTGTGAGAGTTAATAAAACAATTCAGTCTACTAGTACTCCAAAAGTAGAAGATGATGAAGAACCAATCTGTAATAGTGATGAAGATTCAAAATTTGTTATAAAAAATCTAGAAAAATATATTCAAAAGAATAACTCTAAATACCAAATTATAAGAGGTAAAGATAGTGGTCTTTAGACCTAGATGAGACTTGAGAAGATAAATGAGCAAGTACATTTTTCTCTCCTATCAAAGATACAACCTAAGTCCTATAAAGAAGCAAGAAAAGATAAAGGTTAGATAAAATCCATCAAGTAAAAATGAAACCAAATCAACAAAAATGAAACTTAAGAACTGGTCCCAAGACCTAAAGGAAAGAATGTGATTGGAACCAAGTGGGTTTTTAGAAACAAGCTAAATGAAGAAGATGAAGTGATTTGGAACAAGGCTAGAATTGTTTGCAAATGATATGCTTAGGTTGAACGCATAGATTTTGAAGACATTTGTTCCAATAGAAAGACTAGAAGCTATTAGAATTTTTTGGCTCTTTCAACATTCAAGAATTTCAATGTATACTAGATAGATGTTAAGTCAACATTTTTGAATGAAATACAAGAAGAGATCTACATTGAATGGCTCATCTTTCAATGTTCTAAAAATTTGGATTATGTGTGTAGATTGAAGAATTCCCCTTATGGACTCAAACAAGCCCCTAAAGCTTAGTATTCAAGGTTTGATGGATACTTGCAGTACATCAAGGGTTCTAGAGAGGAAGTGCACATAAAAATTTGTACATAAAATAAGAAGGTTATAAACTACTGATAATTGTGGTCTATGTATATGATATCATTTTTGGTGGTAGAATTGATGACATGTGCAAGGTGTTTCATAAGGCAATGCAGAGTGAGTTTGAAATGTCAATGCTAGGTGAATTATCTTTCTTCATTGGGTTTCACATTTTATAATCAAACAAAGGCATATTCATTTCCTAAAATAAGTACATAAAGGAGATGCTAAGTATGTTCAAGATGGAAGACTACAAATAGGTGGGTATACCTATGGTTGAAGGATTCAATTTGAGTAAATATGAAGAATCTAAATCAACATAACAAACCTTGTACAGATCTATGACTGGTATTTTGATGTATGTGACAACATCTAGACTATATATAATGTAGAAAGTTGAGTTGGTGGGTAGATTCCAAGTGACTCGTAAAGAAAGTCATATCAAAGAAACTCATGGTATCCAAATAGTGAAATTTCACTTTGAATACAAACATAGATGTAGATTGGGTTGGAAGAATTGATGGAAAGAAGAGCACAAGTGGTGGAACTTCCTCTCTTAGTGACATTTTGGTGTCCTGGTTAAGTAAGAAACAAGATTTAACTTCTTTATCTAAATCAAAGTCACAATACATTGCTACAACTTCATGCTCCACTTAGGTTCTTTAGAAAAAATAAACTTGAAGGAGATGAATATTGAGTTTGATGAACCTATTTCTATTCTTTGTGATAATACCAGTTCCATAAACATCTCAAAGAATCTCATGATACATTTAAGGACAAAAAACATTGCATTCAAGTATCATTTTGTGAAAGAGAAAGTTACAAAAAGGGAGGTAAAGTTGGAGTATGTTGAGAAAAAGGAGCAAGTGGTAGATATATTCACAAAACCACTTTGTAAGGAGAATTTTAAATTTATGGAATAAAATATAGGAGTTATCGCTCCCTCCTCTTGAATCAAGAAGGAACACAAGTTGAGGGGAAGCCTGGTCTTCCTACTGTGACAAGGATTTATGATCTTGTGGAACATTTTTTGGAAGCAATGTAGTATAGACTCAGGGGGAAGTAATCTTAAAGAATTTCTCTACATTTGAAGGTGTGGTTGTTTATCTGAGGCAAGTATGAAGTATGCATGTTCCCATTTTTATAACATATAAGTTATCATAAGAGTTTTTAGAACCTGAAAAATGAAGAATGTGTTATTAAAGCTAGGGAGGTTTACAAAAATTCTCTCCATTTTTTCATATTTGAAGTTTTAGTCACGTTGCTTGAAAGATGAGTTTATAGGGAGAGAAACTCCACAAATCCAAAAGGAGTTATTTTTACCTTTACCATTAATTTCAAAGGGGAGGGAACTGAACTCAAAATTTTATATCTTCAAATGGGGAGAAATCAATATAAGAGGGTGAAATGTCTTCATGTGTGTTCGAGTAGTTTTATGGGTGGCATAACATTTTGTTATTTTCCATCAATCAAAAAGGAAATATTTTTTAATAGAGGTTGTGATTGATGTTAAAGCAGTTCACTATGTCAAGGGTGTAAGGCTAAGTATTACATGAATTATCATTAAACATTCCAAATTTTGTCAGATCTTTGTACCAACTTGGAAACCCTATGCTTTAGGATGTCATCAAAAATGTCTGTGGCTACTTTTGTGTTTTCCTCCTTAGCCTTTTTTACATTTTATTTTTCCATGCTCAATGCCTCCTTCAAGATCACAATACCTTACCTGATCTTGTTTCATTCTATAATTATTCAAGAGAGTGTCAAACTTCTCAATACCCTCTTTTGATGTGACTACAAAGCATAAAAATGCACATTTGGGATTGATCAGAGATTCTTTTCTATCATTTCTAAAGTGCTCTTTATCCATGGCATCTAACTGCCACATTATCTCCATGAAAGCAAGTCTACCCGACACATATACTAGAAGTCAATAGGGTGGAACTAAAGCTCCATAAACCCCGATGGTAGTATAATCAATATGTAGATACCATTCCCCCAATTAAACTTTTTTGTTGTATTTTCTTGAAATTCCAAGGGTCTTGGAATTTACTTTACACCCCTATAAATCCTATACATGGGTTTTAAACCCAATTGCTCTAGCACACTGAACTTGAAAACATTAAAGAAAGTAGCATAATTTGAATCTGGATAGTGCATATCCCAAAAATGGGTCCACATCTGCACAAATAATTCATTGTATTGATTGTCCCTTCCTCTTAACCTCATGAAATTTTTTAATACCTTCTTACCTCTCTATAGCAACATATGCATTAATAGTGAATAATATCTGCAAGATAGAGGAGGCCTTGCATCCTTCAAATTCACTAAATCAATATGAAGTTCATCTGCTATATAAGAAGCATAATCAAATGTTCTATTTTGGTATTTATTTTGTATATCAATGGCCAATAACCATTATATGAATTCTCATCTTGATATCATATTTTCTATGCAAAACCTAGCACAATGCATAATTAGTGTTTTGAAAATATTCATCAAATTCATCATAGTCAAAAGGCTCGACATCCCTAGATCCAAAAGGAACAACTTTCTTGCTCAAATCATGTCTTCTATTCCTTGGTAAGAAGTTCTTTCTGTAGCAATTTTTTTTCTACGAGCATACTTTGAATATAAGGCACCAAAATTGATTGACTCAGTGGTGGAGGGATTCAAATTGAAAACCTCAAAAATTTGACTCCTTGTAATATCTAGCATGGGGGCTCCATCTAGAAACCTCTTCATAACTTTGTTGTTTGGGTCATATTACTTAGACAACTCTGAAATCAAATCCACCTCCACAAAAAACATTTGGAACAACCAACTTGCCTAGGTCATATTCCTAAAGATGGCACGTTGGATGACTGGAAAATCTCATGTTAAAAGCATAGAGGAAAAGTTCCCAACCACTCTAAGGCACAACAACATCACCTATCCCACATGCCAAATCCTGAAAATGGCTTGTCAAAACACCCTCACCAATTTCCCTTTTCCCAACTGGTTTCAATTATGAGGTTGGATCCTTGGATGCTTCTTCTATAAATCTAGTATAATATCATTTTACTGGCCTCTTATTCCCATACACTTTAGGAACTTATGGCTTAGCAACATCATCCTTCAGTTTTGTATTTTTAACCCTCTTTTGCTTTGGTTTCCTCTCATGTTCAAAAGACTTATTGTGTTGACTCATTTTTCAAGGTTTCAAGAAGCTAGGGTTTTGAATTAACCAAGCACTATAGCTTCTATTCTCAAACTCACAATTCTAACTTAAGGGTCAGTGCAAGATTATGGGGGTCCAAACTAGGCCTCTAAGTGGCAATGAAAATTCAGAAAATCAGAGTTAGGAAACTTGACATAAAAATTTGAATAGGTTATTAACATAATTTGGAAAATATGTAAGAACAAAATTTGTAGAAAATTGAATGTCATTTCTAGGATACTAGTCCTCTTTTGAAAAAAAAGTAAATTTTTTTAGAGAAAATTTGAAATTTCAATGCAATGTTACAAAAATTTTCAGGAAAAAGATAAGAAGCAAGTGTATGTCTGACCACCCTAAGTACAATCAAGAGTTGGTGTTGTAATAAGAGATAGTAATGGAATTTTATTATGTGCAAAGTCATTTAAGCTAAAAATAGGGACCAACAATGCAACAGAGGATCAAGCTTTATTGTATGGTTTGAAAATGGCAATTGCACTCAAAATCCCCAAAATTCAAATTAAGGGGGATTCATTAATTCTGTTAAATGCTTGTAGAGAACGAAAGATTTAAAATTGGAAGCTTGGTTATATCGTGAAAATAATATGGTACTTGCTTGACAAGCTACATCAAATTCCAAATTATTCATACCTACAGAGAAGGCAATTTTTTGGTAGACCTTTTGGCCAATTTTGGTTGTGATTAGAATATTGAGGAAGTCACACATTATGTTGTTAAGGGGAAAATGTTCCCCAAATTGGAGGAAATTTTAATAAGAGAAGGAATTTTTCACTAAATTTCAAATGGTTAGTCATATTGTAATTGGCTTCTCAGTCAATCACATGTTATCGGTGTCTCAGTCAATTCTATGACATGGATGTTGAGGTGGAAAATGATTTGGCAATTAGTCGTGGATAGAAAATTTATGTTGTCATTCCAAGGAAGCTGGGTGATGTAAGCAACCTTAGTACTTCATGGTAGATGGCATGTGCTAAGATCTAAATAAAGGCTTTCGTTGTAATGATTCAGAGAAATCATGGGCCAAAAAAGATCAATATGGCGAGCCAACACAAGCTGATGATGACAACATAATATGATGATGACATTACAATCAAGTAAAGGTGTGATGTTGGTTCTTTGTTTCTATAACGTATTTCTTTTATTTTGCAGGTTCATGTATAAAATCATTCCAAGAAATACTCTTTGCAAAAATCTTTTGAGGTGCATACTACAACAAATTTTGGGGTAATCCGACTAGCATGTGAAGGCTCTATAACATGTACTTGTTGCAGACACTTGGGAAATTCATATTCGGCTATGATAATCTATCTTGGATGCCATGTGTGGATCCATCTATTTTAAGCAAACTGATATCAAACAAAGGATATATGGTGAGAAAGGGAATACATTTCTATGCTTTGTGGGGTTTCTATGCATGGTTAATTTTTGTGCTTTGTGGGGTTGTACTATGCACAGTTATTCAATTGAGATGGAATATTAGCCCAAGAATTTTAGGGTATTCTTCCCTGTGTAGCGATGAGAGCATTCATTTACTGGGCAACTAGAGGAGAAACAATTGTAGGTGATCTTCGAGCTTAGTTGTCCTTGTGATTTTAAATGCTTTAAAAGCATCATAGGAAGGGAAATTTTCCATCCAAGGGAAAGAAGGATAATATTTCCATCTAATATGTTATCTATTTTCATATCAAATCTAGTGGATATGCTTCAATGTCTAGATTATGTTTTCTTAATTGTAGAGAGAATGGTGAATGACATTTTTTTGCAAAATTATGCTCTTCTTATAGCAACCCAGTAGTATGTTTTTGGCTCAGGGGATGGGTATGTTGGGGGTATCTTCCCGCCAAAATTCTTGCCCCATAACAAATCTTATGTCTATGTATATGATGCCCTGAAAGCTTCTCTTGAGCATGCAAACCCTAGCCCTTTAAATAGAGTATTGGCAAGGTACAACCATTATCTTGGTAGGGAGTTCTTTGAGTGTTTTAGGGAGAAATATCACTGTCTCCTTCCTTCTTCACCATTATTGTTATCATACATTGAATCCTACTATCAACCAATTTCCAAATAGAAATCTTCCTACAACTAATCAAATGCAACAAAATATTCCATTGCACCAAATTATCCCTAACATAAATGTCACTGCAAACTCAGAAAATATGGGTGAAGGTAATGAAGCACAGGGAGAAAACTAGGTGGAGATAATGCTAATGGAGGAGTGATAAAAACTAAGGTTTTTTGGTCTTTTTGGGGCTTTTGTTTTGTGCTCAAAATGTTGAAAGGAAATATGAAGCTACACCTAAATATCAACATTCTGTAAGTAGAGAATTTGGTAAACAAAAGCTTTTTGGAAAACCATGGACTCTAAATGATCATATGCAGGTAGTTGTGTCTTCATCTTGGGATGGAAAATTAGTTTGATGATCAAAGGCATTTTGGAAATTCAGGGAGGCTAAATGATTAGATGGAAAAGATATCATCTAGTTGGGATGGAAAAAGCTGAGTATGAAGGTTCAGTGCAAATGGAGATTTGAAGATATACTAGCAAGTGGAAAAAGGTTAATATCATGTTCTGGTTGGCATGGCGCAGAGTATGCCATATTTTGTAGTAAATGTGGGCATTCTGTATAGTAAAGAAGTTTGTATTTTTTATGCATATCAATAGGTAGTAGTGAAAATTGATATTCATCAAGGCATGATCAGTAAGAAGTGCAAAATTTATATTGTAAACAAATATTTATCTGATATTAATATATATAGGCTACTAGCCTTTATCTAAAAAGTAATAATAATAATTAATTGGTTATGATTTTTTTATTAGAAATTTTTAGGATTATTAAAACATTTGTGTCTGACCACCATAACTTGGTCAAAAAATTATGAAATTCATTTTTTTATCCTATAGTATGCGAAGCATAGAATGTGGTGCATCTTGTAGATTCAAAAAATGTTAAGTAGTTTGAATGTTATAGAAGTTTTTCAATCAACCTATCAATTAATACTTTAGATGCAATGTAGGTAGAAAATCAATAATAATTAATTATTAAATTCAAAATAAGGAAAGAGTTATATTGGTGGAAAGCTAACAATTTTTTCTATAAACCCTTTTCGTTTAATGAAATTTGAGTAAAAAAAAGTCGTCAGCCACAAGGGCGAACTTTAGAAAACTATTTTTTTAAATTTTTAAAAACACGTTTTGGGTTGACTTTCCAAGTCAGGCAATCGCAAACTAAATCTTGAGGTAGTATCCATTTTGATTTGGTAATACCAAACCAAAATGGATATCTGTTATTAGAAAAATATTCTTTATTAGATGGATATCCGTTATTAAACGGATATGCATTAGTTATATTTTCTTATTTTATTTATAATACATAATTTTATATAATATGTATTATATATAATGTATTATATACTATATTATATATTATATTATATTATACATTATTATATTATATATTATTATATTATATATTATTATATTATTATATTATACTATATAGTACAAATATTTTTTATAGTATATTATATATTATACATAGTATACATATTAATTATTATAAATAGTATATAGTATATATATGAAATATTATATATTATATTAATATTATGTAACATATATTATATATATTATATAATATATTTAATGCATAGTATATTATATATTTATTGATGTGCAACCAATTCACAAGAAAGAGAGAGAGGGAGTGGGAGGGACTTGAGAGAGAGGTTGTGAGAGACCTGACAAGGATGGGGAGAGAGAGTTGAGAGAGAGAGAGAGAGAGTCTTGAGATGTAGAGAGAGAAAGAGACTTGAGAGGGAGGGAGAGAGTCCAAGAGAGAGAGACTTGAGAAAGATAGAGGGGGGCCTAAGAGTATGAGGGAGAGAGAGAGAGAGAGAAAGAGAGAAAGACTAGAGAGAGAGAGAGAGAGTTGAGAGGAAGAGTGTTTTCCCATGTTGGGACCGTCTAGAATAAGAAGTGATACAACCATAAGAAAAACCATTACAACTCAATTCAAGATTCATGCCATTAAAACCTTCAACTTTAATAACATGTCATTAGATCATTCATGTAAACGGAATAAAATCATCATGAATAAGAATCACTATCTTCAAATCATGATACATAAACAAGAAAATAATGCACACCAAAGGGGTTTGATGCAACTTGCAAACAAAATCCTTAGAAGACATCAAGATACATGTTAATTAGATTGTTCATGTGAAATCAATACAATAATTATGATCAACAAATAAGACATTAGTCAACCATGATGCATGAATAAACACTATATATGTACACTATATATGAACAAACACTAAATTAATAGATTATTTAATATTTATTACTAAATTTTTGTCTCATCATGTTATACTATTAAATATTCATAAATTCAACACTAAAAATATCCATCCAAGATCAATTTTTTTACAAATATAAGAGCATTGTCTTAATAAAGTTTTGTGGCTCTTAGTTGCATCTCTTCATTTCTTTGTGTTTTCCTCTTTAGATTGAGACTTCCTCCTTTCCTCTAGCCATCTTGATGCTCTTCTAAGTCCACTTCCATAGACCTAACTATATCAACAAAATTTTGCATTTTTGATGCAAAACACCTCAATAATGGGTGAACACATTCTTCAATTTGAATAGTGTTAACTTGATCCTGAATGGTTCTAACATTTGCATTGACTTTTTCTTGAAAGAAAGCACCATTAGATGTAGGTGGTGGAGATGGGGGGTTACGAGGTGGAGTGGATGGAGGTGGAGGGTGTAGATCCATGATTTAGATATAAGTGAACATGCATTCAATTTGTAATTTAAACATGTAAGATACATGTTTAAAATCCCATTTTAAAAAACCATTCAATATAAATGACTTAATTGAATACAAGTGAAAAAATGTGTAAAGCTCTTTTATGTCTAAGGCATGTAAATGACAAACAAATAATTGTTAAAGTGATGTGAAATCTCACTTAAAAATACAATAAATTTTTACGTCGCTCCAATGTGGAAGTGTTAAGCTCCAAATTGATTCAAAAAAGGTGGAAGTTTTAAGCTCTAAATTGATTCAACAAAGTTGGACGTGTTAAGATCCAAATTGCTAATACTAAGTGAATCTGCATACATTGTTAGTAATGGTTAAACAAAGCTTTTCCCTGCAGCCATAGCGAAATGGGAAAAGTCAATGGGAAATAATCAATAGGTTGTGCAGGATTCTATCATTTGTATATGATACAATATGATAGCCTCCTACATAGCCCATTGATTATTACCCATTCACTTTTCCCATTTCCCTATCGTTCCAGGGACATGTTTTGTCTAGTTAGTACTAACAGTGGATCCAGATTCACCAAGTATTGGAAATTTAGAGCATTTCCAACAAGGATCTTTTCTATTTTGAGAGCTGAGGAGAGTCAAAACAATTAAAAAAATTTTTTTAAAAAATTTACCAAAGAAATAGTAACTTAAAAATAAGAAACAAAGCAAGAATTTAAGAAGCATGAGAATAAGTGATAAAGAAGAAGGAAAAATAGACAAGAATGTAAAACAGCTTTAAAAAATGCAGAAAAGGGGTAATGAAGGTTCTATTTTATGTTTGTTTAGTATGCTAGGTTTAATTCTATGCTTTTTCTTCTAGTAATGAAGGTTCAATTTTTTCTTTGATGTTTAATTTTTTTGTTTTCCACTAACTAGGATTTCAATTTTTTTTTGTAAGTTTAGATAGAAATGAAAAAAATCAATAAAACTACAAAGAATGCAAAAAAAAAACTTAAATTAATCACTAAATAGGAAAAAAAATTGAAAAAATGCAAAAAAAACATACTTTGAGGTCGTTGGAGGTCACTGGAGGTTGCCGCTCGACTATTGCATCGCGAAAATAAGGCAGGGCTAGTGAAAATGAGGAAGAATTCATGTTATAAAGTCCTCAAAGAAACATATATCCATTTTGTAAAACTATATTATATTCCCATGTGGCTTCAAATTAAATGGAATAAAAAATGGATATCTATTCATAATGGATATCCAATTATTATATAATAAATTAATTGTATATAAATATATAGTCTAGTATATTTCACATATAAGTTTTATATTATATATTAAATAATATATATGAAATATATTATATTATATCATATATATTATATATTATATAATATAAATTATATAATATATTATATTATATAATATATAATATATAATATATAATATATAATATATATTATGTAATATATATTATGTAATATATAATAAATATATTATATATTGTAAAATATATTTAATACATTTTCTCCCTTTGAAAATGAGGCAGGCTTTCTCCTCAACAAAATGGATATCCATTTTCTCTATTATAAATTTATTAAATATAAATATACTATATATTATATATTAAATATATTATAGTATATATTATATATAATATATAATATAATACATATTATTTATATTCTAGATATATTATATATATATATTAAATATATTATATAATAAAGAGAGGGAGAGAGAGAGACGTGAGAGTGAGAGAAGGAGAGTGGGAGAAATAGAGAGTGGGAGAGAGTGGGAGAAAGATAGAGTGGGAGAGAGGTAGAGAGGGAGGGATAGGGAGAGTGGGAGTGTGGGAGAGAGGAAGAGAGGGAGAGGGAGAGAGGGAGAGAGG